>JACEGR010000583.1:0-245385 GCA_014170235.1 Listronotus bonariensis
AGAAATAGTTTAAAAACGCAAATTCGGCACCCTTTGAAAATAATAAAAAACATAAAAAAAGGCCACCTGCAAATTCCCATAAATAAGGCGGCTTAGTCAGTGTTGCCACGCTGACTACCTTTACTTATAATAGTTTAATAGAAATTAAAGTTGATTATGTCAATAAACGAATTATTTTATTTTAAGATTTTTTAATATAAATAAAGTACTTACCATGCCGAGGTGAAGGTGGTAATACTTAAGGGGGGCTAAGGTCAAATCGTACAAAAAAAGCCATGTTTTCGTGATTTTTTTCTGACGACACAGTTAAAATTTATTTACTCAACCAATGGTACATTAAAGTATGACATTCGAAGAAAGTTTCATCAAATTTTTACAAAAAATATTAAAAAATACGGCAATGGCAGCAATTGTTCGGACGTGTCTCGAAAAAAGTTGAATTGCGGTGCCCCTCATAACTTGGTGCTGGATCATCCGAAATCAAAAATCAAAGTTCATTCGTTAGATAATAGTTTTCCCCAGGTAACGCTGTCGAGTTTTTTTTTCCAAATTTTTTTCATTTTTTCGAACACTTTGAAGTGAAAAACACAATTTTGTGGGAAAAAATCGGCTAATTTGTTATTGCAAAATCAAAATTATGAAAAAAAAAAACTCGACAGCGTTACCTCGTAAATGATGTACAGAAATAGTGTTTAAAATTTCAAAAGGATCGGTGCAGTAGTTTTGGAGTTATCAGGGGCACCGTCTTTGAAAACGTGAGTTGTGAATTGAATACCTTACCCCCCTTAAACCAATGCGCTTAAAAAAAACTCGACAGCGTTACCTCGTAAATGATGTACAGAAATAGTGTTTAAAATTTCAAAAGGATCGGTGCAGTAGTTTTGGAGTTATCAGGGGCACCGACTTTGAAAACGTGAGTTGTAAATTAAATACCTTACCCCCCTTAAATACTATCATCTTCCGTATCACATTGGCCTACTGATATTATTAACGGCCCTATATTAGCACCTTTATTTTAAAAGTTCTTCTCCTTTATCACGTGCTTTACCGTAATACTTAAATACGATCATCTTCCGTATCACATTGGCCTACTGATATTATTAACGGCCCTATATTAGCACCTTTATTTTAAAAGTTCTTCTCCTTTATCACGTGCTTTACGCACCCAGGCCAGTATTTGTCTACTTTTTTAACCTCCTTGTCTTATTAGTTTGAACACATTTTTACCAAATTTGGGTTCGGTATTATTTTTTCGGACGAAGTTCTTCAAATAATGCCACATATGTTCTATAGAATGGAACACACAATAATACGGTAGTTGGTTTTTCTGTACTTGTTTTGAGTGATATGGAGCGTTATCAAGAACTATAACACTGCGTTGTAAATTTGGAATTAGGTTGTTCTAAAACCATTGTTTAAAAAGTGCAGAATCCACATCTTGATGCTAGACAGCGCTACATTTTGCAATGTTATTGGCTGATACCATTAACCTGTTTTTAACAAAACCATTTTCGTTCCCCGCATGAACGATAATAATTCTTTTTCAACGAGAAGGTGGTACATCCAGTCAGTCCAGTGTTGTTTTTTCAGTCTACCCCTTGCCTTTAATCTCGTGCGTATCGTACCACGTTTTATCTAAATAAACAATTGGCTTGCCCTCGCTGCGGTATTTGGCGATACTGTAAAGGTATTCTTTTCTGTACTTAACTATTCTTGAGGATTCCATATTTTGTTGCCTTCTATACATTTTTTTTATATCGGAGTTTAAGTTCTTTTTAAAGTACTTTTAGAGTTGTTAATGATTTATAGGGAAAGTTAAGTTTTTCTTTTTTACTTCAGCTAGAATGTCACTTGCAGTAGGAGATATATTTTTCTTATAAAAATTATAAACTATATTTTTAATTTCCATTTTTACGCCTGTTTGCACTTTTTAAGCATAGGTTGATTTTTTTCTGCATTCTTCAGTGACACCTTTGGTAAGAATATTATCAGCAGTGCGAAAACAAATATTTGCTAATTTACTAACTTTTTTAGATTTAAATAAATATTTAATAGTACTTGTTGAGCTTCGCGAGGTAGATGTTTTCCAGTCAAATCGGTAATATTACCGTTAGTTTTCTCCGTCTTTTTGTATCTTTACTAAGTTCATAGGGACCCCAAAGTTTCTGACTGTCCGTAAATGGTCGCCACGGTTTAAAATTATTTGAGGCACTTCAAATTGTCTCCAAATTGCAGTTTTTTAATCTCTACCAATAACACTAGACGAAATAATAATACACTGTACAGAAAAATAAAAACTATATAATAAAAAGCACTAGAACAAAAAAAATAATATAACATATTTTGGGCAAAGATCGTTAAAGTAACGAAATTAATCACTCTGTTTTCGCAAACAGCCAAAAATTAACTAAAATGTAAAATGTATTTAACACTATTAATATATATGGCAACATCTAATATTATTTTAATATCAAGACCGTTTTTTTCGTTTAGTCGGGGGCAAGTGGTATTGAAATAGGTATAATATAGAATTTAAATTTATTACGTTTTTTACCTAAATTAAATGGTTTCTAATTATCATTTCCTAGAGTTTTACAATCATAATATCAAAAGGGCTTATCATGCATATTCTTTGTTGTTTTAATATGCTATGTTAGCTTGGTAACAAGGGGTTACGCTTGCACGAGTGGTGCTAAGGGTTGTTATAAATTCTATAGGCAATGTCCGGACACTTTGATTTCTGGCACGTTTAAGTTTTGCGGGGAAGGGGGAGTTCACGATATTTGTTTGTGGTTTAATGTATTATAAAATTCATGCTGCAATGTTCACAAAGAGATTTGTTTCCATTATGGTTTTTTGCCTATTTTTCGGCATCCTTTTCAGGATGAATTAAAGGTGGGTTCTACTATATAAAATATTTTGTTCCATATCGTAAATCGGGATTTTTCGCTATATATTCGGAACTTCGGGACGGATGGCAACCCTAGTGCTGCTACACAGGGGAATTCAAGGCAATGAAAATGCATATTTCTTAGCCTGGAAGAATCTTACAAATCCTATGTTAATTTTTACATCTCCTTACCCTCTGTGGAATACCAAAAACCTTGGCTTAATATAACTAGAAAACATTAATTACATTTACAGGAAAAATATAATTGCTAATCCTGATCCTCCATGAACATAAATTCAATATTACAGTTTAGTACTGGATAACACTAATACATATAATTTTATTCCATAAAATGTGTTCCTAAAATTATTAAATTTATCCGAATGTCACTGGCTCTTGGACTACTTTATAAAACACGCCGCTCTCCTTTACAGTCCGTGCCGATAGAGACGCACGTGCATCAAGCGGCTTATTATAAAGGAAAGTTAGCAAAGGCGGCCGCGAAGAAAGCCATGCCGATTTAATTGCTTACAACTTTTTGTGCTTTTTTGTTTTCAAAGAGTACCGAATTTGCGTTTTTAAACTGTTCCTACTATACTTAGATTTAAAAAATATCTAAAATGTAATCTTAGTAAATTTTTAGTACATTAAAAGACAGGAGGAAATGGATGCTTATAAAGAACATCTAGTGGAAAAGGAAAAACAAAGAAAAGAAAAAGAAAGAAAAGACACAGCAGCAACAAAAATTCAATCATGGTGGAAGGGAACCATGGTCAGAAAGGGTTTTGGAAAATATAAGAAAAAGAAGGATAAGAAGGGCAAAAAGAAGCCTTCAGAAAAAAAGACATAAGAAAATATATAGGCCTGTTCGCACAAAAATCACGAATTATACTTTAGACACTTTAAATTGAGAAAAACACTTGAAACAAAAATGTATAACATTGGTTTAAAAGTCAGTCACCATAGTAACTACAATAAAAATATATATATTTTATTGGTCAGTTTTTCTACTACAATATCTGATTGGTGATGAGGGGTTTGTGATTTCTTTTGAACATGCCTAATATATATTATAAAAAACGATTATTTTTTTTTTAATGTTTCTGTTAAAGTTTCTCTTAAAACGGGTGGCCAACTAAAAATTTAAAATTTAAAAGTGCTAATAATAATATGTAAACAGGGTGTTTCACAATTCAGTTTTTCTTTTTTTTTATTACAGTACTCTACCAAGCCGACCAAAGAAAAATTTAAATATTTGATATTTTCCATTTTTCTGATACGAAAAATGAGAAAATCCCCTTTTAAATAAAAGGGAAGTGTATAATTTAAAGGACAAAAAAATGCTAGCTAGTAGGCTGTTTGGTAATGTTTAATATATTTTGTGTTCAATAAGTAAATTGTGAAGTGTCATTGTTGTCTTTTTTATTTTATTTACTTTTTTGTTGGCGGTAGAACGCAACCTACAATGGCTGTAACTCGGTGGGGCAGGACATATTATGAGTAAAAAGTCTTATTTTCACGTTAAAAATACGTCCTTAAAATATTTATACATTTTGCGTTTTGAATCACCCTGCATATCGAAGTCTATGCCCAGTTTAAAAAAAAGTACTAAAAATTATAGCATAGTACTTAAAGAAATGTTGATTCAAAAGATATTAACTATTTTTTATACTAAAGGTAAAAACAAGTACATTGTTTATATGCAATATTGTTTTAATAAAACGAGTAATATAAAATGTATTTCCATTTTATTTACAAATTAATTAAATTTGACTTAGCCTAAAGTTTCCAAATCATTTTATAATCATTGATTACCTCATCAGCATTTGAATGTTTATGGAACATAAAGAATCCCTGAACCTGAGCTGGACTGACATTTTTATTTTCTGAGATAACCTTATCAGCAAATACCTTGCTTGCGCCACGGCGTTTTCTCCTGGATAGAACCGTAAAAACATTTGCTCTAATTGAGACTTTGAGCACCAACCAATGTATTCTTTTAGATCTACTCTGCCTGGTCTTATGAGAGCGGGATCCAACCTTAAATTAAAAAATAATAAAGTGTAAAAATCTAAAATTTTCCTTTATAATAGCAAATGAGTTAAACAAAGCTGCAAAACATTGTCGAAAATCACCCCATAGCTCCAACATAGATTGCAATACCCATAAACTGTTTTTACTACAGTTGTTTTTTCAAAAGAAGAGATTGAGAGTCCTATATTAAAATTTGGATATTCCTTAAGCCAGTCAGTTAATTATTTTTTGTTTTGCATGGCTTAAAGAAAATAAATTTAAACGCCAAAAAAAAAATGGTAAATATTATCTTTAAATAAAAGTCGCCAAAGGTACGTAAAATTAAAATGTATCTTCTATTCATTTTCTTAGCTAACTTCTAAAAAAAAAAAAAAGATTTCTAAGATTGCTTTTGGTGCGTATTTTCAAACACATTTTTTTAGGTTTTTAAACATGACCGAATGTTTTTCCACTCATTGTAAATTAAATTACGCTTTTTATGATTTGGATCTTTAGGGTTCCAAAGTATTTTTTTTTGGTAGAGATCCAAAAATTAATTTACGAAATCGATGTTGCCGAACTTTTCGTCCTTTGAGGTGGAGTATTTTACCGACAGTCGGGGGAAAAACTTCGTACTACGGCGAAGTGCGAATGTTGAGCAAAGCCACTCTCCCACCCGCTCCAAGAAGTTTAGCGAATGCCGAATGTTCGCCGAAGTTCGTAGTAGTTCGTAGGACCGGCTTTATGGTTATTAAGATATCCCGTAAAACCACCAGAAAGAATACATCTTGTACATACTTAGTGTATAGATTAGAATAGTAAAATAGTTTTCCAAGTAACGACTATGCTTAGTATATGAATCTAGTTTAAACTTGCTTAAAAATAAAGGATACTATCGCCAGCAAAGCTGTAAGAAGAATTATTGAAGGGTACAGGAATAAAACAAGCAAAGACAATTTTTATCAAAATCGAGATTATCAGCGCAATCTGTTCGTACATAGTAATACTTTTAATGCCCAAAGTATCAGCCAAATAAAAATAGGATTGTCTATGCGAGCCCGAATAAAACTGGAAGTGTCCATTTCTTTTGGTGACCAACTAAAAATTAAAAATTTAAAAGTGTACATAATAATATGTATATAGGGTGTTTCACAGTTCAGTTTTTTTTATTAAATAACAGTACTCCACCAAGCCGACCAAAGAAAAATTTAAATATTTTCTATTTTTGTAATACGAAAACGAGAAAATCCCCTTTGAATAAAAGGGGAAAGTATTATTTAAAGAACAAAAAAATTCTAGCCAGTAGGCTGTTTGGTAATGTTTATAAACGTTATTAATATATTTTGTGTTCAATAAGTACATTGTGAAGTGTCATTGTTATCTTGTTTGAAAAATAAATTTTATTATGCAGTGCGTCATATCTCAGAATTCTGTTTTTGTGACAATCCTTGTTTTATTCCCGTACCCTTCAATTGTTTTGATGATAACTGCAGGCGGTATTATGACTGATCTTTGTTCAGGATATTTAAAAAAATTTAATTGTTCAAAAGGAGCCAATAATCTAAGCAAGTTTGTGCATTCAAATATTTGGACTTTTTCATGTTTTTCATGATCATTTCAATAAAATTCCACGAAAGTAAAAGATTATTAATCAGGCCGACAGCTCTTCTTTAAATGGACCTATAATGCTGAAGGTTGACGGGGACGATATGGCCCAGATATGAGAACAATATTCCAAAAGGGGTCGGATTTGGGACACATAAAAAGTGTATAAATTAGAAGGGGAAACATACTTTTTAACTTGAAAGAGAAATCCAAGCAATACAATGTGTTTATGCTAGTTAAGAGTATTCTATGTGACGCCCACAAGATTGAAGATGTCTTTACTCTGCAAAACTTGCAGCTGATTTTTAGCGCCCCAATCCAAAATTAAATTAATGTCTTGTAAAAGAGACATCTGCATTGCTCTCCGTTTGCTTTCCAAATCAATGTTAAAGATTGGTTTAACCTGAAAACTGGAGTGATGGGTACTATCTCGGCAAAACTATGAATGGAATTAGTTGTGGAAGAGAAAAGGTCGTTGATGTGAAGAAGTAACAATGTTGCGAGTACTGTGCCCTGAGGCACTTACTTGGTGAAAGCTTGAAGAGTGGTCATTAGGGTGAAACGAAACTGTTTTTTCAAATCGTTTTCAAACAGTCGTCAAATGGTCTCTTGAACGTTTATCTTCAGGTTCCTTATTGGTCTGAAATTTGGTAAATATCTTAATTTAATTGATTTTTTCGAGTGAATTAAAATATCTAAGAATACATTTATTACCTAATTCTTAAAGCAAGTATGTTTATAATGATGTTAAAAAATGTTTTTTTTTAATATTACTTAATTTGTATGTCTGAAGGTTTCTTTAACCATTTAAAAATTGTCCGCTTAAATATAAATATATCGCGCTGGTAATATTGGCATTGGCTACGTTATTAAAGGATATGAAAATAGTGTTTTAAAACAATTTATCATAAACAATAATTTAAATGCAGATTAGGAGAGATTATGCGTATCAACGCAAGGCTTGCATGACTGTATCAGCTAAATGCAGATACTGGTAGTAGTATTTTTGGTGGTCAAAAATATTGTACCATTAGTTGTGATAAAGATATAAAAACGCATTTTGAAAAAAAATATATATATATATTAGATCTGTACCAGTGCGATGTATGACAGAAAGCTTACCCCATTAAAAAGTCCTTATACATGCACAAAAGGTACTACTGTGGAATAAAACCTCAATTTTCATGTTCATATTGTGGGTACAAGAGCCATTTAAAGAATAATGTCAAAATACATGCAAATAAATGTGTAAACAAGTTTTAATATGTATAACTTACTGTATAATTAAAAATATATATTTATATTAAAACTTTAAGTGTGAACATGAATTACCCGGAAGGCAATTGTTAAAAAATATATAATAAAAATATTTTATTGCTTAAATGTTGTATAATAAAATCCTATAAGAATTTGAAGTCAAATAAAGATTTGCCAAACCACCCTAGTGGTAATTTATAACAACTAATATACAGTGATCAAAAAAATAACTAGAGAGCCAAGAACGGAGTTTACTTGAAAGAACATAGAGGGAAAGTTTATTGAGGAGCGCGTCAGGCCAGAGCTGGTCTAAAGCTTTGGATATATCAAGTGCAACGATCAGGGACTTACCTAGAAACTTAAGAGACTTGTTACTTTTTCAGGTTTACCATGTTTTCCAAGTCGCTAAAAACCCTGATAAAATAATGAACATCTGGTAATTCTTACCTTTCAATGTAATTCGTCGTCATAAATACTATCCGCGCCTCAGTACTTGCTACACCATCTAGACAATTTAATAAGCCGCTAAATGTGACCCTATTCAATCCCTGATAAGCTGCTTTCTGTTGCTCAGTATCTTCTCTTGACACAAACGCTGCATCAATATCTTCTAAGAGTATCATGCTTTGTTGAGGAGCAACGCTTAGAAGATGGTTCAATCTATCATCTGATAAGCCCCTTTCAGATAAATTTAGGACGCATATCGAGAAACCCAGCTCACCAGCTAAAGCTGTAATATAGGATGATTTTCCACAGCCTGGTGGTCCATAAAGTAAGTACCCTAAAACAATTTATTTATTACATAACAATATTAGCTGTAACTTCCTATGGAATTTAATTTTTAGTTATGAGCGGTCCTGAAAAACCACATAAAAATCATTTTAAAAACACCAAATTTACTAAAATTTGTTTGTTTAAATATTATTGTGATTTAGGTTGGTATTTGTTGATAAGAAACCCGCAAAAAAATGTTGTATTTATTGAGTGGTTTAGAAATATGCATTCTAATGGATTTTATTTTTTTCTTAAAAACTAAGCAAGATACAAGGAGTACTTGGGGACAAGAAGTTATACTTTTATTTGCCTAATTAAAAAAAACATAATATTTGTATTAAAGTCAGTGAAATACATTTTTTTAGAAATATTTGTTAAGGTGCCACTCAAGATGCCACTGGAGTTAATAAATTCAATAAAGTTAAAGTTATATTAACCCCTTATTGCTGCAAATAACACTACCAAATTGCATTAAAATTGGGTGGTATTTTATTTATGTTAAACGGTTTTATTACAATTAAAATGATGAAGGTTGGGTACTAAAAGCTAAAAATTAATTTAGTAAATCCTAGCTACCAAATCGTACCAATCTTCTCCTCAATCTGGGGTATTGATCAGACAAATAATAAAATCGTTGAGCGTAGCGTATACAGAGTACAGATATAATGATAGAAATTTCACGTGCTAATCATGTTGAGGTTGTAGTAAAGTAATATGTAGTCCGCCATTTTGTATCGGCGGCCATTTTGAATTTACAATCATAAAAAATATCTTATTTTGTATTGTCAACAAGATTAAGAGTGTGTACCAAATTTCAGATCGATCGGTCATCAGGAAGGGGGTCAAATTCCAATTACTAGATATGACCCAAATAACAAATAATAATTCCAAATAAACAGGTCAAGTTAAGTAAAACCGTTTAAAAAATTATTATCATAACCCGGTATATTTTTGTAATTTGACTATCCTTATTTAATTATTCTGTATAATACAGTATCACTTTATATCGTATCTATATGCAAAGCATGGTATCCTACTCAATTAATAATAACAGAACTATTTTAGTGCAATAAGACTAATGCAATTTTTGTTCTGAAATCCCTATTTCTCAATGTACTGTGCATTGGTCCCGCTTTGTTGTTGCTTTACTTCCCTATGAACATTTTTAATTAACTGAATAGCTGAAGGTGTATAGTGAATTTATTGCACGTTGTAAATCCATAATCCATCTAGTTTACTACCCTTACATTTCACCAAAAATATTTTATTTACATTGACTCTATTTTAATTATACAGAAAAAAGCATAAGAAACTATTGTAAAATAAAAGTTTGGTTTAATTGTTACTACTACACACTACTTAAGAGTAAAAAAAACAATATAACCCGTGATAATAAGACTTGGTCTACTTCCAGATTAAAAGAATAAAATAAAATAAATCCTTATTGTTATACTAATCCCACCAAAAATAAAATATTGGCTGTGGGCTTCGCCGCAAAAAGAATGGAGAACTAAATAAGGGCCAAGTTCTGTACAAGATCCAAATATGTATTTATAAGAACAAAATACCATTATGAACTTATGAAGTATAAAACCTATGTATAAAACTCTATTTCTTTATTTGATTGGATACCTATAACAATTGCTGTTATTTAAAAATGTAGAAGAGTAGGATAAATTTGACTTGGCCAGTTTTTATTACATTAGTCATTTTATAAAGTTATTCAAATTATTTATATTGGTATTTAATTCTGATAAAACCTGGCCAAGTCAAATATAACTTACTTTTAGATCTTACTTTTTAAATAAAAGCAATTATTATAGGTATCCAAGAAAACAAAGAAATAGTATTTCAAACTTGTTTATAAAGTGATTTTGTTCCTATAAATACAAATTTGGATTTTGTACAGAACTTGGCACTTATTTAGATCTCCATGTTTATTTTTGTGACTAAGCCCGCAGCCAAGCATAACTTAAGTATTGATAATGGCTCACCTTTTTCACTTTTATGTTTTTAGTGGAATATAATTACTTTTTGTAAAGATAACTAGGCTGTTATTTAGATTTAATTTTTTTTGCGTTTCTGCTGCATAGTTTTCTTTTTACGCTAAAAATAACAGTGCGCATTGCCCATTCATTATCTGCTATATTTTAAAAACGCTTTTTGTTTATGCTTAAATTACCCAAGGGCAGGCGATATAACGATCTGGTGCCTCGCGCCACCGACGACACAAACCGTTGGCCGGTTGTTTATCGCGTATTACAAGTTGTTTGTATGGAGACACAAAGTATTTTTTTACTTTATTTTATTTTTGTATTTCTGTTACTTATATAGCAAATATAATAATACATATGTATATTGAGCTAGTTTTAAACATTTACTTGTAACGGTTCAAACGCTACAATTAAAAAATTTTTTTGTAAGGGGACCCCCTATTTTTTAACTTTTGTTTATTTTTAGATTTTTTTCCCACGCATACAGACAATTACCAAGCTGAATTTCAAATTTCATCTTTCTAGGTCATCTAGAAGTGGGTTAGGTTTTTAATCTATATGTCAGTCAGTAAGTGAAAAATTGACGACTTTTGGACCTGCATATCTTTATAACTGTTTGGGCTAGCTACATGAAATCTGGGCTTTTAGTTGACCTAATATATAAACACAGGTAGTTTCATGTGTTTACGTTAAATAGGTTTTGAGTTATAAAGGGGTCAAAACTGGCACCAAGTGGTTCATGTAATATTACACTCGGCGCTCATGAACTTGGCTTGACACACTCCCACGTTTCTAGATCCCAGTTTTTGAGTTCACATGATTAATGCCAACCACACTGTAACTTATTTTTATTTTAAGTTAAAATACTTTTAACCCCTATACGACTTATTTTAACTCTTGAGAATACGAAGAGACATCCTGTAAGGGGTAGCTTGCTTAGACCTCGGTTCAATCACTATTTTTTGATAGCACTATGATGCTTAAATGTATATTAAATATCATAATTGAGTTAAAATGCTAAATAAAATTACCTCTTCTATATGGAATACCTCTATCGGAATACCAAGATGGATTATTGATAAATTCTTGACAATCATTTAGTATTCTATCACTTATACCATCGTCCAGAACAACTGAAGAAATTGGTCTCTTTTTTCTTGGGTGTCCAAATTGCCTCCATTCACTTCCCATTGCACTGTACATTATTGTTTTACCTTCGTGTTGTTTAAGAGCCATATGCCTAGCTAACAAATGTGAAAATAAATAAAAATATACAGGAAGTACAAAACACTGCTGATTTTTTTTATTACTCATTTACTAATAAAATAAATAGCATTGATAAATATTTAGTAAAAATTAAAGATAGGGCCATATGAATAAAAGGAGCAAATGCTTTTGCTTATAAGTAAAAGCTAATGATCATAATATAACAGGATTTACTTCAAACGTATGAGCATTTGCATACAACTGTGAGTATTTACTTATAAAAAAAGCTTCTGCTATTCAGTAGCTTTAATTTTCTATAAGTCAATGCTCACACTTGTAAGCAAATCCTCATATGTTTGAAGTAATTCCTTCTATATTTCTATTATATTATTGTTAGCTTTTACTTATATGCAAAAGCATTGTTAGACAAGGGCAGACCTTATTTATGTCATGACAAACTTGCATATCCTAATATTACACTACAAATTAATTGAAATAAGATGCAAGTGTCAGCGGTACAATTGAAATGATAACCCCAGTTTTCTATGCGGTACTTTCCCATGGTAAATTCGCGGTTTTGCACTATCCCCGATGGTACGTAAGTTGTCATTATCATTTATAGTTTTATTTGGTGTCAACATTATGTAATATATCTCATGTCATCATTATACATATTGTTAAAAAAATGTAATTAAATTGTAAATATTACAGGCATAAAGACTTAGCTTAATGGCCTTTTGGCGAGCCTTTTGTGTATTTTATTTATTTAAACTAAATGCCACAGAAATGAGTTTTTCTATATGCACCAAATATGTAGTAAGAAAAGTAAAAGATATGTTAAATTTCTATTAATTTACCAATCTATCCCTTTAAATTAAAAAATCTAATACCTCACCTTCTTCCAAAATTCTATAGTATATAGCTTTGTCTCTACCAAAAGCAGTTAGTTGTACAGTTTCCCACGGAACACCCATGTGAAGATCTAGAGTGTGTTGTTCTCGAGTTCTTTCAACTCTTATCCATGTACGGCCATATCTATAAAATGAAAATTCAATAGTTACTAATATTATTTAGGATTTAGGTACCTATGTCTGTTTTCTGTTTGGGTAAAGTCTTAGACCAGGGTAGATAATTTTTGAAACGTAAAAAAATTATAGTAGCATAAAACCCTCAATAAAACCCATTGTTAAAGGTAGAAAATATAACAAAAATTTAGGAAAAAATAAATTCCAGGCGATATTTTCTACTTTTTACAATCGATTTCATCCTACTATAATTTTTTTTTACTTTTTAATTTTTTAAAAGGCACCAGTCTCTATCTCTGAACTGTAAAGTTATTTCATCAACATACTTAGTACTGCCAATATATATCCAATAGTTATACAGATTTTTTTGTTTCTATCTTTATTTATTAGTAAAGTACAACAATTTAAAAAGTGGTAATAATTTCACTATTGGATAATGTTTTTTGAGGTGCTAGTTAGACAACATATTATTATAATACTAATATAACAATGCTCTGAGAACTTATAAATAATAGATGTATTAGATAATTTATTTTATTATTTAAACAAAAAATACAACTAACATAAAATATTATTTATATTAAATATAGTATTTAAACTATGGCATTACCATAGGGTTGACTAAAAAATTATAGTCAAGGCTGTATCTAAATTACAAAAAATATCCTCAAAATGTTTGAGACACCCCGTATAATGGCAACTCCTATTTTTTAAATACATTCTGAGGCTGGTTAATAAAATATGTCTCATTAAATAATACATAATGTATCAAAAAATTGTAATATTTTTTTTAATTTAAAATTTAAAAAATACCTATGGCTTTATACAGGGTGGTCCCTAAGTAATGGGCCAATATTCAACTGGAGAATTGTGAAGTTAAAATATTGCTTTTTAACCAAAGTTACCTTAGTACAAAGGTTGATATTGAAATATAGAGTGTAAAAATATTTTTTAATTATTTCAATAATATTTATTACATTTTGAATATTGTAATAAGAGTATTTAGAGGGTTTTTTGACATCAGCTATTTATATATGACTTTAATTTTTAGGTTTTAACTAGAGGGCGGTAGGACCTACACTACTTTAAATTTTTATAAAACGTCGTAAACTCTTCTATTCTTTTTACACAAAAAGATATACTTTGTAAGAATCTCTCTTAGCAACTGTTATCGCCATTTTTACATTTAAGTTATTTAGTGCAACCAAAAATACTTATAATTACTGCATATTAGCTATAAAAGGCAATTTCCACATCATATTATATGAATAGTTTAATGTATTCTTCCATATACTTTTTAGTTGCATTAAACAACTTAAAGACAAATATCTCGAAAATATTTGCTCAGAGCACCACATAAAAATTAACATCAAATATCCTAATACTGAGTTTTATTACAGTATTTGAAACATATCAATATTGCCAAAATTATTTAAAAATATTTAATATACTTTGACACCCTGTATCTCAGTTAATATCAATTTTTGAACTGAGATAAGTTTAGTGATATATTAGTACTGTCACATTCAGTAAAAAAAATCCATTATAGAGGGTGTGCGGTTTTTCTCTAAATAAAATATAGCCTAGACCATAATTTGTTAAGCAACCCTATGCAGTATCTTTGTTTAAATACTACCTTTGATATAAAACAGTTGTAATCCGTAAACAGATGGATGCAAGTTTTTTCTTGTTTAGATCTTAGACCATGATGGTGGTAATGGCTTCCACAAATATTAACATAAAGAATATAACAAGAAAAATGTAAGACATACTTAAAAAAGAACATATTATTTGTGCTTACTTAAAAAAATGGGTTCCTATACTTGGAATAAAATCATATTTTGTCTTAATATGCCCACTGTCTTTCTGCTCGAAGCTCGTTTCTACACTTAAATGCTGTGTCTGTCGGGCTCCCTTAGCAGTCATCCACTGTAATAGCCACTGATAAGACTTATCTCTACATGGTACTTCTAACGTAATCATATAATGCCTCCTAAAAAGAATTAAAGACGTCTGATAGCCCTTTCGTAACATTGCAGCACCTGCACCAAGGCCAAAGAGGCCGAAACCAGCTCCGAAATACGGGTTATCGGATAAAGAAGAGAAAATTTCCAACATGGCTAGGTTGTAAAATATATACCAATTCAAAAAATTTTATGTGTTAAGTTTAAAGTACCAATTAAAAATTATTTAAAATTGTACTGTTTTGGTTTACATAACCCCTTCGTTAACCTAACCTAAAATCAAAAATTTAAGAAGTAGTGACTAGGGACATGTTGATGTGCCGGAATTATATTTATACCATGCACGTGTATGACGTCACTACCGAACATGCCGTTAATTCCAACTTATACATCAATTTTAGGCAAAAAACAAATTCTAAAACGGTATTTACCAATCGGTTATGTTGACGTTTAAACAATGTATTTTACTTTAAAGTTGTCACCAATCATTACCGCGGGTATAATTGGTTGAACGCCTAAAATTGATGATAATATTCTAAGGAAGGCTATATGGGCTTAGCTACAGGCCTTACCTCTGATACAGAAACAGTTGATATTTTACGGCTTCTTCTTTTACTAAATTTTTGTCTAGTACCAATTTCAAATTCGTATATACTTTTAAGTAATTCTCATAAGAAGAATCACCTTTTTTGCACGAAGATAATAATTAATTGTATATTTCAAATATTCGCTTAGTAAGATATAAAGCTAAAACACTCAGCTGCACTTTCAATAAAGACATACTGTTACTCTAAGCGCTTATGATAGTTTAATAATTCATCAATTTTAGGCGATTAACCAATTATAAAACGGTATTTACCAATCAGTTATGTTGACGTTTAATTCATGTATTAGGCAAAGTTGTCATCAATTATTACCGCAGTTATAATTGGTTAAAAGCCTAAAATTAATGTTTTTGATGTTTATTAACCCAATGACTACCTAACCACAAATAACAAAAAGATCGCGTGCCTGAAACATATTGTATGAGTGACGTCATAGACGTGCCCGGGAAAAGTATAATCGCGGCACGTCAACGTGCGCCTAGTCACTACGAATTTATAGACGTCATGTACCGGGACGTATGGTGTGTTGCGTGATAGTTGCGTGTTTGGTAGTTTTCTCACCACTCCAGTTCCAGAGGCGTAGTTATAAACTAGCCCACACGTATAAAATTCCTAAAATAAATAAAATATTTGTGCAATAATTTAGCCTTTAATGTAGAATTATGTACAAAAAGAAGGGAAAGTATAGTAAAATAAGGTAAGTTTGATTTTCAGGTTTGATAATGGATATCTCAAAAACGAAACGTTCCCGAAAAAAAACTTTCTTCTGTCTGTCTTTTTTAGCTTAGTAATCGTTATTACATTCTTAATTATTTACAAAATTGGCTCATAAAATTAAAAAATAAAATTTTGAAGTTGGATTAGTAGCAAAAAGTCAGTATGTATACTATAGGGTGGGTCAAAAAAATCGACCTTTGTTTTTCATTTTTTACTCTGAAAAACTGGTTTGTTGACAAAAATTCTCTCCGAGTATGAGCTCCTAATTTTAATAGGAACATCTTTCCGCCTTTCAGTTTTATATTTTTTCCTTAATATTAAAAAATATATATATCGCATCAACTATTTTAAAGGTATATCGGCCAGTAATGCAATAACAAAACAAGCACTATTAGTCACCCAATTATAAATGTTTACATGCCGGTATTCGCGTTAGACTGTCTTCTTTTCACGCATTGCCTGTACACATATTATGTATATTTGACTGGCTGATTCTGCATATATTTACGTCTCTACTATATGAAAAAAATATCTTGTCTCATATGTTTGTAGGAAATTGAATTCTCTACAAAAAATGTCTCTTAATTTTTTTGATAATTCTTGCTATTAAAAAGATATTTAAGGTCAAAGATGTTAAGAAAAATAATTTGTTTGTTTTTAATTTTGTAACTTACCAGAAATAATTATTTATAATGAAGTTTCTACTATTTTTATCAGAAATTAAACACTCCACAAAAATAGGTCTCTTATACTTTTTATTTTTCTTAAAACTCTTCAATCATTGAGCTTAATTTCCGAAAGAGATAGTAGAAACTCAATTGTAAATAATAGTTGTTTTTTAGTTAGTTTTAAAATTTGAAACAAAAAAGTAATTGTTCTTAAAATTCTTTAATCTTTAATCTTATATATATATAAGAGACTTTTTTGTAAAGAATTCAATACAAATATGATATTTTTTTCTTATAGTTAAGATCGAGATAGGTATTTTTCTTTTTAAAATAGATAAGAAAAAAATATAAAACTGACAGGCGGAGAACGTTAATATTAAAATTAAAAGCTCATACCCAGAGAGAATTTTTTCAGATTTCTACCAATCAAGAAAAAAACAAGTTTTTTTTGACCCACCTCAATGTATACTATAGTCATCGACGAAATGAAGAAATTAACTTTGCTATATATTAAACAAAAGAGACATATACTACATTGTTTAATTCATATTATTACATTGTTTTACTTATAATAAAATAAAATACGATATGCGTTTTACACCTACCAGAAATTCATTGTATGTGAATAAAATATACAGAATCAGCCTGTCAATTATACATATAGGCAATGCGAGGAAAAGAGACAGTCTAACGCGAATAACGGCATGTAAACACGGGTGACTAATAGTGCTTGTTTTGATATTGCATTATTGGCCGATATACCATTAACTCTTGCTTATACAGACTAAAAAATTATCATAGTACAGATGGCTCAAATCATGTTAGCAATGTTTTTGTTGGTAAATATTACCGGGATTTTGTAGTTTCCTAAATCGCCATACTTAATCTTGAATTTGTAGCACCCAATATAAAAATATTAAAATTTTTAAATAAAAATAAGAACTCAACATAAAAATTTTGGATGGTTTATTTTGGCCCTAAAGTGCCTTTTGTAATAATTACAAAATTTAAATTGTTTTTGTGTGCCTTGAGCCAAACCAAACTAACTACTTACCTTATGTTTTTCTTGACACTTTTGTATACAGGGTGTTTCCTAATTGCGGTAAGAAAATGTAAGCGCATTCCTGAGCTATTTTTATGAAAAAAGTTCTGATAAACATGGATCCTCAAATTTTTTGCTCTCAAGATACAGGGTGTTAAACTTTTAAAAAACCGAAACATTGCTAAAACACTTTTTGAGTAAATTTTGTTAGACTAGATATAAACATTATTTAATTAAGCATTTGTTGTTGTTATTACATAATTGCTAAAGGGAAGTTATAACACTTAATTAAAAAAAAATCCCCAATGTTTATTATACGGTCTAGGTTTATGCAGTTTACCGGATTTTTTTTCTGGAAATCTAATCAAGGTACTTAAAAATATGAGGACACAAATAAGTTTTATTTTTAGGTGTTTTATTCGGAAAAAATATAACAGTTGCAAAAATGTCAGTGAAGTCCATTTTTTGTCAATAATATTAGCTAAGATGCGTCTCACGCCGCCACTGGTCTCACTTATTAAAATTAGTTTAGGGCCAAATTAACTTCCTATTTTAACAAACACCACAGCCAAATTTTATTAAATTTGAATAAGAGATACTTAAGATATTATTAAAAACCCGAAGTTTAACACCCTGTATCTTAGAAACAAAGAATTTTCGGACGTAAGTTTACATAAACTTTTTTTTATAAAATTGGCCCAGGAATATGGTCTTAGATTTTTTACCGCAATTTGGAAACACCCTGTATAAGAGCATACTTTGAGATTATATTCATACTTATGAATTGATACCCAATTTTTCGGGGTGGGGGTTCCCTGGGATAATGTCCCCCTGGGCCACCCTTTGAATTCAAAGCAACATAAATTCATTTAAAAACAAGAAAAATTATTAATTCTGAGTAGCTAGTATTATCGGCTTACCTAATGGCACATTTTCTTGGTAAAGGTGGATGAATTATCATTTTAAAAATGATTGGATATGGTGACTAATATACATGGAACACATCAGAATTTTTGGAAAAATTCTATAATGTAGTAATATACTGGGTATTTAATTTAAAAAATTACAGTTAGTATATCGTTACACTTTTTGAGGTCTTTGACCGAAATTAATTGATATAAGTATTAAAATTTGCCAAACCTAAGAAAAAAGAAAAAGTTTAAAGTGTTTCAGTGATTTTTTCAAAAATTTACAGTATGTCAATGGATGGGCTTAACTATACCTGTATTTTTTTTTATTTTAATATTTCTAAAAAATGTTATTCTTTATAAAAGTTTGTGCTTTATCTAAAATGCTTAAAGATACTTTGAAAAATAAAAGAAAGTCGAAAAATATATTTAAAAAAGTAATGAAAAGTGTCTAATTTAATGTTTTCCCATTGGTTATTATTATATATTAATTTTTCTTTTTTTAATTCCTTAAAAATTTTTTTTTATTATAATATAAGAGTGACAAAGATTCGACTTATGATATGCAGAAAGATTTAAAATTACAAAAATGGCAATTAAAAAAAATCGGGTATAAATATTTTTAACTACTTTTTTATTGCTTTTATTGTTTTTAATTAACTAGTTTAAAATAGTAATTTATGTAACAAGTGCATAAAGTGATACTTTTTTACGAATGGGACGTTTATCCCATGAGTAAAAAAAAGATACTTAATGCATGTGTTACATACTATATTTTTCCACGACCGTATAAGAATTTCTCAAAATACCATTTTATACATATTTAATTTATTTAAACTTATTAATTTTAACTTTTGCAGCACAGCCATTATATTGCAACAAAAAATCATAGCCTTCTTTTTTCTTTAAAAGAGAATTATCCTCTTCATAACTATGTATTTATTATTTAATTTTAGAAAATGGTATGTAAGTTCTTACTTTTTGTAGAAATAATACTAAAACATTATAAATTCCTTTTTAATTTCATAGTCATCTCTAAATTCAAAATTAATATTTATTTTCAATAATTTTTATTTAATTTGTTTGCCAAATGTCAAATTTTAAAACTAGTGACACATGAACTAAAAGAAATAATGACGAAATCAAAGGTATAATAGCTTAGTGACTTATTGCTCAAAAATGGCCCGATACTTCGGTTTTGAGTAGAAGCAAATGTTTTATACAGTGAATAAAGAATGTCAACATTAGTAGATTTTTGAACAAACCCACCTCAAAAAGTCCTGCTGGCACCCCCTACCCCCCTCAAAGTTGGTTAAGGGAATTGGAAACGGTAAATGATAAAAAACTGATTTTAGTGTCGTTAGAGAGAGCACAAAATTCTGCAAAATAGTAATAATTAAAATTGTATTTTTGTTTATTACGTAAGAATCTCCAATATAGAAAAAGTTGGAGGGAGCAAAATTTGGCAAAATAGTAATAATAAAAATTGCATTTTTGTTGATTAAGTAAAAATCTATAACAAAAAAATCTTGGAGGGAGCATCCACACGGCACTTTTTACGATATATCCAAACCATACACCAATTTAAAAAAATATAGGATACAAAAAATAAAGGCCAAAGTTTTCCCTATCGAATGGTATACCATTATACTATTATCTTTTAAAATATAGCTACCAGTGGCTTACAAAAGTAGCACTACACCTTAGTTTTATTAATTTATAATTATTTCTAATTCTGCATACTGGTAATAATAAATAATAATATTACACGGAATTTTTTTACCACTACAAAAATCAAAATCAAGACGTGTGGATTGAGTAAAAATGTAAGACATATTTCGTGTATCGAAATTGCTAAAAAAAATCAATGAAAAAAGTCTGGCCCTTTCTTTTTTCATTCACTAACCGGTTGCGATACCACGTTTTCCTTTTATGGAAAAGGAAAAAAAAGTGTTGGGAAGCTTGGGAAACTTTTCCGGAAGTTACAGCTACTTCCATTGATTTAATACAGCATTTAAAAAACCTTCATCTCAGCAATTAAGTGTGATCTCAAAATTTGTTATAACCATTTACGATAAAAATTCTGTTACTAGCAACGTTGATATTTGTCGAATGCAACTTTTTGCCCAAAAAAAACGAACGGTTGAGAATTTACCCCCAACAATAAATGCTTTAGCACTTCACATTAATCAATGCATTTATCAAGCATGATTTGTTTGGGGTAATCTCTGCCAACCAGTGGTTACACTTCCATGTCCATCTGAATAGGGATGGATTTTGGAGAATACTAAATGGACACCACTCTGGGCCACTTTAAAAAATGAAAAAATATCATCTGATACATTATTAAAATTTAAATCTAAGATGTGTGGCACAAATTGTAAATGATTTTAAAAATTTAAAATGTACGAGGGTATGTTTGTGTGTGGAATGTTGTAATTAGGTATTTTAGGTTGTGTAATAATGTATATGTTTTTTATTGATGTTTTATACAGTATGTCCCAGGATAGGTGTTACAAGAGGACAAATGGAACAAACATTGTTGAATTTTAAAATGAAATTTTGGGCAAATTGTCCAAAACTAATAAATACAAAACTTTACTTGAATTGAATTGAATTGGTATACAGGGCGAGTTAAAAAAATGACAAAAATATTTTTTGTTTACTTAACGTGTTTAACTTTAAATTTTGACATAAAATTTAGTTCTCTACAACATTTACCTATACAATTTTTTCCTATTTTTAAAAATAAAGGTATTTCACTCTTGGTCATTTTTCATATTTTTAGTTATAACTCGCCCTGTATATTACCAATTGAAATAAAATTTTGCATTTATTAGTTTTGGACCATGCGACCAGTTTTCCCAAAAGGACGATTAAAAATTCCAAAATTTTTGGTGAACTTGTCGTCTTGTAACATCTATCCTGGGACACACTGTATAAGCCATATTTGGTGTTATCTTTATAATAAAAAGTTATTATAATACTATTGTTATTTATTTAAAAAAGAAGGAATCAAATTATAAAACAAAAGAAATAAGTAAATAAAATGTAAAGTATAATTATTAATTAATAAATCTAAAGTGAAAAATAATCTTTTAAAATTAATAGAATAACATTAAATATTTCGATTTCTAGGTACTTTACTGGTGTAGTACTAATTTGGTACGCCACTGGTAGCTTTATTTTAAAAGATAATAGTCTAAATGATAACTTTGGGGTTAGTTGTTTTTTTTTGTTAATGGTTTGCAAGATATATGGTAAAAAGTGCCGTATGCCTCCCCTTCGACTTTTTTTGTTGTAGAGTCTTACCAAAAAAACAAAAATATTTTTTTATTATTACTATTATGCGCAATAAGGCAATATTACCAATTAATATAACTAAACTGAGAACTTGAAAAAAGTATAACATTAAAAAATTCTATTTTTAAGTACCTACTATACTGGTGTAGTGCTACTTTTGTACGCCACTGGTAGCTTTAATTTAAAAGAAAATAGTATAATGTTATACACCATTCGATAGGAAAAACTTTGGCCTTAATTTTTTATGTCCTATATTTTTTTGTTTGGTAGACGGTTTGGAAGGTATATCGTAAAAAATGCCTTGTGGATGCTCCTCTCAAACTTTTTTATATTGGAGATTCTTCCGTAATAAACAAAAATAAAATTTTTATTGTCACTATTATGCAGAATTTTGTGCTCTATCTAACGGCACCAAAATCAGTTTTTTATCATTTACCGTTTAGAAGATATTAGAAAAAAACTATATCAATCCCTTAACCAACTTTGAGGGGGTAGGAGGTCCTGGCAGGACTTTTTGAGGTGGGTCTGTTCAAAAATCTACTAATGTTTACATACTTTATTCACTCTACAAAGCATTTGCTTCTACTCCAAAACCGAAGAATCGGACCCTTAAGTCACTAAGCTATAACTTGATTGTTTTGTTCAGTTGATGTCGCATTTAAAGTTCGCCCAGTGAAACAAGCCAGACGACGCAAGAAGGCAGGGAAATATTACTGTTCATTATTGAGTCTAATCAGAGGCGTGCGAATAAATGATTGCTAAACAGTTTAAATATGATAAAAAATATGTAAGCAATAATTTATTTTTAAAAATGTAGTGGAAATTGCCAAGATCTAAATATTTTTAATTGTTATGAGAATAGCATCTCAGTTATATAATTAATAGCATTAGTGACACTAAATTCATTTTAGACTGCCACTGTCTTTATTTATAACATTTCACACAACGTTTTGGGTAGTCCTATCTCTGTCCGTTTTATAGTTTACACTCTTAAAAACGGACAGAGATAGAACTGTCCAAACGTTGTGTGAATATTTATAAATAAAGATAATAAAAAGTCCGAATGTACTAACGCAAAAAAAAAATCGAAAATTTTTCCTTTCGACGTTCTTTATCTTTCCTGTGGATTCTTCGGACACTGTTAATAGAAACTTCTACATAAAGGGAAACGCGATCAAGTTTTCTTTTTAGAGGCAGTTTTAAAGTATTATTTGTTCCTTTTTCATCGCAAACTCTATAGATATTGGCAATTATTTATCTGAATTGGCCATGGATAATTTTGCCTTTTAAAAGGATTTTTCCATAATTTTGACTGGCGTAAAAAATAGTTTTTATAACCAACAAGAAATGTCTACGTAAAGGTGTTTTTCTCGCTCATGCAATTTGCGCAAATTAGACTAAACTATTACATTTGTTTTTAAAGTAAAGTCTATTTGCACAATTTTTTTTATCAGTAAACAATGGTGTACGACGACGAATTGTTAGCATGAACTGGTGTTACTACTTACTTTCATATTCATTTAATTATAGAATAGAGCTTAATAAATTCCAAAAGAAACTTTTTTTTACTTATATTATTATTACCACAAAAAATAACAAATAATAAGTAAGACCCATCAAACAGAAAATGATAAATAAATCACGCCAATACAACTATTATTTACTCACTACGCATGTCTTAAATTTGTATGTCGTTTACACGTTCATACATTTGCACCAACCGCATGCAAATTATCTGACCATCCAGATGTTACACAAGCCAGCTTGGTCAACTAAAGGATTTTCGTTTACATGCTCCAATTTATTTGCACAAAATGGTATGCACAAGTCAATTTGCGCAAATTGCATGAGTGTGAAAGCTTGAAAGAAGAACGGATTTATTTATTTAATTTTTTATTTAGTTACATACATACCTACCTTAATTATTTTTTAATGCGATACAAAATCAAAATACTGAATTATATTTCTACGTTATAATACCCACACAAAACCACTACTACTAAAAATTGTTACTAAGAAACAAATATTTAAAAACCCGGGTAAGTACAATAAATTCCAAACCATTCGCCGTCTATGTTGATGCGAGGCTCCACCTCTTTGGAGGCTCGTTCCAGCGGCAACCAATCAGTAAACATTATTTGAGTGGCTATCTTGGTAGGGAAGCCTTGTTGTCGGAAATTAAGAATGTAAAAATATTTTAGGGACGATATAAATATTAAAGCATAGTATAATCGGTTCCTCTAAGAAAATAGAGCAATGAAATAAAATCTCTTTAGGGAATTAAAAATAAATCAATAACAAGGTGTAAACTAGTACTTTATAAAATATGAAATATTAGATTTAAAAAAGTGTAAAATAGGTTCACAGCAGTAGGATGAAAATCTGGCAACATCTTACAAACAACTTCAGTTTTTTTTCCGCATTCCTTTCATCTGGCTTCACTCAGTTGGCAAACTGTACTAATACATTGCCTAAATGAATAATATTAAGTTTATTGTATTAAAGCACTAATTTAAAGTGTAAAAGCTTCGAAGTTTTAAAAAAGTTACTTTTTTAACACTTTATGTAGTATACTAATATGGAGTACTTTAACTTTATGTTAACGATTAAAAAACAGATTTTTTTAACGGTCGTGGAAAAATATATTTTTCCAATTTTTTCATGTTTTAAAATTATATTTTCGCAATTTTAAGGCGCCTTGTATATCATAAGGCAATTTTATTATTGCTTTTGGCATTTTAGACAAAGCAAAATTTTTTATAAATATACTTTTTTTTAATAATAAATAAAAAAATACAGGTATAGTTAAGTCCATCCGTGGACACACTGCATTTTAATGAATTTGTGCAATACTTCTTAAACGTTTATTTCAAAGCCCCAAGGTAAATTATTTATTTCCTGTAATGTTTAGGTTTCTTTATAAAATATAAGCCGTGAGAATCCCGCATATTTAACCACAACTCTGGTCCCTAAACCTTTTTGGTACTCGGGATAATATTTCTGAAATCGCTACAGTCCTTATAGTCGCGCGTGCTACTACCCACATGTATAGGCATCACCCCATGTAAAAAAGGGAGAGACTTCTCTCACTTGAGCAACATATGGTTTTCATGGTGGTATTAGGAGATATATCTTTACTTTTAATCTGTAAATCTAAAACGCAGGCAATAAATATTGGCGTCATTATTATGCAGTTAATTTTATGATAATTAGGTAGAGGGGAAACCGAGGGGATAACAATTCAAAATAAAATATTCCTAAAAAATGGACATATAAATAAATACTTACATTGTACACGGTGTTTTACAACTCAACTAAATAATATTAGAATTAAATATATTCCTTTTATTATTAAATTAAATTAATTTATTAAATTAAACCGACTTCAAAAAGATAAATAACTCACTAAAAATTTAAAAATAATAAATAAAAAAAAAAAGAAAAATAAAGGTTAGTTATGAACATTTATTAGTTTAGCGGAATGTTATTACCCCACTTCATTTTTTTTATTTTTTAGTTTTTAGTGAGTTTTATTAATTTTTTAAAGTCGGTTTAATTTAAAAAATATATATTTATTTTACTCTTTTTAGTGTTTTATTATTAACATTTAATCCATAACCATCCACTAAAAAACAGTACAATACTCTGTTCACTATAAATTGAGAAAAACACCTGAACAAAAATGTATTTCATTGGTTAAAAAGTCAGTAACCCTAGATACCACAATAAAAAATGTATTTTATGCTTTAAAAGAAATACAGGTATAGTTAAAATAATAATAACTTTTATTATATTGTGTCAGAGCAGAATAGTTCTGCATAATGTATAAAAGTTTTAATTTTCATAAAATGTTAAATAAACTTCTTAATTTTATTCTGGAGAAAAGCCAAATAATATTTTGTTTAAATTTAATCTCCCAGAAAACAAATAAAGCATAAAATAATTTATAATATGGCTAAACATTTTTTACTATTCTTTTTATCTGGTTAAGATACCTAATAGGTGTATCTTTTACCAGTTAATTTTTCTAAAAGTAATGTAAAACTCTAAAGTGTCCATCGGACATTTCATTTTTTATATTTTTTTCAGTTTTCTAACAAGTTTTTCAATAAGTTTTTAGGTAAACTGTTTACCACATTTCTGGTAAAATATTTACCACATTTTTGAGACGCAATCATTGGCCCAGTTCTCGTCTGGCGTCTTGTTAAGATTTTATTTTATTAGATTAAAATAATTTCAACGGAGTGCTAATGAACTTTTGTTTATAGATTGAAACCTTTGTATTGTAAGTAACTTAATATTAAATATTTCACTATTTTATTTCTTTTAAAGTAATAATAACTTTTATTATATTTTGTCAGAGCAGAATAGTTCTGCATAATGTATAAAAGTTTTAATTTTCATAAAATGTTAAATAAACTTTTTAATTTTATTCTGGAGAAAAGCCAAATAATGTTTTATTTCAATTTTAATAAAAATGTATTTTATTGGCTTAAAACTACAGTAACCAGAGTTACTTACTAGGTATTCATTATCAATTTATAGTGGCCAAAGTATAGTAGCTGTTTTCAAAAAAAAAAGACGCCGGCTATATTTCTTTGAAAACTAATAGTCGTAAATACTATTTTTAGTTATCAGAAATCTTTATTCGTTTATTGATTTATTTTAAAAACACATAAATAACAGAATAAAATAAATAAAAAAAATTGAAAAAAAACCTATTTAACTTATACTCTTGTCAATATGCCACAAACGTCAAAATTTGACAGGTCCCATTTCGTAACTATTCAGGGTATCCTTAAAATAGGTGCGTCATAAAAAGTTGTTTTTTTTTTGGAATTGCAAAATTTTAACAACCGGGAATGACTTGGGAGGGACGAAAATGGCTTACTTCATATTTTGAGGGAAATTGGAGACAAAATATTTTTACTCTTCGGATGTCCTAAATAAAGTAATTGACATTTCCTTAATTTTCGCATAAAACGTATGTAGTTGAATTTGTAAAAAAATTAATTTATATAATTTAAAACCAGAACCTTTTGGAAGCTACCCAGTGCATTCAACATACAAATATTCTTGTAAAAATTCATTTTTTTACCAAGCAGGACTTTTTATAATTTTATATTTATTATTTTTCGTAGACTCAATAATTCAAAAGTTCTACATTTGGCAAGAACTTCCGAAGACACGCTGGGTATAGTAAATGTATCTACAAAAAAAAATAAAAAGTGGGTTTTGGTAAAAGACTTATGATAAAAAAAAACAATAATTATTTTTCCTAAATTTTAAGCGCCTGTAGTTACCGAAAACTAGGACGTTTAGAACATATTATGAAGAATTTTTCTTATTTTTCGTTCAATCAACCCCTTAAAGTTTGTCGGGAGAGTTACTGACACCCTATACTGGGTTAGTAAAAAGTATTGCAACTCCTTAATATCTTTAAAACCGCTTAAGCTCCATTTATTAAATTAGGGATTCTGAAGGTATCCGGCATGAACAATTTAACTGTAATATCGGCACCATTGCCAGATTTCCCAGTTTTGTGCTACAAGTATCGTGTTTTTAAATAGAATGTCCCATTTATTTTCATTGAAATTAATTGTCCAGGTAAAATTTAATAGGTCCACAAATTTTTAAAATTCAATTTTTACTAGTTGCTAAGATATGACAAGGCAACATTTTAGGTAAAAAGTTCAGCTACGCTCAAATATCTTAAAAACCGCTAAAACTGAGTTCACAAATTCTGGTATTTGACGGTTTTTGCATAAGCTGAATTTAACAGTGGTATCGTCATTGTTGCCAGATTTGCGCTACACGTAACATTTTTGATATTTGAAATGGAATGCCCTATTTATTTTAATTACAATAAAAGGAGCGTGAAAACCTGTGGCGTATTTACCAAAAGACTGGGCGGCGTTTTTAGGGGGACGGCAAACGTTTTTTAGGGGGCGGCAGATTTTGTACTTATAAATAATTTAGTGCATTTCGATTTTCATTTCGTACGTAGAAATGAAAGTGAGGACGTTTTTAAATTATTTTGAAGGAAAATGAAAAAAATAGGGGCGGCGCGAAAATAATAGCCTACGGGCGGCAAATCTGTAAATGCGCCTCTGGTGAAAACTTTGGTAAAATTACATATTTTTAAAATCCGGCGCGTAACTAGGATTTAAATATTTGTTTAATCTCTAAAACGAGACGCGGGACCAACACCAAACATATACGTAATACTTTTGGACATAAATGAAACACATTGGTAAAGAAAGTTTTTGTTGTGGAATTTGGGAAAAGAAGTTAGTTTTTGGTTAGCCCCCACCCCAGACCAAATCAAAACCTTTAAAGAAACTTACTAAATTTGATTCGCCCAATCTAATGAAATTTAAATAAATGGGGCATTTCATCTTTAAAAAAATAAAAAAGTAGGTGTAGCACAAAACTGAGAAATGTGGCAAGAGTGACGATATCACTATTCTATTACACATGTCCAAAACATCTTAGAGACCAATTTTGGTAAATGTAACTTTAGCAGTTTTATAGATATTTAAGAGTTGCAGTACTTTTTACTAACCCAGTGTATGCAAAACATAATTTTGTTCCAAATTATTTACTTACACAGTCAAAGCTAAAATAAAATAATTTAGTAAAAGCGTAAGAATTAAGGATTTACAAAAATAGATTCTATTTGCCAATTTGAAGAAGTATTTTTATCGCGTGCATTGTTCTACTAATTAATACCAATTAAAGTACGGTACTCCAAAGTGAGTTATGACTTCTTGTTTTAGTCACCTTTAATGAGGAAGTTGCAAATTAGTGATTTATAATATTAAAATTAAAAATAGCTTTGTGGCTTTCTTTGCAATTTTAGAGTATTTGGATATTTTTAATAATAGGTATTAAATATACACCAGGCTTTGCACGATTCTCAGAGCAAGTTTGGGACTGGGATACATACCAAAAGTCTGGAGGCACATTAGGGTGGTCTTTATTCCTAAACCTGGCAAGTCAGGACAGAATAAAGCAAAGTCCCTAAGAGCAATAAGTCTTATGTCGTTTGTACTAAAGACACTTGAGAAACTGATAGATATGCATATTAGAGGGGTGTCTTGGTAAACAGACCACTACACAAGGCCCAATATGCATACACAGCAGGTTTGTCAACGGAAACGGCACTCCATGACCTTGTACAAAGGGTGGAGTACGTTCTGGAAAACAAAGAGGTGTTGTTGGGAGCTTTTCTCGATATAGAGGGCGCATTTGACAACACCTCTTTTGAAGTGATCACAAGGGCGATTCGTCACAGGCAAGTTGACGAAACATGCTGCAGATGGATAGGCTGCATGCTAAAAGACCGTGTGATCCACTCGACACTCTTGGGTGAAACTCTGTCGGCGCGGGTAGCAAGGGGATGCCCACAGGGGGAGTATTATCTCCCCTTCTCTGGAACCTTGTTGTGGACGGGCTGATAGACAGGCTTAAGAGCAACAACCATGAAGTTTTAGGGTATGCGGATGACATAGTCATTGTATGCCAGGGCAAATTCAATACTACGGTCAGAGATCGAATGCAACAGGCTCTGAATATAGTAGCTACTTGGACGGAAGAGGTTGGTTTAAAAATCAGTCCAACCAAATCCAGAATAGTGCCTTTCACAAAAAGAGGAAAACTAGAGGGGTTGGGTCCTCTCAATCTTCAAGGCACTGAAATACCAATGATGGGGGAGGTTAAGTATTTGGGGGTTATTTTGGACTCAAAACTCACCTGGAACCACCATTTGGACAAAGTAATCAAAACAGCGGAAATAGCATTAATTCTGGCTCGCAGAACATATGGCAAAACGTGGGGACTAAGACCACAAATGGTTCACTGGTTGTACAATACTGTGGTGAAACCAGCCATAACATATGCATCCATTGTTTGGTGGACCAAGACCAGACAGCACACGGCTATGCTTCGGCTGAGCAAGGTGCAAAGACTAGCCTGCCTTGGCATAGCGATATGCATTAAAAGTATACCAACAGCGGTCTTGGAGACCCTACTTGACCTCCCGCCACTGCATGTAGTGGTACAAGGGGAGGCGAGAATGGGGGTATACAGACTGAAACACAACCTGAGCAACACAAAAGTTAGATCAGGACACATGGAAATAAAAATATCATAAGGAGTCCCATAATGGATATGAGGACAGACCATATGACCCCACAAATCGTACCCAGAAGACCCTTTCAGGTGACAATACACCCAAGGGAGAACTGGGCAAACGAAAATTTCAGACTCTCTCTTCGAGGTCAAACCTGGTATACGGACGGGTCCAAAACCGAAGAAGGGTCAGGAGCAGGTGTCTACAGTGAGATGGGAAACACTCGTTTGACTTTTTCACTGGGAAACCACGCCTCTGTATTTCAAGCAGAAATTTTTGCGATCTTACAATGTGCCAGGATTAACAACCAGAGGCCTCGCACAAATTGTACAATCAACATTCTTACGGATAGTCAAGCAGCCCTTGGTGCACTAATTAATCCCAAGGTATCGTCTTGGCTGGTACTAGAATGCCTCGAGGAACTCAGGGAACTGGCGGAACGCAACAACACGAGGTTGATGTGGGTGCCAGGGCATTGCGGAATTCGAGGCAATGAAAACGCAGACGAACGGGCTAGAAGGGGGTCAGCCACGACATACGTCGGGCCAGAACCAGTCCTTGGAGTGCCAAAGAGCACCTTCCGGAGTGCGGTACAAAACTGGGTAAAGGACCAGCAAAGACTGCACTGGGAAAGGCTTCCTCAACACATGCATGGGAAAATATACATCAGTGGACCATGCACAAAAAGAGCTAAAGAACTACTCAAAATGGGTAGGAATCAGCTAAGAACGATCACAGGTTTCCTCACCGGACATGCTCCAGTGAAAGAACACCTAAATAAAATGGGATTATACAACGGAGATCTGGACTGCAGATTATGTGGAGCAGAGACCGAAACAGTATCCCACATACTGTCAGAGTGTGAGGCACTGGATCACAAAAGACAGGCAATCTTCGGGGATATTAGAGTGCCCCCGGAAACATATGGTACGCACCCAGCAGACCTATACTGGAATGGGTACAATAAAACGGGAGTTTGGTACAATAAGCCTTCAGGCTGCAGTGCCACCGGACATGCAGACGGCTCCCTGGGAAAAAAAAACTATTCACTAAATCTACTTTTACTTTATATTAGGTACTTGCAAAAACTAATGCTTTTTGTAACAATCTAACGGCCTCGCGCCTGAAGGGGCCTCGTGGCTAATGTGAGTTGTGCAAGAGTGAAAAAATATTCAAAAAAAACATCTAGGTTTTTTGAGGTTTTTTTCAATGGCTGTTATTTGCTCAAAAAAGATCATACTGAAATTTAAAAAAAAAACATTTTAAAGCATAAAGATTTTAGTGTTGAGATCTTACCATAAAAGAAATTTTTAAGCAACGTGTACCGCGCAATTCTAAAGAAATACGAAAATAATTTTTTTTTGCTTTACGAACTTGGAAAAAAACCTACAACTTAACCACTATACAGGTCGGATAATTGGTTTATTTAGCTTTAATTTGCTTTATTAAAATGTTTTATACGACCACTTCTCACTGATATATAGAACATTGAAACATTGAATAAAAAAGGATCTTTTTGTCTTTAACCACTAATATCTCAGCAACCACTGATGACATAAGACAATTAAGGAGGGTTTTGAAATCTTGAATAACTTCCCCACAATAATCGGCTAAAGTTTTTTTTCTGTTCTCTACATTAACTTAAAAAATCAAGAAAAAAGGGCTTCTATTGGCTTTTGGGCTAATCAGGCGTTTTATTAATTAGGCGCTAAGAAGTAAATATTGAGAAAACCAGTAATGTTAAGTGTGCCTTTAATAGTGTTAATAATATACTTACAAAAATCCCACAAGGTTTCGATTTGATCCATTGCGCAGTTTTTTTATTGGATCTAATCTTTGAAAAAAGATTAAAGGAACACGATTTTAACTTTAACTGAGTTTCGCAGGGGGCAATGATGCAGGGGCGAAAAATTTTGAAATAAAAGGTGAAAATGAAGGGGTAAAGTAGAAAAATTTAATTAAAAAAAAGAACTTTTTTGGTTTTCAAAAAAGATTTGATGTGCCTGAAAAAAGCAACGTTAAATTAGGGAGACAGTCAGAAAGTACATGTTCAAAGTGGGGAACTTTTTTTGGTCTTCAAAAATTTTTATACCTATACATTGTCTTATAGGGGTGCCCAATATTTCTTTACAGCAGGGCGCAAGTTACCCCAAGAACGGCCTTGTGCTCGCCTTTTTAAATTTTTGTGTATATGAAAAAAAAGACATAAGTCTGTATTTAAAGGTGAAGGATTTTTTTTTAGTCCTCTATTTTATTTTTCTATGTTTATCGACAAAAGATGGTTTGCGGATACGATTTCCCCTTTTTTTGCTTACGCTACGCCACTGTATTTCAAGATGGTTTCTGGGCGCATATAGTTAAAATAGATTGTGGGACCCTCGGTGATGCCTTATTTTAAAGCCTTTGATTAGTACTCTTTATCCCCAGAACTTAAAACTTATACTTTTACCCACTACAACATAGCGATACTTCAAACATTACCTAAATGCTTGATTTGGATGGCCATATTTTCGAAACTAATAAAGTTAGATAAACCTAATGTGGTATTTAAAGATTTTTTTAATTGTGACAAAATATGCAGTTTGCTTTATTTAAAAATATATATACTTTCTGTCCTAGCCTGTATAATATCACCGTTATCACCAGTATTAGTAGTAAAAAGATCTTTAAAAGGGCCTTAAGAAAATACCACACTAGGTATATCTTATTTTATAAGTTTCGGAAATATGGCCATCCAAATCAAAGTACCGTCATTTTGTAGTAGGTAAAGGTATATATTGAGTTTCTATTCTAGAGGTATAAAGTACTTGTCGAGATTTAGAATGATGTGCTACAAGACCCCCCTTTGCATTTATTTTTTTAAGATGGCGCCCGGCCGCCATCTAAAAATTTTCATCCACCAACTTTACTCTTAAATATTGTAAATTCGCATCAATTCCAAAAGTTTTAATTTTTTTAAAATTGAGCCCTTTAAAAAAATAAAGGGAGGGCATTAAAAAAATGCAATGTATACATTAGGGTGATTCATTTCCGAAAAAGTTTTTCTTTTTCTCGGTGCTCATGCAAAAGTTCAATCTACATGTAGATAAAAAGTTTTCACCAAGTTTAAGATCTTAATACTAATTTTTAGTACATACTTACCATTTAAATTAAAAGTTTTTCTATTTAAAAATTAACTTAATTTTTTTAGTATGTTGTGAATCTTTTGGTTAACCCTACTGCATATCTCACGATCTTTGAAATTGCTTTAGGGTTTTTGTGTAACACGAAAAATTATATTTACTTTAGACAAATTACACCGGCACAGATTTTTTTTTTTTTTTTTTTTGATGTGCACCGTGCGCGACGGGTATGTTTTTAACCTTTTGAATCCGAATTTTAGGTTAGTTTAGACCGTACGGGTCCCAATTTCGAGTAAATTGGAAAAAGCCGTAAAGAAATGGGTAAAAATTTTCGCTATTTCTTACGGTTTTTTGCAATTTACTCAAAATTGAAAGCTGTACGGCCTAAAGTAATTTAAAATTTGGATTTAGCCGGTCAAGAAACATGCCCCTAGATAGGTCGCTTCCGGTGTACAAAAACTTTTCTTTTAGCACCAGTACACAAAAAAGTTTTTGTACAGCGGACGCGATCTATCTACAGGCATGTTTTTTGACCCGCTGAATCCAAATTTAAAATCTGTTTAGGCCGTACACCCTCCAATTTTGAATAAACTGCAAAAAACGGTAAGAAATAGAGAAAATTTGCACATTTTTTTACGTTTTTTTGCAATTTACTTGTAATTGGGACCCGTACGGCCTCATGACTTGAAATTCGGATTCAGAGGGTCGAAAAGCATAGATAGGTGGTGTCCGGTGTACATAAAAAAAAATTTGTGTGTGCCGGTGTTATTATTGTAGAGAACAAACCTGGACAAAAAAACTACGGACAAAAAAATGTTGGTTTCAATCTTAAATAACATTTTGTTTTTTTTGACCAATTTTAAATATATCTAGGACCAGTTGTAGCTCCCTTCATCAAAATTATTATTTAATATGGGGATGGCAAAAAGTTTCACAGGATTATGTGTTATACAGGGAAGAGCCAAATGTTGTATTTTGATTCAACCTGTGGAATAATTTAAGGTCACAATTTTTTACTAGTGTATTGGATTTTAACGCCTCATATTTTCTTAACATTTTTGTTTTTAATTTATATCGTTATTTCTATTCTAAAAGAAAACACAAACTTTTAAAATAGACAATGAAATTTTGGTGTAGTTATACTTTTACTTCTTTCTAAAATTTTTATTTTTATGGTAAAAAATAAATACAAATATTAGTTTGCAGAGGCGCCCCTTTCTTCTTCTTTTTTCCTTCAGAAATATTTTGGAAGAGCAAAAAAAGTCCTCACTTCCATTTCTTTCAATTCTAGGTACAAAATTGAATTCGACATCCAACAAAATTTTGATAAGACTTAATCTGCCGCCCCCTAAAGAATGTCTGCCGCCCCCTAAAAATGCCGCCATAAGCTTCAGCCTACTCAGCCTTTTGGTAAATGCGCCACTGTTAGTTTGTTAAGTTTGTCTCGTAGTTTCCAAACTATAATCAGATTTTTGTTATCTCTTAAGATATACAGTGTACGACAAAAAGCGTGATTTCAGAAAAATAACACCCTTTATATTATATTACCAGTAAAAGATCCAATAAAACCTTTAAAAAATGCTACATTTGATATACTTATCTTTAATTTTCTTAATATGTTTGCATTATAAAGTATATTACGACCATCATAATTAAATTGCATTATTTTCTTTAAAAACTGTATTTCCTTTTTGAATAGAGATATTGATATAAATTAAAAACAGAAATTTTAAGAAAAGATGGGGCTTTTAATTCCAATACACTGGAAAAAACTTGTGACGCTAAATTATTCCACAGGGTGTTCGAAAATTTGGGTCAAAATGTAACATTTGGCTCTTCCCTGTATAACACCCAATCTTATAAAACTTTTTGCCATTTCTATATTAATTAACAATCTTGATGAAAGGAGCTACAACTAAACCACAAGTTAATTGAAATCTGTCAAAAAACCAAAAAGTTAAATAAGATTGAATTTGAACAAAGTTCTGTTAGTCCGGTTTTTTTTGACCAGGAGTGTATTTTCACTTGTAATACAACCAGTGTTAAATTTATTTTCGGAAATATTTTGAAAATTATCCTAAGCCGCAGGCGAGGGAGAATTTTCTTAAAATATTTGTGGCCGAGAAAAATTTCCAGGAATAATTTAAGCACTTGTGGTATTCGTTAAGAAAATTTCACACAAAGTTTGTTTTCAATAATAATCTTTTAAATTTAATGTTTGTAACTTTAACAGGAGCTTTAAAATTTTACCATAAAATAAATATTTTCCGTTTTAACAATTGTAGTTGCAAATATATTTTAGAGCTTATCATTGTTTATTCTTTTATATTATATATCACTTATATTACTACATTTGGTAAACATAGTTTATTTTTTAATTTTCTTAGACCTATACCTTGCTTTTGTTCGCTCTTTACTTAATGTCTACTAGTTTAGTCTTATGATATTATTTTACTAACTGTAGTTGTATAAAATTGTCATTTAGGGACTTAAAACCTTACATTATTTCATAGTAGGTTACGTCTGAAATACTACAACTGGTACAAAATAATATTTGCTTAAATTATATTTATGTAAATGACAGACATGACGTTAAAACAAATCCAATGATTATGTCAAAAAATTCCACCATAATTCGCTACAGGGTAACCCAGGCAGGAGAAAAAAAAATACGATAAATACTTGTGTTGTCATGGTAATGCAATTAAAACTACACATTTGATTGGTCAAAAAACAGTGGTGTTGAATTTTCGGGAAAAACATGTAAATATGTAAAGGACGAATTACATAATTTATTGATTAATAACAAGGCGACATCCCTGTTGTCGAGTCGTCCAACACTACATTCCATAGAAACTATATTTCGGACACTTGTTGGCATCCCAAAGCAGCACGGCTCGTCCTCTAAATTGCTCTCAATTAAGGAGCCATTACGTTTAATTAATCTTAACTCGCTCAATTGGTGATGGCGTAGGGGTCATGTGCGGATCGACGGAGACCTATGCGGGACACGCAAGAGTCGCAGTATTCATGTTTTCTACAGGGTGGCTTGGTGTTAAATGTACATTTGAATGGATGTTGGGATTGTTGGGGTCATGCCATCTAAATAAATGCCGGTTGGCTTTAAATGTTTTAATTAGAAGGATACTTTTTATTGGCACGATAGTGATTCATGTCTTAACATACCTTGCTTGCAGAAATATTTATACATCCATATGATTTCCAACTTTTTTGTCTTATCTTGTCACAATTACATGAATAGCTGAGCTTCCATTTGACTCTTGTTTATCTGTACATTTCATGAATAATTTGGTCTTCTGGTTTTATATTATTGAAAATCAATAACATTTTTTTCAAGAGCACATCTGAGTACTCTATCAAGAGAAAACCGACAAAAACCACTGAAAGATCACAATCCCACGTGTGAAAAATACTTTCTCTTGGATCATCTAATATGCTAGGTCTATGCTCATTTTGCCTGTTCCTGTTTTATCTACGGACATTTTCCAATTAGTCCCTGGGCCAGTAATGAAATGAACTTCATGATAAGAACACTTTTAAAACCTTTTGAGAGGGGTTCCTTTTGACGTGTCTACCACGAATATTCATACCGCCATATATGGAAGCGGCGCTTTAACCCACCCTGTCAATGTCACATTCTGGGTTAGTAAAAGTGCCGCAACTTTTAAATATCTTTAAAACCATTAAAGCTACATTTACCAAATTTGGTGTCTAAGGTGCTTTGGACCTGTGGAATTAATAGTGATATTGGCACTGTTGCCAGATTTTTCAGTTTTTTAAATAGAATGCCCCGTTTATTTTTATAGCATTAAATTGGGCGAATAAAATTTAGTAAGTTTTTAAAATTCTTCCTATTAGTAGCCGCGATATGATACACTACACTTTTAGCGAAAAGTAATTTGCCGTTTAAATATTTTTAAAACCTCTAAAGCTGTGTTTACCATATTTGGTATTAACAGAGACAACAATGAGACGAGTAACTGGTCCTAACAATTTGTCCATTGTATTTATCTCTTTCTGGTTTAACGCAAGTTCCAATAAATATGTCTTTGTCTTTCATCATGGCAGGCTATCGTAGATGGAGCAATCATCGCTTTGCCCTGGTTGCAAAGTTGTTTACAATTTCTGCATGTAAACTTTAATGTCCTTTTTTGGCTCGCATCTAATTAAGAGAAAGAAAATATACTATGAATCGAATATTTTTAACTTGACAACATTGTCGCAGGCAGTCACGCTGAAATGTTATTCGATATTTGTGTTTGATATTTTTCAATGGACGATTTGTTGGGACAGTTTGTTTACATTTTCTGTGATTTATTGTGTGTTTCGTGGTTTTTTACCTTTAATGGGAATATTGACTTTTATTAGTGATCACAGTGTATATATTAAATTTGTGATTTTCAACAGATAATTTAAGGTAATATTGACATGGTTATCTGTAAGAAAAAATCTTTATAAAAACCAAATAAATGTGATTTTTAATTAGGTGTGTGTAATTATTGAACTAAACCCCAATATTTTATATTAATAGGAAACAAAACCAAGTACCTAACATTAAGGGCAAAAATAGCACAACTATATAATTTGAATTTGGCGGGCAAACGATAAAGTCGACTCACGCGCCATCTGCGTTTACCTTCCTTGAAGACAGACAAGGAAGGCCCAGCAGCTATCTCTCTCTCGGATAATTTATTTACATTTAGTTGCTCGTCTCATTGTTGTCTCTGGTATTAAGGGGCTTTTTGGCATGTCTTATTGATCTGTGATATCAGCATTGTTGCCCAATGTTAATAATATTGCGGTGTTGTCATATCTCGGTAACTAGTAAAGATAGAATTTTGAAAATTTGAACTCTTACTAAGGTTGACTTTCTTCTTTTATCGCGATTAAAATAAATGGGGCATTCCATTTAAAATACCAAAAAATTATATGTAGCGCAAAAATGAAAAATTTGGCAACAATGACAGTATTAGTGTTTAATTTATTATATTTGACCAAAAACCTTTAAATGCCAAAATTTGTCTATTTTTCAAATATATAATAAAATATATAAAAATAGGTTCCGAAAGTATGTGGCAAGTAATTATGTGTAACAAAAATTTTAAAGTTTATGAATTAACGTATGTCCTAAAAGTTTTGGCACAAAACTCATTGTCTTTAATTTTAACAAAAACAAAATAATATCAAGTTGCCTTTGAAAACAAAAGTTAATTTACTTTATTTACTGTCAGTTGAGATTTATTTATTTTGAAGTTGTCGCTTTAAGATGTCGTATAAATTAGATATAAGAAAAATTATCACAAGTTAGTTGGGCGGATACCCAAAGCTGAAATCTGTCGAATATTCCAGAATGAAAACATTTCACGCAGAACCATTTATAAAACAATAGCGGAGTGCGAACAGGGAATACCATATCTCTAAAACCGCTTGAGCTGCTCAAGCGGTTTTAGAGATATTTGAGAACATCTGAACTTTTTACCTAAAATATGTTGTCATATCTTAGCAGCTAGTAAAAACGGAATTTTAAAAATTTGTGGAACTATTACATTTGGTCTGCACAATTTGCAATAAAAATAAATTGGGCATTTCTTTAAAAAAACAAACAAAAAGATATAAGCGTGTAGCACAAAACAGGGAAATCTGGCAACAGCGCCGATATTACTATTAAATTCCTTATGCCCAATACCTTCCAAGTACCTGAAAAATATAGCTTTGGCGGTTTTAAAGATATTTAAGAGTTGCAGTACTTTTTAGTAACTCAGTATGTTTATAGGATTTTTTTAATAAAAAAGCATAATAAATTTCCCCTTAAGTTTCGTACTGTAGTTAGGAAACCCGATGTTTACTAAAATACAAAAAAAGTTTATCGAAACATAAGTCCCGATATGCATTTTTTTATAAAACCGGGTGTTAAACTTTTTATTTTGTTTATTATTATCTAAAATTTTCCTCATCGAATAATAATTCAAATTTGATAGTGGTAGTAGCAATAAGAGACTAATTTGATCCTGATTAAATATATGTTACTGGATTATGTGCCCAAATATTTTAATATTTTCTTTGGTTTAAGCCAGTAAAAATATAGCTTTGAGCTTTTAAATTTCTAAAATAGTTTTTTATATATTTTTTTATAGTATGATATCCCAAGCTTGCCCAAGTAAGATTAGAATTATTTTATATAGCTAATTTCTCAAAATGTGTGTAAATTTATTTAATTTAGTATTTAATTTTTTTACAGACTACTTAATGAAAAATATTTTAAAAGTATTTTAAAAGAAAATTATCTTCATGTTTCTTAAATGATCCAGGGTGGCATGTTTTCCCTCAAAAACTTAAGTAAAAACAATAGTGTCTAAAAAGCGGTATTATTATTTGCCAAAAAAAATGATAATCTTCCATAAAAGTCCATGATGTACATTTTTGTTTTGTAAAATATTCGTTCGGAAGAAAATTAGGCCTAAATCAATCTCTTTATGCTACCAAAAAAGCCCAATATCGCCGAAATTTAATGAGGAATTTTTAAAATAATAAATGAAAACGATGTTTTCTAAAGTTTAACGCACTGTATCTTGGAAGCATTTTGGACCTACGGTTATACCAACTTTTTTCGTATTTCGGATGTAGAATATGTTTCTAAATTATATGTACACCTGTAAAACCTTGTTCAGGTTGGGCAAAATTGGGCGTTTTTATGGGCTATCTCAGTTATTACTGGAGTTATTAAAAATCCGATGTAGATGTTATGGGCTCGATTTTGGAGAAACTTAAAATGGCGTAGTCAGAATTTAAATAAAATTATTCATCTAAGGGATACGACGGTAAATTGAAAAACTTTTGTACAACTTTTTAGGTAGAATCTACAGAAAGTATTTGATTTTAATACAGGGTTGCGTTAAAAAGTTACGATGCTAACTTGACGCTTTTCTTATGGTACACCCTGTATATTTTTTTACTAATTAATAGTCCTTGTCACTATAACTACAAATATATATAACATAGTGTCATTATTACTTATAGTTTTTTAAATATTTAAATATTAATATTTGTTTTTGACCGCACCTCGTATAAACACCTTCTTTTACAATAATATTTTAAATAAATAATTAAATGTAATAATAAAGATAATTTTTGTGATTTATACGAACCTTAATATCCTCTTAAAAGTAGTAATACAGTAAAAAAATAAGTGGTTTTTAAAAGAGCCAAATTCTTTTAAACTATCTTCTAACTTTTTTAATTTGTTGATATGGGGATGTTGCCATTAGATTATCAGGTGTAATATCATTGTTTTTCTTTTAAGCCCCCTAATCTGTAGCATATTTTTTAAAAGAGAAAATATTCTTTTGTATTTATAGCGTCATTGTTAACATATTTTAAATTTAGAAGTAAATTTATATTTTATTGAAATAAGTCTTAAATAAGGTTTAATCCTATTAAATTATGTTAAAAAAACAGAAACACTTTAGTCCTGAGCATATACATATGTAGGTATTAATGTTTGCTTATTGTGTTTAAACTTTTAAAAGTATATTTTTTACTGTGTTTATACTTTTAGTTGGCATTGTAACTGTTTGACGCAACCCTGTATAAAAAATCAAATACCTTCTGTAGGTTCTCCGTAAAAAGTTCTACAAAAATTGTCTTTATAGTTTTTCGCTATTTCTTATACTAAAGAATATGATATATAGGGTAAAATCAAAAAGACAATTTTTTAATTTACCCTCGTATCTCTTGGATAAATAATTTTATTAAAATTCTGACTACTCATTTTAAGCTTCTCCAAAATCGAGCCCATAACACCTACTACGGTGTTTTAATAACTTCAGTAATAACTGAGATAATCCATAAAATCGCCCAATTTTGCCCACCCTGTACATTTTAATCTGCAAATGCACATGATATTTTGGGTTTTAAAGTAAAATAAGAGTCATGAGTGAACTAAAAATATGTATCTGGGAAATACCCTGTATAAATTCTGTAAATTTAAAACCATCGCTCCTATGACGTATCCATAGATTTAATAAGTACACGCAACGTGATGCTATGTTAACATGAAGCTGAGAACAATTTGTAGAAAAAGTTTTTATTATTATCTGCTGCTAAAGTATGTGGGAGCATTTTAAGGCGTCCAAATTGTTTGAATTTCACGTCGGTCTTATTATTTATTTACAATTTAAAATATTAGTTAAACAATAACAATTTATGTAACAAGTGCATAAAGTGAAACTTTTTTACGAATGGGAAGTTTGACAGCACGAGCCGTTAGGCGAGTGCGGTAATCACATGAGTGACTATGACTTTTTCCATGGGTACAGGTTTTCAGTAAGCCCTTTAAAATTTTGGGTGTTTTATTTAAAAAAATCTAGTTAACTATTATACTCCTGAGGATCGCCAAATTTCCAAAACTATTTAAAATTACAGGTGTTCAATTTTTTTAAAAGAATTTTAAAAGATCTTTCTAATGGTGATGAAATATACAGGGTATTCCATTACAAAAAAACGATATTTTGTGGTTAATTGTTATTTCTACTCTTTTATCTTTAAGAGCGTTAAAAAATGTTTACTTTGGTAATTTAAACCATTTCATATTTTGAGTAATAATTAAGTTATCAATGGTGGACACTTAATTTGGATGACCCCTATAGACAGAGCGCTTAATGTTTAAATAAGTTTATTTAACACATTCTAAGTAACAAATCTGTTTGGCTTTTTTTTTTGGTAGAAAATAAGGTTTTTTCATAATACCTTTAAAAGTAGGTATTAATGTAGTAAGAACAATTAAAATAACATTTAACAAAATCTGTTGTATCTTTAAAAGTTTTTGAAATATGTGAAATATATTTTTATTCAAGAACTGCTAGACAGGCATAAATTATATAAAAAACAAAATATAAGGTTAAAAAATCGCTAATAAAAAGTTATTTTAAATATTTTTGATAAAATGAACAATAAAAAAATATAAACAAAAATTTGATTTTGACAATTTTACTTCAAACGGTAAACATAGATAAAATATAGCGTAATTTTGACCTGATTAAAAAAATCCAAATAAGCATAAAAAATAAAATTTTATCTTTTCAGAATTTTTGCAGGGTACAGAAAAAATCCGGAAAATTAATTAAAAATCTTTAGGGGTATCAAATTTATTTAAAAAAATTAGGTTTTTCTTTAAGATCCTGTATTTTAAGATCGAAAACATTTGGGAAATATGTGTATAGAAACTTTTTTGCTTCATTATGTACGAAAAACGCATCCGAGTATTTTGTTGCAATATGTAAGAAACGCCTTTTATAAGTAAATAAATAGGTACATAAATTAATGTTTGTTGATGTAAAATACAATATTTTCCTTTTAACTTACGTCAAAAATAAAGAAACATTATTAATATAAATTGTTTTTGATAGTTGTTTAACAAATTTAATGAAAATTGCAACTGGCTAGATATTTAGGTGGCATGCATTACAAGGAAAAAATAAAGTAATCAAGCCATCATTTTCAAGGTTACTTTAATAATTTTTGTGTACTGGATACTTTTTATGTAACTAACAAGAAATATTTCCTAACAAAAAGATAATTTTTCTTTAATAACCTACTTGATTTGACATATCTTGAGGTATGTTAAAAAAATTATTTTTAATAGGGATTAAGAAAAGTTTGAAATAATTACTAGAGAGATACAAATTTTTAACAGCTTGCTATACAGACTCTCCACGGCACGGGTTCAATGGACAAATGGGCAAAAAAATATTTTTCGAGAAAAAAACTTTTTGCTTGTAAAAAAAATGTTGTTTACGAAAAAAAAGTTGATTTTGTATTCAAAGTACGAAAAAACTTGAAAAACAAGATTTTTCAGTAGTATTGCGGTACATGCTCTGTGCAGATGTAATATTTTATTAGCAGTGAGTTTTGCCTTGTAAATTATGAGTTTATTTGTGTTATATTGTGTTTTTACTGCACTTCTTATTGTGTTATTATGGTTCTCAAGAAAATTGGTATGAAGCGTAAATCCTTATCCAGTTAAGGTAGGGAAATAATTGATAATAGAGAAATATAGCACAGTAAAATAAGGCCAGGCTCTAATAATACCGGCCTTATTTTGACATCTGAGCTTGCGAGGATGCACGGTGGGATAAGGACTCTCTTAATAGGGATAGTGCCGGATGTCGGTTTTAGGTCGTGCCTTATTTTGGTCTTATTTTAACTTCGGAACTGTTCGTGCAAACCGAACGGCTGCCGAGCACAAAATCAAAAAGTTTTTAGAAGTAAAAATACTTAAAACCTTGCTTTTTTAAATGTATTTCTTTAATTGTGTTAAACAAAACCCTACAACACAAAACAATAAAGAAAAACAACTAAATTTTTTTCCCTCTTTTTTAGGTTAATGGTACTGTCAACATGATTTGCAATAACTCTAAATTATGAGTACAAGCACTATTTAACTAAGGCCGGTATTAATAATTCCCTAACTTAATAAGGCAACTTGCAATAATTCTCTAATTTATCCAGATTTATGAAAAATAAAGCCAATAACGGTTATATTTGAAATTTAAAAATAACCTTAAATGTTACTTTTACCTTTGCTTTATTTGGTATTCTTAAAAATACATTATATAGAATTCAAGAAGAAGAAAAACAGTTAGTGAAAACGTTGCAACTACATTATTTTCCACCCCTGATAAAAAAAAACTAGAGCGAAAACTAAATGTTGAACAGGTTGTTTCTCTATTTAAATATAAAAAAAACTTTATAATAAAAAAATCAATATTATGCATTGTTTTTTTGGTTAACAAAATATGTTTTAAACGTAAAAAAAAATAGTAAATAGGTATTTAATTTTATTTATCTTTATTTCATTATAGACATATTTTACTTTTCAATCTTGACAAAAATATTTTTTCTATAGCAATTTTTTTTCTTTTTATTGACTTTACAAAATGGCCTGCAAAACGTATTTAATGGTAATAAAAATTGAAAATTCCTTGATACCAATTTTTTCGAAACTTATTGGTTAAAGATTTCTTTTAGGCCTATTAAGCTCTTACATTATAGTGTCTCATAGGGTAAATTGGTACTTAATATTCGTAATCAGCGCCCCAAAAACCCCCATGTACCAAAGTTCAATAATATTGGCCAGGCGTCCGGTTTGTTAACAATTACAAAAACATTTTTGCATATACTTTTTCCAAACCCACATAGGTATTTCGATGAAATTTATAAATATTTAAAACCAACCGAAATAATTATTATAAAATTCATAAATTAATAAAGCTTCCATTCCGTCACTAACGGTAGTTATATCGTGTGGTGTTTTTGACAAATGCATTGGATTGAATCAAGCTGTACCTTTCCATGTTTGGGCGGACTTTAGTTTCCCTTCTAGAAATAGAAACACCATAATTTTGATAATATTGCGAACCATGTGTACAAAATCAACATTTTCTCTTCGTAAATCATATTTTTTTATAAGCAAAATTTTTTATCAAGAATGACTTTTTCTCGAAAAATAAAAATTTTGGTTCACTTTTGCTTATGTAAATCCCATCCGTGGACAGTCTGTAAAGTGAGGTCTATTAAACATGAAACAAATTGGAAATTTTTTATATGCAATTTCTCAAGATTTTTTTTTTTTTTTGACTTTGCACTTTATTTAAGTCCAAAGTCTCAAACTGTATTTGGAATAGTTAATTTTATTAAAAGTTTAGTAGTATTCAGGAAAGGTAAAAAAATGCTTAATAGAAAAGTTATTTAAAATTTTTTGAACAAAGATGAACATGGGTTTTATGTGTACATGTTTGTCATTTTAACAAAATGGTCAAACAGAATATTGTAAAAAATGGATCTCTTTAAAAAAAATAATATTTTTTAGGATTATTACAATATTTTAATTTTGATTTACTATGATGACTTCTAGATATGTGTTTTAACTAATAACACTGATAATGGTTTTACCGAAAGCGCTCTGCTAGTATTAGAACTTAATATTATTTTCACAAAATACATTTTTTTTTAATTTCAGCCACAACCATGTCAATTATTTATGTTTCGTTTATTTTAGATACAATCATCATTAATGACTTTCTCTAAGCAGGGCAGCTAGTCTTTCTTAATCACAGCATTCCACGTTTAAAAAAGGGCAAAGCTCTATAATATTAAAATCTACTGAAACTTCTTTAAAACTGTGCGTCCTGACGCCTTAGGGAGTCGTTTCAGGTGCATCGCGTATTAATCCGACTAAGTGGAGTCAAGGTATTCTACAAGAAAAATTAATAGAAAATCTAGATCGCTCCTTTAACATAAAGTTTACACAGCACTTTTTATCAGTAAGCAAACACTATGAAAAGTATTTTCCAGATAATTTGGATTAAAATGACTGGGTAAGGAATCATTTCCAGGCGACTATACCACCGACACTTTCAACAGAGGAAGAAAAATATCTTTTAAACTTCAATAATACTACTTTCTTGGACTTTCATTGTCTTTATTTAACTGATACACGACGTTTCGGATGGTGTCTATCTCCAACCGTTTTTAAGTGATAACTAAAAAAATAAATACAATGGAAGTCCAAAAAGTAGTATTATTTCAAACATTACATTGTCTACCACCTTTAAAGTGTATAAAGTTGTGCTGTGACTCTAGCCTAAAACTTTAAAATGACAAGAATAAACTATTTGAATTTTTTAGTTCATTTTCTCAAGAATATCGTGCTCCAGCACTAGAATTTCTATTGTCATTTGCAACTGAGTACTTGACTGAAATAGACATTTCTGTAGTTGATATAGTAAAGAACAAGTACAGTTTAAAAATATCCATAAAGAGAGAAAAAGGAGTGAAAATTATGAAACTGGAGCCTCGTTGTAATAAGCTACGCTCAAAAAAATCAAGCACATTCTTTATATTAATATTTCTTTTAATTCATTTTTAATGCCTATGTTTTGACTTTAAAAACTCCTGTGATTGACTAAAAAAAGGCTCATAGTGATATTTAAATAAAGAAAAATAAATAGTTTGAAAAAAACTGTACATTAAAAAAAAAAAACAAGTTTCTGATATAAAACCTTTTTTAATGCTAAAATAATATCTTTGGAAATATGAAAATTATTAGTTTTTACATACCAGGTGTCAACGTATTTATTAGACAAGCTATAAATCCGGAGTATTAGACGTATCAAAATAAGACCTGGTATGGGTAAATGATATGAGACGAGAAGAGTTTTTGCATATGTTTGATATTCCAGTCACTTCCGGTTTAACCGGAAATGGCTCTAGTTTTAAATGTTTAAATGAAACAGTTATATTTATAACCCTTTTTGGACAAGCACTATTCGGGAGAATTTTTTTTAAGTAATCTAAAGGAAGCAATTTATATGAGATCAGATTAAAAATAAAGACATAAATAAAAAAATCAGAGCCACCCAGATACAATACTTAATAAAAATGGCTTTAAAAAAAATAAGTAGGTTTAAAAACTATTTATTTAGAATAATAAAATATAAAGGGTATTCTATTCAAAAATGCAAAATTGGAGCCATTGACTGGCGTAAACTATTCTATTTGGGGGAGGGTAATGGACCTTTCGGTGTATGTGACATCCAAAAAGAAGGTCTTCAGGTAAGAAATCAAACATATACAGTGGTAATATTAGGCTACTTATTATTTACCTTACAAAACATGTTGTTTTGTGTATGTAAGTTTAAAAAAGAACTTCACGAAAGCATTCCTGGAAGCGGGGATTATTACCCCCTTTACCTCCCTTATCTACTATAACATCCAAAACAAAAGGTCTTCAGGTAAGAAACCAAACATATACAGTGGTAATATTAGGCTACTTATTATTTACCTTACAAAACATGTTGTTTTGTGTATGTAAGTTTTAAAAAGAACTTTACGAAAGCATTCCTGGAAGCGGGGATTATTACCCCCTTTACCTCCCTTATCTACTATAACATCCAAAAAAAAGGTCTTCAGGTAAGAAACCAAACATATACAGTGGTAATATTAGGCTACTTATTATGTACCTTACAAAACATGTTGTTTTGTGTATGTAAGTTTAAAAAAGAACTTCACGAAAGCATTCCTGGAAGCGGGGATTATTACCCTCTTTACCTCCCTTATCTACCCCCGTAGAGCCATTTTTGGTTAAACTGAAAGTTAGCGAAACGTGAAAAATATGCGAATTTTTTCCTCTTTCTATACCATTTACCTATACCAAGTCTTATTTTGATATGTTTAATTCTCAAGAAGCTATCGCTCTAATAGATCCGTTAACAACCGGTATATGCCGGGTCAACTGGTATACTGCCGTCCTAAGACAAAATGACGCATCTCAATATATTATATTTTCGATTTATATGTTATGGCTGTCAAGTACCATGTTTAACTTATTCCCTTAGCAAAAATGACGCATTTTAACTCCACAGTGCCTAAAAATTGATAACAAAATTGGACGCATCTCAAAAAAAAACAGATTCAACGCATTTCAATTTCCTACGCAAAGTTGAAATATTGAGATGCGTCTTTTTGCCTTAGGACGGCAGTATAGCTAAATCAAACGACCAAGTTTATAGATAGCCTTGTTTTTTAACTTTATCTTTATTTTTATAAAAACTTTTAGTTATTTCACGTTTCGAAGGTTTATCGGCTTGCGGTCTACTTTCAAATATCAAATAAATTTCTTTCTCGAAAAAGATGTTCCTATGAAAAACTTATTTATGTTAGTTTAATTTTAATTCACAAGACATACTGATATGTCAAACTTAACACATTAAACTGATCACACTTTCGGATGCTCGTTAAATTTTGATGACAACACACTTAAAAACTATCGATTTATTAATTGACAATGCATTCGTTACGTCACAAATATCACATATCAATTAAACACTCTAACACTTTGATAATAACATTTCAAGGTTATATCAATTGAAGATTTACCCGAGAAAATATTAGAAGAAGCGCGATATGGTAAAAAGAATGTACAATAAAATTGACTACATAACTCATCTTTTTGTACAATTCCTGAAAAAAATAGGACACAACCCTCCCGAATAAAAGCCTAAATTTGACTGGTGAACATTAGCTGTGTAAAATGTTTTAATAGCAACAATTGGACAATATTGAGTTGAATTGCATTAAAGAATCTGGCCAGTTAAACTAATATACTAATAGCTGCACTAATAGTCATTGTCGCTAATAGGGAAAAATTGGGTAAATTGATAAATTCACTTATGGGCTATTGAGTCAAATGCGTGCGCTCGACTGTTAAATTCGTTAACTCCATCAAGTTATTGTTTATGAATGGTTTAATTGATACATTGTATCTCTTAATTTTCTTTAATTCTCCCAGTTTATGAATAAACTTTGGGGGTGTAACAGGATCGGTTGGCTTCTAGTTGTGCGGAAGTTGACGGGTTAACTACGTAAATTGATTTTTACAACTAGTGAAGTGATGTGATGTATTTGGATAGTTTTTTTACGCTGATTAAATTTAAAAAAGTAATAATTAGGCACTAAAAATGGTACTTCTTAATGCTGTTAAGTGGATTTTTACGCTGTAGTTTTTAAGTGTAGTAAAAGTTACTTCTCTGTAAATTAACAGCTGCGCGTTGACTGGCTGTTATTAGGTTAATACTTGTGCGTCAATATCTATATGATATGCAAATGTATGAATTTTATTTACTGGGAATAAGCCAAATTTCTAGAAGGTGAGTTTTTTTTTGGAGATAACATTTTTAGTTACGAGTTTCGGTTATATTTTAAGTATATTCTACGATGTTAATCTTGTGGCGACACTGACGCATTTAAGAAGAGGGGCAGTGGCGTATTTACCAAAAGGCTGAGTAGGCTGAAGCCTATGTCGGTATTTTTGAGGGGGCGGCAGACGTGTTTTAGGGGGCGGCAGATTTTGTGAATTTCGATTTATATTTGGAATGTAGAAATAAAAGTGAGGACCTTTTTTTTGGTCTTCAAAATTTTTTTGAAGAAAAAAGAATAAACCTACGGGCGGCAAATATGTAAATGCGCCTCTGAACGAGGGAATGCTAAAAAGACATGGACTTTCTTCCTGCATCTCTTAACAAAGTAAAAAATTGTAATACACTCATGCTGAATTTACATAAGGCATAATATTAATTTTTTTCTTTAGAAAGCATACCGATGGTGTTCATTAGGCTAAATTTTAAAATAAAATATAGCTTTATAAAAAAAAATTACATTAACTTCTCTTCTTGGTTTATATCTAAATTTGATATTGAAAATGTTTTGTATTTTTGTATTTACAATATGCACCTATGTCTTGGTTATTTTAAATAGAAAATATTTACTTAAAATTAAAGAAATATTAAAATTAAAAAAAAAAGGAAAAAAATTATAAAGAAAATAAATTTAAAAAATAGAATTTGTATTAACACATCAGGTTTTATTAAAAAATGGTTTAAAAAAATATGGATAATAACATTTGTGCAAACAATAGGGATTGAACTTCCATTGTCTTTATTTTTAACTGATACACGACATTTCGGATGGTAACTATCTCCAACCATTTTCATGTGATAACTAAAACTCCTCTTAAAAAGCTACGACTTCTCTTAGTAGAGCACTGGCAATTAAAATTACTTAAGGTAACACTTTCTTACCCACTTTATGAAAATTTTCTGTTAACTCGCGAATGTATTTTTTTACAGACATTAAAAAAGGTCCGGAATTATGTATACATGGTGCGTCTTTCAAAACTTACAATGACTATATTTTCTAAACCAAGGCACATATCATCAATTAAAAAAAACGGTTTAATAAAACCTGGGGGAATATAAATAACGTACTTTTTAAAACACCTCTATCATCTAATATGTCTCTCTTTAATGACAAAACCCTTTGTGTGACTCCTTTCTAAAAAGCTTAGAAAACATGCTTTTCATTGTTATTAAAAAAGTTGGGGTAAAATCAAATACTTCCTTGAAATTTTAAAAAAATCAGATATTATTAGTCAAAAAGAATACGAGAAAATATCCAATGAAATTAAAATAAAATTAATAATATAGGTTTTATAAAACCTGGGGGAATATAAATAACGTACTTTTTAAAACACCTCTATCATCTATTATATCTCTTTTTAATGACAAAACCCTTTTTGTGACTCCTTTCTAAAAAGCTTAGAAAACATGCTTTTCATTGTTATTAAAAAGTTGGGGTAAAATCAAATATTTCCTTGAAATTTTAAAAAATCAGATATTATTAGTCAAAAAGAATACGAGAAAATATCCAATGAAATTAAAATAAAATTAATAATAAATTGAAATAATACTTCCTGTAGAGCCAACCCATCCCCAAAAAGTGTTGGTTAGTTCTGGTCAATTCTGTTGCACAAGCGCCCAACAAGACCAGTAGCTATAGCTTTTTTCTCGAGAAAATTCAGAAACAAAGCTAACCAGAACTTTTTATCGGGGCGAGTTAGGTCTTTAGGGTGTATTATTTTATTTATTATTATAAATTTTTTAATAATTTTATATAAAATAATATTATCTGGTATTCTTTATAAATAATAAGATAGGATTTTTCTAAAATTTAAGGGTAGTATTTGATTTTACCCCAACTTTTTATGACCAACGAAAAGCATTTTTCACCAGCTTTCCAAAGAGGTGCTACATAATAGGTGTTGCCATTTAAGGTTTTTAAGACACTGGGGGTGCAGCTTAAGGGGTGGATAAAGGTGTTTTAAAAAATACGTCATTTATATCTCTCGGGTTGTATAGAAAGGGGTTTTCTTTTATTTTTAAATATAGCCATTGTAAGTTTTTAAAAACGCACACTGTACAGGGTGGGCAAAATTGGTCGTTTTTAGGGAGTATATCGGTTATTACTGGAGTTATTTAAAAACCGATGTAGGTGTTATAGACTCGATTTTGAAGAAACTAAAAATGGAGTAGTTAGAATTTGATTAAAATTATTTATCTAAGAGATACGAGGGGAAATTGAAAAATTGACGTTTTGACTTTACCCTATACAGGGTGATTCAAAAATCGATCACGAAACTTAAGGGGGTGATTCTACTTGACAAAATAAGGGTAGAGCTTCATATATTTTTTTCAAAATGTCATTCGTTTTCGAGTTACAAGCTGTCAAAGTTCAATTTTTATTTTGGTTTTTTCGCCATATTGCATTTATTTTTTTACCAATCCAGTTGATATTTGGCACACAAATCGAGCTTTGCAGATTCTAAAATTTTAAGACAAAAGTACTTTTTTAAATACCGTGGAGGTATTTAAAAACTTTACCTAAAAGTGCTGAAACTTAAAATTTATTTATATCATAACTTTTTTATTTTGACAAATATCGCAAAGCTGGGGGCGCCATTTTATAGACAATCAAAAACTTAAAAAATAAGATATTCTTTATTAAAGTCGATAAACCTCACCGTTTAGGCACCAATAGACATCAAAGTTTTCATCAATTTCAATCAAATCACCTACATACATACAGGGTGTCCAGTAACTCAACCGACAAACTTTACGGGGCGATTCCACAACAGAAAATATGAAAAAACTTCATATAAACATATGTCCTAAACGTCTTAGTTTTTGAACTACGGAGTGTTAAGAATTAAAAAAAAGTTTGTTTGTTTTAATAGCTGTACTTGGCGGTATTGCCTTCAGAATGAAATAAATGTGGACCCATCTATACCAGTTTACATGTAACAAAAATAATGTTGTCCAGTGTAACTGAAATAATCTTTAGCATTACCTTAAACAAAAAAAGAACTAATTAGGACATATGTATTGTTACATCTTTTATCTTTTGCCTTTGCCCTTTTTCTACTTTTAAAATTGTACCACATCAAAAGACATTATATCCCAATATTATCCCACAAGTAAAAATCGAAAGTAAAATGATGAGGGCATAACAGGTCCCACTCTTCTCTACGGGACCGACTATAAACCGTCCCGAGTGATCGATATACATGGTGGTCACGTGGATAAGCCAAGGAGCAAATATGTGGGTTTCAAACGTTAATTGCTACTTTTCTTGTGGGAATTTTTGGAGATATTGATATTGGATTATGGGTATATCATGGTATCGCTTTCTGGAGTGGATGTACGGTATAAAGTTTATTTTTATGAAAACTAAAAAAACACCTTTAGCGTTAAACATTTCATAGTCCCTGGGCCAGTAATGAAATTAACTTCATAATAATAACACTATAAAAAAATCTGAGGTTGCTTTTGATGAGTCTACCACGAATATTCATACCGCCATATATGGAAGCGGAGCTTTGACCCAGCCTGTCAATGTCAAATGTTTCGGCTGTCTGACTGGGCAAATGCGTCACTTTTTTGTCGGACAAGTTTATCTCAATATTTTACATGCAATTTTAAAACATTGTGGCCAAAATCGTAAGGGTTACAGTTACAAAACCCGCCCAATCCGATACCCAAAACATGTCCATGGGTCTTATTGTTTTCTTGACTGTAGCACACGTTTTTTAGCATAATGTTTAAAAACGGCATGTAAAACATTGTAGTAAACTTGTCTGACAAAAAGTGACGCGTTTGCCCAGTCCGAACTAACCAGAACTAACAAAAACCATCCTGTATATCATAGGTATCATATATAGGCTTTTGGTTTTTTAGATAAAGTAAAAAATAAGAATTACTTTTTTGGAATTAAAGAAAATAATAAAAAAATAGTGTTATAGGTAAGGTTATTTATGGACGGATGCCAGTAAATTAAAGGGGAGGAATGAAACCTTTGTATTTCGTGCAATTATTTAATAAAATCTAAAATGCATAGCAGAGCGCTTCGGAAAACCATCTTCAGTGCTACTTGTCAAGCAGGAGTCACAGTTTTGGAGTGCTCCTGCTTGACAAGTAGTACTGAAGATGGATTTTCCGAAAGCGCTCTGCTATGCATTTTAGATTTTATTAAATAATTGCACGAAATACAAAGGTTTAATTCCTCCCCTTACATTCATACGTGCACACAGCCACACCCTTTTCACTAAAAAAATTAAAAGAATATGTATTTAAAAGAAAAGAGACATTTAATTTAGAGTATTTTTAAAATAATTTTATCCAACACTTACATATAATATCTACATAATTGATCAGATTTTGTGGATATAAAGTGTACTATAAGTCACTAGTGAGCTAAAGTAAACCCCACTAGTGAATTATAGACTTTATATAATTTTGCTGCTGGTGTTGACAATGACAAGTAACAAATAATGGATGACGTTTTCAAATTATTTTCGATATTAAAAACGATTTATACGAAAGTGTTGGATAAAATTTTGTATTAGACACGTGAGTTATTACATATAAATTACATATAAATTACCTCTCTCGCCCTTCAGGCTCGAGAGTTAAACTTTTCTTGCGTGACTTATATGTAATATAACTCACTGATCTAATAAATAACTATTAGCAATATGCATGGCAATACTTGTGATAATTATAAAAATAAATTTGGAAAAGCTATACGTATATAAAACAAAAAGAATTATCACGAAAATATGAGGTATTACGGAAATATTTTTTTTACCAATCAATTTTTTATTTATTTGTGGTAAAGACAATGTTTATGTCTTTTGCAATAATTAAATTATTTATTTTTTCGGTATATTACAGATGAAATAAGCACTATTAGATTTACTGAATTATGATTAAAACGACGTTATTTAAATTATATTAAATAACTTTAAAAATAAGGTTTAAAACCGGTAAAGATATGTTTTTTTTTTAGTTTTAAATTATTTTACGCTTTCAGTAGTAAATAATATTTAATTTTTCCAAAAACGCAATTAAATACTTATAAGGGTGTATATTTGTTTAACATAACTAGTATTTCTAAAAATTTAATTTAGATAATATCGCATTTAACAAAAAAATCTATCCGTACAGGTTTTTTTTTAAACCTAAAAAAGTTTGAAAGTTAAGTGCATGGAATGTTAAATGCTTTTTAGGTAAATAATTTTTTTTATCTTTTATGACATCTCACGAAGGCTTATGCCTAAATACCAGTGTACCGTGAGTGCCGGGTTACTGGATGTTTAACCCATTATTGTCGTGTTCCGTCAACGTTATCCAAGCACTGAAACATGCATTGCATTTCACAGCAACTTTTAGACAACGCGGTAGTGCCACCACGGTCGTTATTTTTTAAATAACTACTACCTAGAATTGGCAGAATACTACACAGTGGTTTGCCATTGCCAACTGTGAGGTGACGAGCAATGAAAAATCCGATGAAAACATAATTTTTACCCTACAAAAAGTACTATTATATACATTTTTCGACACCATCCAAAAGTCAGGGGTATACAAATGCACCCCCTCTCGGCGCCCATTTTAAGCAATATCACATTTTACAAAAATGCAACAACCAGCATTAATTTTCTGAAAAATTTTACTTAAAGAATAATAACATTAATATGACAATTAAAAAAAACGCACACAATAAAAAGATCACATCACAGTTATTCTTAAAAAATTTCATTTTCTTTATTTTATTTATTTACACAACGTTTCTGGCGGTCTTCTCTTAGTCCTTTCTCAAGTGTCAAATAGTGTTTACTATAAAAATGCGATAGACAAACGGATAAATTTATGAGAGCTTTGCGATACCCCAAAATTTGTCGGTAAGCTTAATAAAATTTAAAATTAATACTATATGGCGGGAAAAATAAGCAGTAGCGTAGCTAGGCGTAGGTGGAGTAGGCGGTCGCCTACGGCCTCGCGCCTGGCGGTCCTCGCGGCAAGGTGAAGGTATGAAATGCGACATACGAAAATAAAAAGTTGCGGACTTTTTGTAAACCCGTAATTGTAAATGTGTCATAAAAGGCGCCTTGCATAATTGTATTTTGTATGATTTTTTTAACCAAATTATTGTCGACATAGAGGGCTTTGCGAATACGACTTCGCCTACGCCTGATTTTAGTTACGCAACGCCACTGAAAATAAGCATCGGGGTTGTATGAACTTTGTTCTCTAAATGTTTATGTTATTTAAAATAAAAACTTAAATTATATCATTTCTTATCACTAACAGATAACTTTAATCTTGTACGTTCGACTAAGTGTACAACGTTGGTTGTCTGCTACTGCCCTCTAATGAAAATGTTTGACTTTCATTTTTTAAACGTATCTATAGATTTAAAGATACAACATATACAAAGGTGAGAATGCAAGCTATTAAAGGACAAACAAATGTGTAACAAGTAAGTAAAAATTACATGTGTATACACTTTTTAAAGGTTTATATATTGATTTGGTGATATATCTGGTTAAGGTTAAGCTTATTTAATTGATATCTTTAAGAAATGATATTTTTAAAACATAATATAAAATTTATATTAATATTATTGTCATAATAGAAAACATATAAAAATATTCAAGCAATGCATATTTATGTTAAATAGCGACATACAGAATTTCGTTTTTTTTTAATTAAAAAAAGGAAATTGTTTACCACCTTAAAAAAAACTGACATATTATTCCACTTTTTTTAAATATATCCTTTATCTAGAAAACTCTTTTGGAGGCAATAGAGAATAAAGAATCAAAATAACTTAACTTTACCCATGAATGCTATATTCTTTTAAAAAATTATCACTTTTAGTTCTATCTTAATTTTGGTTTCTATCGTATTTTAAACACATGAACAGACCGAGCCTGATTATCTATAAGGTAGAGTAGGCCAATGCCTAAGCTTCCCGCACAAAAAAAATTAATAAATTTAAATATTTGTATCTTTATTGAAAATAGAAAATTAAAGATTTTTTTTTGGCTTTTAATAATACCAGGAAGAAAAAGTCCTTTTGTTTTTCCTTTCAGTTTATTAAAAAGAAAACGACCAAAGGACCTTAAAAAAACAAACTTAAAAAAAAAATCCAAAAAATTTATAGTTTTTATTATTTATTATTAATTTATATTAATCTGAATAAACTTCAATTAAAATTTTAATAAGTTACCCAGCAAACACTATTTGTCCGCAATGTACATTTTTCATATTGGCATTGATCGTAAAGCATTGGCAATTGGTGGCAATATTATGCCAACATCTTATACGCATTAAAAAGTCAACTCTAAATAAACACTTAATTGCCAATAAATTTTACATGCAGGCGAATTGCCGGCAAGCATACAAAAATGGCGGCATACCAATCCTGATTAAATAAAGCACGCGTTTTTGTTGCAGGCAAATAAATATTGGATTTTTGAAGGCAAACCTTCAACGCATATTCATACTTTTTAAACCATATTATTAACATTGGTATTTAACTAATATTAAAGCAATTTTTTGATCTGTTTTATTTATAATGGCAGCTAAACAACATTATTTTATGTTTTTTTACATAATTTAAAGGAAACTTCATAACATTTATTTTTAAAAATCATGCAAATAAAAATTAGGTCAAACAAAATGTTTATTATGTATTTTGGAGCGAATAAAAGTAAAATGATGGTAAAATTTACTACGTTAATTTCGACCGAAGGTGACCGCTTTGTGCATTTGTTTTCTACGTGGTTTTCTAGCTTTTTAGTTTCTTTTTTAAAGAAAAGAGTTTTTTAATAGACATAATTAAATGTATTCATTACCTAATAAGTGTGTGTTGTGTGATTAATTGGTGATGGCTAGTCGAGAAGGCAAGATATTCAAGTAGACTGTTAGGAGCTGTAAATATTTTGTTTAAAACTTTATTAAAAGTTTTAAAGACGTGTTAATAAAAAATATTATATATATTTAATAGTTTTTTTGACATACCGATAAATGGCGTAATGGACAATAAACTACTACGTTTCTGCAATATCTTCGCTTTTTATCGTCTAAACCGTATCCATTAGACAAAAATAATTCAAAGGCGGTCTGCGGTAGGTGATCTCACTTAGCTTTGAAAGAAATATCTTCGGCTAGTGTAAAAATCTGCATCTCCAAGTTGGACAGTGTTCCGAGAGATGGTACATTGCATTGCAAGGAAATTGCATGCAGTAAGGAGTTTTTCCTATTTTAATTTTCAAATAAAATATCGCATCATTTTAGCTTTAAAAAAAAGTATATGCGACAATTTTCGTCAATAAGACGTCAGCTTGCTGCTTGGGAGTATCTGCATTTGCCCACTTTCGTGTCTTTTTGTTATCTTTTTGCCAATAACTTATTAATGACGGATGCCATCACTTTATCTGCAACACGTGGCCTAATAACGGCCAATTGCCCACTTTCGCGTCTTTTTGATACCTTTTTGCTAACACCTTGCCATTAAAGAGTGTTGGCAATGCCAGTAAATTAAATGTACAACGCCGGCAAAAAATGTTATATGGGTATTTTAAAGCAAATTACAAATATGAAAAATGAATAAACCTTTCATAGAGTTTTTTAAAATTGCGGTTATTGGTAAACTTTTTTTTCACCTATGAGATGGAGTTGCTTTAATCCTTAAAAAAATATATGTTTTGTTTGATTTTTATTTATCGTGGGACGTCTATAAACATGCATTTGATAAAAGTACATGTAAACCTGTTAGAAATTTTTTAAAACAAATTCAAGATAAATTTTGGTATAATAACCAATGCCTCTCATATTTTTGTTACTGCACTTGACATTGAACTAAGATCAATTTTGTTTATGTAGATACCTTAGTTTTTATTGTCGCTAATAACCGATAAAACACATTAAAAACACCTGAAATTTCAAAACGTATTAATTACTATAAACTAGATTCAAACGTTAAAAATTGCCTTCCGAAATTGACATTAAAATAAGAAAATTAGTAAAAATGTAAAACTATTATTTTTTTTTATAAATTGCCATTATTACTCTACAAAAGAGAGTATCTTGTAGACTTTCTTCATCTCAGAATATGGACACTAAGTTCTGATGTCTTTTTTTGTGTCTAGGGCTTGCTTAGAATATATATATATAGAATATAACTTCCGTTTTTTGTAATAAATATTTTTTTCTTGATGCTGATGAAAATTGTTTGAGAAAAATTAAAAAAGTAAATCAGAAATCTAAAAATGTTTAAATATACAGGGTGTTTCATTTAAACATTTAAAATTGAAGCCATTTTCGGTTAAACAGAAACACTAGAAGTATATTTTTGATTTGTGTAAGAAGTTATAGCTTGTCTAATAGATTCGTTAACAGCCGGTAGATATGCCTAATAAAAATGCAGAAGCCTTAGAAATATTTTATTATTTAACCTTTATCTACATTAAAATTATCGGGCCCAGTGGCATCTCAGTGGGCAGCTAATATTATTAAGAAAAAAATTGGGCCAGTGCCTTTTTATATCTAAAGTTTATGTTTTTTTTTGTTGATTAAAGAATTAAAAACGCAACTTTTTATTATCATTTATTTTCCTCGTACCCGGCTTTATTTTTAGAAAAAAAACAAATAGAGCCACCTTAATTTATTATAAAAATTACCCGTAGTGAACATAATATAAAAAATAAAAATTATAAGATCCTAAAACGTTGTACTTTTAGTTGCCTTACCGGAATAAAATATAAAAACTACAAAAAATGTCTGTGACGTACTTTTTTTTCTTAATCATCGTGGCTGTGGTAACCACTGATAAGCCACTGGACCCAATAATAGTAGATATGCGCACTAAAAATTGGAATCTCATATTTCGGAAACTGTTGGAAAAAATTATTTTAAATGAGGTAAATTTTTAAAGGCCTTAAAAATGTTTTTTTTAGTCGTAATAAAATATAAAGGATGTTTTATTTAAACAATTCCAATTTATTATTTAACTCCTGACGACAAAACTATGACATATTAAATATATCAAATAAGCTATTTTTTACGGCTTTTATAGCGACCTCTCTATTGGTGATACAGGGTGTTTAATATCAAAAAACCGAACTTTGTGTCCCAAAACTTTAAAATGAAAGTCAATGGAAAAAATATAGGTACGCTACTAAATTCTACGGAAAAATCCTTAAAACTTGCCTATTTAAATTTTCGTTCTATCTCTAATATCAAGCCAGTTACAAGAGCCTAAACAAATTGACAAAATTTAAAAAAAAACTATCTTCAAAACGAATTAAGTTTTACCATTGAATTTGTTTTAAAAATTGAAATCTAAATTACGCAATCAGATTTGTTCTATCTCTTTTAGTTTTTGCTATACCCTGCAAGGTCAACGAAAAGGTGCCACCCTGTACCGTATTTAAGCCAAATTTCAAATGGTTATATGTCTAAAACGGCTATAGACCGATTTTCAAAAACAAAGTAGTGTTGAGCAGAAAATCAAAGGGCCTTTAAAACAAGGTGTTACACAACTTCTCTTTCTATTTGAAAAAAATTGCCAGTGCTCCCTTGATACCAGCTAAGTTTGACCCCTAGTTTTGTCTTCAGATTAATTTGTGTTCAGCGAAAAAAATACGGGAGAACATCTTTGTCTGATTACCAGCAAGACCACTTTTTTATTTGATGGACTTGAGTTGTTCGCAATATTGTCATTTGTCACGATATTTTTCAATATAAATTTTTTTACCTAATTTTCTTTTATTTTATATAAGTATTTCTTAATATCTCCTGCGATTTATTAATAAAAACATTTAATTATTAACAATAATGTAGTGTGGTTTACCTTGTTGCTTCAATAAAGATGATTTTCCCAACTTCAGTCGAAATTAAAGTCACTAATAGTCCCTGGGCCAGTAATAAAATTCATTTGATGATAATAACACTTTTAAAACCATTTCAGGAGGGGGGTTCTTTTGACTAGTCTGTCACGAATATTCATACCGCCATATATGGAAGCGGCGCGTTAACCCAGCCTGTCGATGTCAAATGTTTCGGGTTTCGGACCGGGCAAACGTATCACTTTTTTGTCGGACAAGTTTACTACAATGTTTTGCATGCAGTTTTTAAACATTGTGCAAAAAATCGTAAGGATTACAGTTACGAATCCCGCCCAATCCAAAAGCCAAAACATGTTAATGGGCCTTATGGTTTCGTGACTGTACACTTACGATTTTTGGCACAATGTTTAAAAATTGCATGTAAAACATTGTGGTAAACTTGTCCGACAAAAAAGTGATGCGTTTGCCCGTTCCGACATTAGCCGAAACATATGACATTGACATGGTGGGTTAAAGCGCCGCGCCGCTTTCATATATGGCGGTATGTATATACGTGGTAGACTCGTAAAAAGTAACCTCCCTTAAAATGTTTTAAAAATGTTACTATCATGAAGTGAATTTTATTACTGTCTCAGGAACTATAAATATTATCGCGTATATAAACCTGCATTTATAAACTAATAAAAACTTAAATGTATATTTTCACAAGATAAACCTCTAAAATGTTTAAACTAATAAAGGATTTTACTAAAGTTATACAAACCATATTAAAGAAAAATCATTGAACCCAAACTTTATTTAAAAGGAGTAGCTGCACAGTTATCTCTAATATAATGTTCTTAAAAGTTACTTAATATCCAATAAAAACTTCTAATTTTAGTTATAATTACCCAATGAAACAAAAATATTGTACAATTGCCTCTAATTTCCCCGCTTTTGCCGTCAATCGCCAGTATTGTAGGACCTGTTAGAGCGGATAGAGCAACAGCGCGGAGCCCTCATACTTTTGACTCTTACGTCACTGCATTCATTCATCTTCCCCGAACCCCGTTACTTTTGTTCAATTGGCCCGCCTAAAATTATCTTGACGATCACGGCCAATAGAATCTCTGGATTTTCCAGAGCAATCCAATGAGGTGCTCTGGGTGTATGTATGCCAATTCAGCTTGTTAAATATAAATTGACTAAAATAATAATGTCAGGAGTCAGTGTAAGAGTAACAGCTTCGCTAAATTGTTTGATTAAAAAGTTGAGCTAAATTGAGCTAGATTGTTTTGATTGTGTTAATTAATATGGAAGGTGCTCCGTTTGATGATCAGAGTTTTAACGATTACAACAATCAACCATTGCCCAGTTTAAGTTCCACGTTGTTGAATAAGAATAATGATGTGCATTCAATACAGGTAAATGTGGTTCGGGTTTTTTAAGTGAAAGTGATTTACTTTTAGTGTCGGTAATATCGGTATTTATAATTTTTTATAAAAAGGTATTTATCATGTCAAAAATATTTTCTTTTTAATTTGGTTTAAAAAAGATATTAGGTAAATGATATCGAAGATCGCTTAAGGTTTTTATTAACTAAAAAAAATAATCCCAAAGTAACTAAAGATGGGTGAGATAAACTTTGGTTAGGTCTTGGTTTTCTTTTAATAAATTTTTACAAGGTAAGCTTTAAGTTTATTGAATATGAATTAAAGAGTTTTTGCAAAAGCAACCAATGTCATTTTTTTCCAATTTTGTGTTGTTCGCACCACCCTATGTAAAAATTCGTTGTCATATCCTGACCAACTACTGTAACAAGAACTGCCATAGCCAGCCAAATAATGCGACTGAAATATCGCCTAGTTTCGCAAAAAAAACAATATTAAGTTTTTTTCCAATTTACAACAAAACCAAAGTTTTTTAAAGAGCTAAGAGCTAAAACTGTTGTACAAAAATCCTAAACCTGTAAGCAATGTGAAAATAAAAAATGTCTTAGCTCTGTCAGCTTTTTTCAAAAAAACAAGTAGCGTGGCATTATAAAAAATGTTAAGTTACTGAGGCTAACAGTGACATCGATTTGGATGATGATGATGATGATAATAGTGAGGAGTGTAAATAATATAAAATGGTTCTTTTGACGAGTTTTTAAGTGTATTTGTATATTTAATACAATTTTAGTACATTTTATTTTGAATTTTTAACAAAAGCAGCCAATGTCAAGTTTTTTCCCAAAAAAACAATGCTTATACCTCCTTCAAATATATTTTTAAATGCGCGAATTACTGATATATTTATGAATATATTACAAAAATTTATGTAGAATTAGCCATATAGGTTTGAAAAAGTTTTTTTAATATCCTGAAAATATGGAAAATTTGACATCGGCTGTTTTTGAAAAAATCCCTTTAATTGTAAATGATATTAACAGTGACTGTGAAATATAATTATTATCTTTTAATAATGAAAGTGAATTTACACGAACTTCTATTTTCTTTATTTTATCTAACAATGCTATAAAAGCTGAAATATTGGTAAACCCAAATGAGTTCTACATGCAATAAATAATAGAACAAAATGATAATAAATATTGTTTTAAAAAATAATAAAAAAAGTTGTAAGGAGAGAATGAACCTACAACCACAGAAAGTATATCTCATAAAGGAAATATTTTTAAGAAAAAAATATTATATTTTTAGTTTAAAACAAATTTAATCTCTTGACTATTGTTATTTCATATACGGTTTTTGCATCAATAAATAAAAACCATTTCTGGGCATGGTCATTTCGTATCGCTTTTATTAAATTTTGCAGTAAAAAATCACCCTTATTATTTATTATCTAATTAGATAGGGATAAAACTAAACCGAGAAATGGTTCTTTTTATTTACTCAAAAACTAGTACCGGATTACCCTATAAACAAACTTAGCAATAATTGCTTAGGCCATCAGGAGTTGGGGGCGGGCACCATGAAGACCAACAAAAAATTGCTGACAGACATTAGTGGTTTTAGAAGGAAGGCCTTTTTGGGTCAACAATTTTTCTATGTGACATCCTGGTTAAAGTGAAATACACAAAAACTCTATAACAGACACTAGGTACTGTTTTTATGCAGATGAGGACCTTTCCTTTCTCCAATTTTTCTGTTGGAAAGTATTTATTTTACTTATTTATATATAGAGGAGCCCACAGAAGTGGGTTGCTTAGGGCATTACATAGCATTAATCCGGCGTTGCGAAAATCATAGATCAATTAAAATAAAAAAGTCAAGAGATCAAATTTATTTCAAAGTAAATGGAAATTTAAAGCACATTATTTTAGAAAAATGCAGTGGCCTACCATTTTTCTCTTAAAAAATATCTACCCTAAAACTCTGCTATTTTTTTCTTGTACATGTTCTGATGCATATAAATTGGTATAAAAGATATTTAAAAAAAATTAAACCCTGTAGTTTAAAAATTAAGACCAAAACTAAAAAGTACATGTTCATATAAAGTTTTTTTGTTTAGTTTTCATTGTAGAATCGCCCCTTAAAGTTTGTCGGTTAAGTTACTGGACACCCTGTATATTTTAGAAAGTACCAAAAACATTGCAATAAAAAAAGACCTTACTTAAAAAAACAATAAAATTATATTCCGTACAAAACTCGGAATTCTCGAAAGTAGTCTGTTTATTTCTTCAAAATGAACTATAGTCTGTTTTGATACCCCTAACAAACTGGACAGTCATTATCATCCTTTATGTATATTCAACAAAAAAATCCTTCTATTTTAGGTTATGCTTGGTCTTCAGCAACAACATGAAATGTTCGGGAACATGGGATCCCCATTAGAATACGAGAAATCTCCCCAAAAACTAGACAACTCGCCGATGCATCACCAAGATTTATCCATGACTTTTCAAAACAACTTGGAAAATGTCGGTAGTACTAACGGTGTACAGCAGAGAAAAAAGGAAGATGTCGTGCTTCTACAATCGCAAAGTATGAATTCAACAGAAATTGCCAATGCATCTTCAACTACGACCAAGAAGAACGAAAAGAAAAAGAATGATAATGGTGTTAAAAAGAAAAAAACAAGGTAAAATAATAATCTAATATTTAAGATCATAGTAAACTAGGTCGTATCACTTGAAAACTTTTAACATTTGGGGCATTCCACGCGATATGAAAAAATGACTAAAGTATTAAAAAAGTTGTTATGCCAACGAATATAATAGCAGATATTTCAAACTTGGCAGTTTTAATTAGGGTCGAGAGACCTTCAAAATAAGGTGTACTCGACCTCTCACTATTTTAATATTTTGGGGGTAAGTTTCACCCCTGCTAGAGGGTTGCATTTCAGGGAGTGAAACTGGCAAAAAAATCCCTAAAATCAAAAATTGACGTGTACTAGCGTTTTTCCTTACATGACCTGGAGTGCCCAAAAATTAGCTTTGTTTCGTTTTCAAATGGCCACCCTGTATTTATTACAAAAGTCTTTTTTCCTCGCTCATTCTAAATAATTAATAGTTAAATACATAAATAATAATGTTTCCAAGGTTAAAATAATATAAAAGTGTTCTTAATAAAAAAAAACTGCATGAACATGGTGGGCAAAATTGGGCGTTTTTAAAGATTATCTCAGTTATTACTTGAGTTATTAAAGAACCGATTGAGGTGTTATGGGCTCGATTTTGAAGAAACTAACAATGGCGTAGTTAGAATTTTATTAAAATTTTTATCTTAGAGATACGAGGGGAAATTAAAAAATGGTCGTTTTTGGTTTTAGCCTATATATCCTTTAATACAATAAATATTTAAAAAACCATAAAGACAATTTTTGTAGAACTTTTTACGTAGAATCTACAAAAAGTATTTAATTTTTTATACAGGGTAGCGGTAAAAAGTTACGATGTCTACTTAATGTTTTTCTTATGGAACACTTATCACTCTCTCCTTATCACTACAATAACAAATATATATAACATAGTATCATTATCTCTCGCAGTTTTTTAAATATTTTAATTTTAATATTTGTTTTTGAGTATACCCCGTATAAACACCTTCTTTTACAATAATATTTTAAAATAATAATTAAATGTAATAATTAGGATATTTTTTATGATTTATACTAACCTTAATATATTTTTAAAAGTATAAACACAATAAACAAAAATTTAAACCTACAATGTATAAACACAGTAAAAAATTTGTGGGCAGTGCCGTATTAACCATTAGGCTGACTAGGCTACAGCCCATGAAAAAATAGGCGCCAGACAGGGGAGTTTTTAAAAAGTTTAGATTTTTGGTAACTAATTTCTCTGGGAATAAGGTGCTTTGGGATGAAACAGGCGCGAGAAGGAGGGAATGACCTTTTTTTTTGCTCTTCAATAATTTTTTAGGTGGAAAATAGGCGCTCTGGAAATTCTAGCCTAGGGCGCCTCAAACAGTTAATACGGCCCTGTGTGTGGGTTTGTCTTCTAACTTTTAAAATTTGGTTATATGGGAATTATGCCATTAGGTTATCAAGTGTAATATCATTGTTTGTTTTTTTTTTATTTTTTAAAGCCTCATAGTCCGCAGCATATTTTTTAAAAGTGGTAATTTTTTTTGTATTTATAGCGTTCTTGTTAACATATTTAAAATTTAGTATGTTTAAATCTTAAAATAAATTTATATTTTGATGTAATAATAGGCTTAAAAAGGTTTAAGCTTATAAAATTATAAAAAAACAAGAACATTTTAGTAATGAGCTATACAAATATACATACATAGGTAGGTATTAATTTTTGTTTATTGTATTTATACTACTTTTTAAAGGTATATTTAGGTAAGTATAAATTATAAAAGGTATATTAAATATTACACTTAATTATTATATTTAAATATGATTGTAAAAGAAGGTGTTTATACGGGGTGCACTCAAAAACAAATATTAAAATTTAAATATTTAAAAAATTACAAGAGATAGTGATACTATATTATATATGTTTGTTATTGTAGTGAGTAGGACTAATAATTAATATAATATACAGGGTGTTAAGCAAGAAAAACATTAAGTTGGCATCGTAACTTTTTAACGCAACCCTGTATAAAAAAATCTAATACTTTCTGTAGATTTTACGTAAAAAGTTCTATAAAAATTGTTTCTATGGTTTTTTAATGTTTTTTATATTAAAGGATATATGGGGTAAAATCAAAAACGACAATTTTTAAATTTCATGTCGTATCTCTAAGATAAATAATGTTATTAACATTTTAACTACGCCATTTTTATTTTCTATAAAATCGAGCCTAAAACACCTATATTAGATTTTTAATAACTCCAGTAATAACTGAGTTAACCCACAATAACGCCTAATTTTGCCCACCCAGTACACATTTTGAACTTGTACCAGAATATATATATATTTATTTTTAATTTATTTACTTTAGGGTTAATTTGATGTCTTAATATTTTTTAGTCAAACAAACGGTTTTCGTTTAAAAAATAAAAGCCGTTTAGATGCACGGCAAAATCGCTAAAATCCAATATGGCGTTTTGTATGTAATTTTTTTAAATTTGTATTAAAAAGGTCAAAAACATTACTAAAATTTAAAACTAATAAAAAAAAATCAGTAGTTATAATTTTTAATAAAATTAATTAGAATGTTTTTTTTTAACGAAAACCGTTTGTCGAACGAAAAATAACAAGAAACCAAAATAGCTTTAAAGTAAATAAATATTTTAAAAATAATATTGATTTAAAGAGCAGTGGCGTACTATTTTTTTCCTTAAAAAAATTCCATACAAATCTTGTTCGAACGCCACTGGTAAAATTTTTAAAAAACTTTTACAGTAAAAATCTAATGCAATGGTTAAAAGAAGTGTACCAAATTTTGTAGACATATTTGGAGTTGTAGAAAAGTTATGATAAAAATGTATTTTTTCTTAAAACTTTGACACCCTGTATTTCGGAAACGACGCATTTTCGAGCATAGCTTTATTTGAAAAATGTTCTTATTTTCTTGCATTCAAAAGTGTGTTAAGAGGAATATATCAACTTAAGAATAGCCCTGTACGGAAACTGATTTAATTACAATTATAAAGTATTAAATAAAAGGGCAATTTCTTGATATCAAAAACACGCTACTTCTGAACAAAGCCTCTAATACTCATTACTACCTTTCAAATTTTAATATAATAAACTGGATGTTGCTGAAAGGTAGTTCCCCCATATCACTTTTCACCTTTCAAGATATAAATTTAAAATATTTGACATAAATATGGAGTAATTTATCTATTCACTTGTTTTCTATATGTTCCGATTTAAATGAAATTACTGCAACTTTAAAATAATAAGTGGCCCCACCGGTACACTATCTCATTTTAATGGTAAATGATATTTTAAATTTAATGACACCTTTCATGTCATTTTGATACTTATGCGGTCAAAAAATTATTTTTGAAAAAACTGGCAATTCAAATTACGGAGCACAGTGTTGCAATTCATTTATCCCATAAATCATAAAAATTAAAATGAAAATAGAATATTAACTGCAACAACAGAAAACAAAACTTGATTATGAAATGTCATTATGTTTTAAATTTGCAACTGCAACGTTGTCAAGTCGCTTAATTTAAGTTTTTAATTGCCATTTAAAATGCCAATATTTATTAACTTAAAACGGTTGATCTTAATTTAGGTGACCATAGAAAAATAAAGCCACTGGACCTAATAAATGTAACCAAGTTAGAGCTAATCTAAACCTTAAATAAAATAAATAGTACTGCAAATTTTATTAAATTTTAATAATTTTTTAAAGAAAGTTTAACATCCTGTATGTTGAAAGCAACGTATTTCCGGTTCTATGTTTATATGTTTCTTTTTGATAAGCTTATGAACAAGCCCTTAAATTTTTAATACCGCAATTAAAAATCACCCTGTATAAAAGATACCATCTCATTACAATTAGTTTCGGTAAATTGACTTTCGCTAGGATAGTGCAAAAAGCCCGTGTGCCCCAACGTGTGTCGGTATTTCACGCATCTGTTCTGACACGGTATTTTTATTGAAATGACGTAAAGATCCCTTATCACCCCTCGAGTGGGCAACTGACGCGCGTTTTAGTTTTTAAGTGGCTGAATAACCTAAAGCTGATTTTTTCCATAAAATACTTAAAATTGAATATAATTTGTGTATTTGCAAATAATGCGGGTACTTGTAAAATAATAGAAGAAAAAAACCTAAAATTGTTAACATGAATTGTTAAGAGCCCTTCACATAATGTTAATTATTTTTTATGTAAATGTAAAGGACAACAGTCTTTAATAAAAATTATAAACAGGCCCAACGAGAGGGCGTTGAAGGCGGTACAAGTACTAATTGGCTTGGGCCCGGGCATAACTAAAATAAATTTTATATACACTACTCAAAAGAATTATCGCATATGCTCGATTAATTTTTAATCGCCCTGTATGATGTGCTGTTTAAAGGGAGTAGTCAAATTTGTGATTAAAAAATATCAAAAATGGGTAAGGGTATAAATTATTCACAAATGAGATTTCTCCCTTTTAACAGAGCATTATACAGGGCGATTAAAAATTATTAATTTTTTCAAAAAATCACCCCGTAGGATGTATTGTTAATAGTAAATAACAACGGTTAATATAAAGTTATAGCTTCACATTTTCTTAACATTTTCTTTTTTAATTGTCTTAATAACTTAATTATTAAAGAGATATGGCCATTTAAATCAAAGCATTTTTGTACACTACTCAAACAAATTATCACATATTCTCAATTATTTTCATAAGCTTTAATACAAAAATGCTTTGATTTAAATGGCCATATCTCTTTAAAATTTAATTAATATAATCTGGTTTTAGTTTTTAGCTAGAAAAATTATTTTTTAATTATAGGTGTATTATCACAATATTCGGCCATGGGGGTTTAAAAAAAAACAATTTTTAGAGGGCACCACCTGCGGTATCTTGCACAAATTTACAATGAAATAACTCTTTTGAACCACTTTGTATTTAATTTTTAAATACCACTATAACAAATAGTAAAATGTTTAAAGAAAATATTTTACACATACTTGTTTCATTTTATTATATCGTTTTTATTGACAACAAATAATTATTGTTACAGAACAACTTTTACTGCTTTTCAACTAGAAGAACTCGAACGAGCCTTTGAGCGAGCACCCTATCCTGATGTCTTTGCCAGAGAAGAATTAGCCCTTAAATTAAACCTTAGTGAATCCAGAGTTCAAGTATGGTTTCAAAACAGAAGAGCAAAATGGCGTAAGCGAGAACCACCACGAAAAACTGGATACATCAGTTCTACTTCACCTAACTCAACTATAAACAATAACTTTAATCAAAGTATTCCTTTTACTCAAAACCAACCAGTCGCTCCAGTAGACTCTTGGACCTATGGTCAAACTTCATATGATCTTGGAGGACATTTAAATCTACTTAATAGTGCTCCTGGGCCGTACTCAAGTTTCGGATCTTCCGCTTCGTATAACGGCTTCGGTTCAGGTCAAAACTCATATTCTTACATGTTAAGTTCTCATGATACACAACTTTTTAGTGCCCCTTTGAGAACACACGACTACTCCACACCTCCTACGAATCAAAGTCCACCTCTTGGAAGAGAGTATTCAATGTTACAAACTCATTCTCCTACCACAGATGAAAATTCCATAGGAGTAAAAATCGAGTACGTAGATCCGAATCTAAGTCAATCTCCTGAAAGATATGGAACAGGATCTCCTAAGTATGATCAGGGTTATGACGATGGTAGACTTAAGGAACTTAAGGCTGAAGGGAATGGTAATCAAACCTACGTCACTTTACCCCCTTTTCTGAACTAGCAAAGCTTTTAAGTAAGAATTATCAAACTTTTTAGTTAAACTCAAAAGTATCACTGTTAAACACCACTGTAACTTTACCATGATTATCATTTTTTTGATATTATTAAGCACTTGATTATTAATAGGTGACATAATTATTTTACTTTGTTATTTTTAATGCTCTCTGCTGGTAAATTATTAATTAGGGTGGTATTACAATAGCGGAAGGCTAAAGCGGGCCATAGGCAACATTGTAATTCCGGGCCTATTTGTCAGTCATGACACATACTTTGCGTTGGTATTCAAATATATATATAGTTCTATTTAATTATTAGATTCTAAAAAGCGAAAAATAACATACATGTACAAAAATTAAATAAGCATAATATATTAAAACAAACACTAATTCTTAATCAAATATACCCAGATTGACTGGTTTTTTTCGATTTTTTGGCCTTATAAACAGGTTTATTGGCCACAAATTGATTAGTTATATTGTCAATAAGTTGGTCAAAATTATTGGAGTTATTTATTATCTATTTTTGGTAATTGACTAATTATCGGAAACCACTCAGCTTTCGATTGTTTTTGGGGCAATGATTTGAACTTAAATGATTTTTTTTTGGCAACGTTTGGTTCTCGAGATACCCATTCATAAATATTCTTGAATAGGAAACTAACCAAAAGTCACCATATTTCTCCTGCTTTTTGCAAGCAATTCTTGAGTTTTCGGCAAAATTGGCACTCAATTTTTCATTTCCGCCTCCAAAAAAAAAAACTTTTTTACCCATACTTTTCATGAAATTACAATTATTTTAATCGCGCCGTGGATACTGCAATTAAAAGTGAAGCTTTGCAATTTTATGGAAAAGGAGGTTAAAAAAATAGAAAAATGGATTTTAACGGGATGGAAATCAAATATTGAGTGCCAATTTAGCCTTAAAACATGATTTATTTGTAAAAATAAGGTAAATTTGCTTTTCCAGTTTAATGATATCTCAAGAACAAAACGTTGCTGACTAAAAATTCGTTATCAATGTTACAGAAAACTCCAGTATGCAAAAGAACTTCAAAATATGGGCATGGTATCCGATAAGTAAACAATTACCCTTTTTTAATATAAGTTAATAATAAACTATTTATTTTTTATTGTGGATCTTAAAATAAAATATATTCTGGCCATTACTGATCTTTTACCGCTTTCATTGCTTATTAAAAAGGTTAAATCCATACTCAGAATTATGTTTAAATTAGGGAATGTTGCAATAATATTGTTTTCCTAAGTAAATAGCAACATGGATAAAACCAATTTATTATTGTCTTTATTTATAAAAAGCCTAATTTTCGGGCCCCAAAATTACGGGCCCTAGGCACGTGGCTAGGTTGCCTAGGCCTTAGTCCGCCTCTGGTGGAAAAAAATCAAAGATATTTTTATCAAATTTAAGTGGTATTGAATGAATTATTCGAAGTTTAGTTTGATGAAAAATATGAACCATTCCGCTTACATTAGTCGATTTAAACTGATAAGGTTAATTTGAGATAACTAGTTGCTTTTAAGCAAGCATGGAATACAGGGTGATCAAAATTAAGTCGGCACTATTGCTAACTTCTTTGTTGTTCGAGATACAAAGTCGGTTAAATTAGTAAAGTTGTAGTACTTTTTCCGCTAATTAACGTGCAGCCAATAGAAAAACAATTAAACATCGGGTTTTAGATTTATTGCAAAAAATGTCATTTTTTAAATGGAACATCCTGTATATTATTACCATTCGAAAGATCTGTCAAAAAACTTCACGTGTCATATATTCAATTTTTAATAGTTTCGGAAATATGCCATCCTCAGGAATTTAATAAAAACTGGCATTTTTTAAACTAAACACCCTGTATATTATATCATCATTAAATGGATATTTTAAAGATTTTTAGAAAATGTCACCTTTGATATGTATATCTCTTATAGTTTAAAAATCTGGCCATCCAAATCTAAATATTATGCTAAATTTCCATTATACGTACAGCTCTAAGCAATCAGAACTAAGTTTAGTGCCGAGGACAAAATGGAAATTAAATCCACGATTTTTAGATTTGAATGACCATATTTCCAAAACTATAGGAGATAGACATGTCAAATGGTTTTTTCTTAAAGCTTCTTAAAACATCTATTTAATGGTGATGCAATATACAGAGTGTTTTATTTAAAAATGCCAGTTTGCTATTAAATTCCCGGGGACGACCATATTTCCGAAAATATTAATTAATTATTGGATATATTAAATGTGGACTTTTTTAAAGACTCTTTGCTACATCTCTTGAATGGTGATATAAATTAGAGAGTGTTTCATTAAAAGAAACTACAATTTTTATAATACATCGAAAACCCAATGTTCAATTGTTTTTCGGCTGGCAGCACGTTAATCAACGGAAAGAGTAAAGTCCGCGCGTTTAGTAAAGAGGCCACCGACGTCATCATTATCTACGCGAAATCTTCTGTAACTCTCTTTCAATCGCAGTTTCGAGGGCTTCGTATCATTACCTAGGAAGTAGGCATTTTAAAGATTTGTTTAAAAAAAATAACATTTTAAATACGGGATGAGGGAATAAGAGGAGATTTTGCGCAGAAAATGATGACGTCGGTGACCTCTTTACTAAACGCGCGGACCCTACTACAACTTAACTAATTTAACCGACTTCGTATCTCCAGTATTCAGAAAGTTAGCAGTAGTGCCGATTGCCTTACTTTATTTACGTGGCCCTTTGTCAGCAGAGAAAAAAACAAAGAAAAAAATTGGGGAATCTTTATTATTTAAATAAGACGGTTTGTTTTAATTAACACATATTATATTTAAAAAATATATTTTTACATTTTTTTGCTTTATTGAGGTAAATTTATTTGCTAAAAAGCCATAAAAAATAATTGTATTCCAATTTTGTTTGTACAGTTAGTAATAGGCCGGGTATTAAAAAAATAATAAAAATATACTCATAATATGTTACCAATTGTAAATAAATATTTATTAAAATTCTTGCCATTAAAAGCGCCAAATTTGTGACAAAAATTGTATATAGTTTTTAGGTTTAAAAGTTTATAAATACGTTTAAAATATTGCATAAATAAAAGACTGACATGATACTATTAAAAAATGTTGTACAGTCCAAAATGCCAAAGTTTGTGAATGATTGTGCCATATTGTCTTATCGTTTTTAAAATATTTTTTGTACATATATTTTAGAAAACTGAATGTAATGGTGCCATATACATATACGTAAATAGAAATGAAAATATATTTTTATTAAGGCATGTAATTTTATTAGTTTTATAATAAATCTACAAAAATATATACTAATAATTTTGTAAACTTTGTGTATTTTTTATAAAACCAAAACCAAAAATAGAAATTTTTTTATTAGAGATATCTAAAATAGATATTAATATAAGCAATGAAGCGAAAAGATACTGATGTTAGTTATTAGGAAATTATACAGCGTGTTAAAGAAAAATTAAGGGCAGATTCTACATCAGAAAATATAAATAAAAGTTCATATAAACATGGTCCGAAAATTCTTTGAATTCTTTGTTCTCAGGAGACAGGGTGTTAAACTTGTAAAAAATGGTTTTTCTTAAATATTTAACATATTTTTTTCCAGTTTTGTTTTAATTTGGCTATAATATTTATGGCAATAAAGGGGTAATTTATCCTAACCTAATTACATTTAATCAGTCTAGTGGTGTCTCGAGCGGCAACTGACGGGAATATTTCTAACAAAAGAACGGTACGCTACTGATTTTGTAAATATGTGTAAAATGTTTATACTTTCTTTAGTTGGGCAATTGAAAATACAGCTTTTATTACCACTAATTTTCTTTCGTATTTTTTTTAAAGTTTGAGAAAAAATCCTTTATGTGCAAGTTTTAAAACTATAAAAAAAGCATTGCCGGAACCTTTTCCTAAAAAAATTAGGTTTTATATTTTTTATTAGCAATTTTATAAAAACAACAATAAATATTTATTCAAATAAGCCTAAGTCTAAGAATTTTTACTAAATTAAGTCTTATCGAAATTTTTCAGTTTCTTGAAAAGTTTAACATTCTTTCTGCCCATTAATTTTTTTAACAGCATTCTGTTACACCCTCTATACCTTTTTATAATTTATTGGGAATATAAATTTAAACAAAATATTATTTGGCTTTTCTGCAGAATAGAATAATTAATAAATATTTTATGAAACTTAAAACTTTTTGTATATTATGAGGGGATATTCTGCTCTTGCAATAATATAATAAACATTAAGATTACTTTAAAAGAAATAAATTTATAATAAATTGTTTAATATTAAAATAACTATTAAAGGTTAAGAAAACTTACTTAGAAAAGGTTTGCAACCCCTAAACATAGGTTTAAGGGCTTCCAGTCAAAATTATTTTACTGTTTGTTCAGCGAATCTAGCTCATTAAAAAAATGTGTTGGTTTTAGGATGTTTTTAGTTTTTCATCCTAATAATCCTAATTTATTTTACACTATTTTGTTTCAATATTTAATATTTAAGGTTCTTGTTTTAAATGTGTTACTGTTGTTAGTTTGGATTCTTTAAAGTGATTTTATCTCATATTACATAATTTTCCTAAAATTATTATAATATTAACTCTAGTCAGGGTTACATAAAATATTTATATCGCCCAACATATCCCTACACTTTTAATAGTTTGGCAACAGTGCCTTTTTGCGAACAGAAACCCTTTCACAGATCGGTGGCCATCCAGACGAGCCTTTAAGCACCGTCGAATGTAATTCGAGGATTTCGACTTCTTCCCCTGTCTCTTCAGGCATCTGAGTTCAATTTTCGGTGGGCGAACAGTATAATAATTGTTAATTTATAGAACGAGGTAAAAAATTTCTTACTAGGTTAGTAAGCAGTTTTCAGTTTGTTCTTTTTACAAAAATTACGAAATATTGCTAAAAAGTGAACAATGATGTCCTTAAGATTATTTTATTTTTACTATATTCAAAGAAAATGTATCGGTTATCTTGTAATAGTAAAAATTGGTGTTTTAATGTATTTTTAAATAACACCATTTTTTTATATAGGGTGAGTTCTTTTCGATGTTTAGTGAAGGGATCTCAGAAACCGCTGCAGCTACAGAGATGGTTAAATGGGGAAAGAATTGCAGTTTTTAGAGCTTAGTTTAAATCACTTTTTGTTTTTTTTCCAAATAAATCATGGCTTACTAGATATTTTGAAAAACCCTTTTTTCCAAAAATATTTTTCCTCTGTAGCTCGGTTAATATTCAAAATAGAAAAAAAGTGTAAATGGGAAACTTGTAGATATTTATCTTCTTAATAAAAAGGTGAAATCCAATATTTAATATAGTAATTTGTTTTTAAGCTACGACATAAACTTGCATTTTTTAAATGGAAACCCTAGTTGGCTATGACATTTTTACAAAGTCCTTTTTATAAGCTCTTTGTCGATGTATAGCAAGATATACTTTAAAAAAAAGACACGTATTTTTGGTCATACTATTTTATAAATTTGTGTGTTTTTTTAGTTGGCCGCGAAAAAGGTGAACCAGTATTGTTGAAAACTCCTTTTCTTTTTTGACAGCCTTTTCAATAATTATTTTTACTCTCATATGCTTGTGACACTCAGATCACGTAACAATAATTATTTATGATTATAACGTATAAAAGTTGAGCCCATAAAGCAACAAATTTGTTTTTAAAATATGAAGCATGGGTATAGGCAATAATAGTGTAATTTTCGAAAATTTTTAATAGTAATGTTTCTCTTTTCTTACTTAGTTTAATTTAAAGCACTATTTTAATTATCATAGTAGTAAATTTAGTAGTAAATTAATTTATACTGTTAATTGTTCATTTTTGTTATTTATTTTAAACAATTTAGTTTGTTTTTTAAAATGAAACAAATTTATAGAACTATTACTGTCTTGTTAGACGTTTTAAAAAACTTTAAAAAATAAACCTTAAATATATTTCTTGAAGGGTTGGTGTCTAAAATTATTTATTAAAAAAATATATGAAAATGCTCTTTTTTAATTAATAGATATAAATTATTTATAGTACTGATAAGATGAAAAGAAAAGTCATTGTCAATAAAACAAATTCAATTGTTTAGGGAAAAATGACATAAAAAACTAATTTAAAAATAATTATGTTCAAAACTACGTTATATTTTTATTAAAAGTATATCTTGTTATACATCGTTATAAAGCTTATAAAAAGGCCTCTTTAAAAATGATGTAGCCAACTATTTCCATTTCCATTTAAAAAATGCAAGTTTATGTCGTAGCTTAAAAACTGACTACTATATTAAATATCGCATTTTACCTTTTTATTAAGAAGATAAAAATCTACAAGTTTCCTATTTACACTTTTTTTCTATTTTGAATATTAACTGAGCTACAGAGGAAAAAAGATTTTTGTAAAAACGTGTTTTTCAAAATATCTAGTACGCCATGACTTTTTGGAAAAACAAAAAGTGATTTTAACCAAGCTCTAAAAACTGGAATTCTTTCCCCATTTAACCATCCCTAGTTGCAGCGGTTTCTGAGATCCCTTCACTAAACATCGAAAAGAACTCACCCTGTATAAGGGTCTTATGCATTAATGCATTTAGAATCTTAAGTATGTACAATGTGCATAGATCTATTTATAAAGAATTTAAAAAATATACAAGGTGTTTCTAAACAAATGCAAAAAATGTTAGCAGGTGATTTTCCACCAAACTGCGTTTTTCTAAAATAGAAATATTTTTTAAATCCCCATTTATTTTAGAAAAATTTTGATATCTTGACTTTTTTTGTTTGGTGTACGATTTTCGCGTAAATCAATAAAACCATTTTTTGGCATGGTCAATTTGTATTTCTAATATAAAATTCTACATTAAAAATTAATCTTCGTTATTTATACAGTGTGTCCACTTAAGTTGGCGGCATGTGGGAAACTTTTTATTATTAATTTTACGAAAAAAGTAATTATTAATAAAAAGCTCTGCATAGTCCAAAACCTAAAATGCAATCATCAGATATCAAATTGTGTCAGTTATGTACGAGGTTTGGTCAAAAATGTAATTGTTGCTCAAAGTGAAAAAAGTACCTGTATTTTTGCTTATATCGCAAATTGTTATAAAGAAAAAATGTTTATAATTAAAAATGACTTCCAAATATGTAATTTTGTTTATTTTCAATTTTTTATATATATATATTTATTTTTTCTGCGAAAATGGTAAAAATTGGGTTTGTACATTAGTGCACTATATTTCATGATTGTAAATGTCATACTACTGTTTAAAAGAAACTTTTTAAATTAATTGTTATTAAAACAAGACGAATGTACAATGCACTAATGTACAAACTATAATTTTCTCGATTTTCGCAGAAAAAAATCTAAAACATTTTTTTTTTTGGAAATGAATAAAATTGCATACCTATTTGGAAGTAATTTTTAATTCCAAATGTCTTTTCATTATAACAATTTTCGATATCAGCAAAAATACAGGTACTTTACTCTTTGGCAAAAATTACATTTTTGGCCAAACCTCGTACATGACTGACACAATTTGATATCTGATTATTGCATTTTAGGTTTTGGACCATGCAGAACTTTATATTAAAAATAACTTTTTTCATAAAATTAATAATAAAAAAGTTTTCCATAATCCGCCAACTTACCCATAGACACACTGTATTTATTCTTTAAAAAGATAGAAATTTGACCATGCCGAGAAATGGTTTTTATTTATTTATGCGAAAACCATACATCAAACAAAAAAAAGTCAGGAGACCATATTTGTTCGAAAATAAATGGGAATTAAAAAAATACTTTTATTTTAGCAAAATTCAGTGGCGTACTATTTTTTCTTAAAAATATTTACCCTTAACCCATCACAGACGACATTGGCAAAATATACTTTTTTGTATGCCAAAAATGTCTTTTAGTGCAAAGGGGGCGTCTCCCAAATTTTTTAAAAATATTTAAATGGGTATAAAAGTTATTATAAAAAATATATTTTTATAAAACATTTAACACCCTAGTTCAAAAACTAAGACATAGGTTTATATGAAGTTTTATTTCTTATTATTTTGGTGGAAAATCACCTCCTAAATTTTTTTGCATTTGTTTAGAAACAGCCTGAATAAAACTTGTTAGCAATATTCGAACGATAAACGAGTCCCGGCAAAGATGTGCAAATAATTGTTAATATTTAATGAGAAATTTGAATCGGATAATTCGAATTAAAAAAATACTCTTTTTATTTTTATATTATATTTTAAAAAATGGCTTAAATAGAATGTACATATAATAATTGTTAATTTTATATTAAAATACGAAACATTAAAAACTCTTAATTAAAAAACACTTAAAAATTTACAAAAAATAAAATACCCTAATTAATGGAAATTTTTCAAATTATTCGACATTTTTAAAATTATTTGATTTGAATTTCAAATCGAACATAAACGGTAATGACGATATAAAGGACCAATATTCGCATACCCCTAGTGCCTAACACCTATATATATACTTCTGTCACAAAATATATAGCATGCTGCATTGCTTTTGTGCACCTTAAATAAAATTATTCTTGACAAAATGGCGAATACAATTTTTATATATTTTATGTTTTTTTTTACAAAGAAAATGTACAGTAGCGTAGCATGGACGAATAAAATACATAGATGGCAAAGTCGCATTTATCAGACCCCTTTTTTTTGTTGTCAAGGTCTATCTTACCAAACATGCTTTGATACGACCACAGCCCTGACACGACAGACCTACTCACACTCATGATAGTGAAAAACTTTTAATGCGCGATGAGAGAATATTAAAAAGCATATAGATTTTAAAAAATATTTTTTTTTTTGCAAAAGTAATGGTTTTGTAAGTTCTGGTTTCACACATATGGGTTAATGGGTTAAAAGATGAAGCAGCTACTTAATGTTGTGTGTGTTGTGACATCAGGGCTAAAATCAATTAACATCCTCTTAGTATGAGATCCGAATAGGAAGCGACCTTCACCCCCTGTTTACTGAATAAAATTTGTTTTATACCAAAGATATACGGGCACTAGCGTACCAAGAAGGGTGCGTTCCCCGGGACCCCAGTTAGAAGAGGCCCCCAAAAAGAGCTCCTTATACAAAAGAAGGTACATATTACGGTTCAGGAACGTGGTTTCAGGGTAAAAAATGAGGCCTAATACTAGGAAAGTTAGAAGGAGGGCCCCAACGTGGGGCCTTATTTTGAGGTAAGGACCTTTTAAGCCCCGATATGTCAAGGTACGCCACTGTATACAGGGAGTCACAAAATTCTATCACAAATTTCTTTGACCAAAATACAACAATTTAATGAAATCTACCTTAGTCGAAAAAGTTGATCGTTTGCAAGATACCGGGTATCAATTTTTGTTTAATTTTGTTTTTTTTTAAATATTTTATTTATTATACAATTCTTTTTACTGAATTTAGTAATAAAAGATTCTTTAGAGTGGAGAATCAAAATATGGTAATGTTTTTGTCGTAAAATGTAGGGGCGCCACCTGCAGTCCTTTGCTTAGGTTCAAAGTGTCATAACTGTATTTTGCTCCTGATTATTTTAAATTTAGTACTAAATTTTTATTCTCTTATATTTTTACATAAAAAAGTTGCTTGTTTGCAAGATACGGGGTGTCAAATTTTCCATGTATTTGTTTTTATTTGGACACCCTGTATCTTGAATAACCGTTGTATTTTGGCGTAAGGATATAATAGTACCAATTTGTACAGACCTTTTAGTGAAGCCCGGGTGGCCCAAATTAAGTGTAAAAGAATGTAAAGGAAATTTTTATTGTAAAATAAAAAGTTTAATCTACAATATCTGCTTGTAGAAATATTTATCAAATATACTTTTTTATGCAAAAAATGTGGGAGAATCAAACTTCTACTAAAGTCATAAACTAAGACAAAAAAAGTAACGACACTTTGAACAGAACCAAAGGACTGCAGGTGATTCCCTCTATATTATTATTAAGCTTTCGATTTCTTACTTTAAAAACTCTCTTGTATCAAATTTTGTAAAAAAAAATCAATAATAAATAAAATATTTGTATATTTATTATTTAATAATTTTATATATAACCGGCAATCGTTTTCGTTTAGCCGTAGTACCTTTTAAAAAACAGAGGTGGAGGAAATTTTTTAAAAATTTGGACTTTTCCGAATTTCATAAATGAGCCACAAAAGTTATGAAAATACATTTTTATTTAAAAAAAACACATATTTAAATGGCTATAGAAAAAAAATCTGATTTATAGGCGGGTTCTTCTAAATTTCCGAATTTTTAAGATTTTAGTATCTTCTTCTAAAACATTTTCTGCTTTTGAAACATATTTCTGTACTAAAACTCTAGCTTTTTCATATAGGGTAAATGAAGAACTGTCTTGCACCACTCTCTCTTTATTTTAGTTGTTAGTGATTAAAAAAGACGGACATGTTTCGACTATATAAATCGCCATCTTCAGCGTCATAAATGGTATAATTTATCCCTAATTAGCTAGTTACCTAATTACATAGTTACTTTTTTTGTTAAAAATATCGGATTAAACTTAGGATCGTGTTCTGATTGGTCAATTTTGAACGAAACCTGTAAAATCGACCAATTAGAACGCGTTTCTAAGTTCGATCCGATCGGTTGAATCGGATTCAGGGTAAAGGTGTCTTACAGGTATTAAATAATTATGTATATTACAGTAACGATTTTGGTATTAAACATTGTATATTTGTTTAATAATCAACTTATTAAAAATTATTCACTTTTATAGTTTTGCCATTTATCAGGTTTTTTGCATTGTTTAAATTAATTATAGACATTTGACAGATGAAATGTCAATAAATATGGGGTTTTTAATAATTGCAAACCTTATATATTAAAAAAGATGAATATATTATTCACCCTTTTATAGGTGCAAGATAATAAAGGACAGAATGTTACATAGTTTACAAGTTTACGTCGAGTACCGTCAAGTATTTTGTGCAGTTTATGGTGGAATCTTTAATTCCTCGGAAGAGAGGCAAAAATGCAAAAATGTTTTTTTATAGTTTTATAATACTCATCTTTTTTTTATTCCATCCCTTTTTTCCTTCCCTCATTTTATAAATTTTAAAAAAAACGATGATAATAATATAAGGTTAGTTCCAGTTAGGTTTGATTCGCTTCCCTATCCTATAAGTTTTTAAATGATAGTTAAAAAATTATTTGTGAATATTCCGCAATTTTCCTTTTTTTTTAACGAATAAAATACACTAAACTAAATATTAAAATTTTAAAAATTTAAAAAATTGGTGATACCTATATGACACCAGACCCGGATTCAGTTCAACGATGTACCTCTACTCCGTGTCTAAAAGGTGGGCTTCCCTGTATCTCCTAAACGTCCTACTTTTGGAACTACAGGGTAATGAATATTAAAATATATTTTTATTCACAATATATCTATTTACCAAGTAAACGTAGTCAGAATTTTAATTTCAAAGAAGTACCATCAACTTCTCCCTCCACACACCAGCACTGAGCTTGGCCAGTACCGCCTGAGGTATCCGTTATTGTTTTGGTTCGTCATCGAAATCATTTAAACCAGTTTGGTTTTTCTAAGAGTCAGGTACTAAAACGTACGTACTGACGTACAGTGTTAAGTTTTGAATTTGCAGTTAAAAGTGTTTTGAGTTTGTTGAAGGGGACTATGAAATAAGCTGTTTTGGACATTTAGAAAAAGGTTAGTTTTTTAAAAAATCGAATATTGATTTATTTATTTACAACTCGGTGTCAGTGATCCACATCGAGCTTGATTCTTGATCTTTGATAGTAAATTGTAATGCGCTGTTTATAGTTACTTATTAGTTAATAACAAATTATTCTGGGTTTTCTTTTCAAATATAGGTAAATGCATTTCCACATGTATGACATTATTTATTTCCTCATTTTGTTAATATTGCAATAAATATAAAAATATACTCTGGCTATTATAATTATTTTTTTCAGAAGGTTCTAATTTAAACAAAACCAACATTGCTAATATTAGTGATGTAGCCATAATCCAAAGATATAAAAAAATCTGATACAAGTTTAAAGCTGGACTTACCTACTATATCAAAAACTTACGCGAACTAACCACATTAACAGGGCCGGATCAAGCGTGAATCCGTGAAGCGACCAATTCGGCGCCAGATATGCTTTTTTCCGGTTGATTTTTACCCAAAGACCTTTTTTTTGCTTACCAATTCTTTCCCCGAAAAAATTGTCAAAATGTAACACTAATTACAAGGGCACAACATTAATTAACTCTTTGGTTCACTTGAAAAAAGCCTTGATTCGGCACTGCACATTACCACCTTAGAAAAATCAAAAGTTCTGGAAATTTTGAAAAACAATCAAGTGTTTTATATTGTCCAACAATAGTTATTGATTCAAATTTTTAATATGAAGTATTGTTTGCTTAAGGAATTTTTACAGTTTAAAAGATTATTTAGATAAGTACGTGAAATTTTTCTTGCTGCATTTTATTTATCTAGTCATACTTACTTTTTAATTTTTAAAGGTTGCTGCAATTTTTTCATTAATACAAAAGAACAGGGCATGAGAAGCTACTGTCCTTCGGCCTCGGTAACCACCGATGGTCTCGCGCCTTGGCACATCTTTATTTAAATTTGTTGAAAGTTCAGTTGTTAACTTATCTATTTATTTTTTGCAGCAATAAACTTTATAAGAACTCCAACTCTTGGGATCCGATTTAATATGCCTTATCAAGGACACAACGCAACTTAATTAGTACATTTTAGAAAATAATTTAGAAAAACTAAAACATTCAAATTTTTGCAGAACAATTAGAATCTTGCCTACAATTTTATTTAGTACTAGCCGACCCGTGCCCACTTTCTTAGGCATTTCCGCTGACTTGATCTACATATACCATTATTTTTCTCTAAACTTTTTGTTTAATCATAATAAATTACACTCCTCAATAGTGTAGATTTTTTGACTGTAAAATAATTTTCATGATCGGTTCAGTATCTCCGAAGATTAGCAATTAGCCCCTATAAACAAACAAACAAAGTTACAAACTTTACCTCTTTATAATATTAGTGCAGATCTACAAATTTTGCTAAGGAAAGCTATAGTCAATAAAAGCACAAAAGCTAAAGCAATGGCCAGAATTAGCCATAACCATCTTCAAAAGTTTTTGTAAATAGTTTGATCTTTATAAATTAATAGGGAAAATCATTGAGAACTACTTTGGACTGAAATGACAATAGTGCGTTCTGATTGGTCGTAAAGTCGGGCGCGCCTCCCTTTGACCAGTCAACACGCACCACTGTCGCTCCAGTGCCAAACAAGTTTTCAAATGATTTTCGCCATTAATGTGTAAATAATAATATTATTTAATTCACTTTATTTAATATTATCCTTTTAAATGAACAATAAAAGAAGCCTCGCGAAGCTGTAGCGCCTCCAGTGATTTTGATATTTAGGTACTAACCTAAAATTTTATACATACAATACAATTAAACCAAAAGAGCGTCGAACCTTTTTTTTAATTAAAGGAATTAATTAATAACGACTAAAAAACCTTATAAGAAATAATCATTTAGATAGTTTAAAAATAAATTATAATGTAGTATGTTGTGAAAACATTTTGCAGAACCAAATGTAAAACTGTAAAATTGCATGCGAGAAGAGTTTCACCAAATAAATCTTTTAATTATTTTAAATTTAACCTAAATAACTCGGAAATACCATTTGCTTTTTCTCACAAAAAAATTGTTACAACTTTAGTGTTATAAGGAAGTACTATTGTTTAAACAAAAGGAACATATGTTGTTTGTTTATTAACCGTAAATAATAAAGCTATATTCTTTTAAAAAATATCACTTTTAATTCTATCACTTGCACCATGATCACTTAACCACGTAACAAATTTAATTTAAAATAATAATAAATAAATCAAAATAAAATAAGCCGCATAAACTTCAAAGAATATTAAGAATACATTACGAAAAAGATCTAAAATGATAAACATAAATATAAATCCATAAAATTATTTTTTAGCAACAATTGGGTAATTTTAAAAAACGTATTTTCTAAAAAAAAAAATGTTTTGCAAAATTTTATGGTAACCCTTGGGGAATGATTATTTAGTTAATTTATGTTTTTCTCCTCATTATTTTTTCATTAATGAAAAAAACCAAAATATTTGCGTGATTTACCAGAACCTCATTTATGCCAACCCGAAAACGAAATTAATAAACGTTCAAGCAATTGACGTCATTCGACCAGTAAAGGTGGTTTTACTGACTTTCCAAAAACAGCTGTATCAATAAAGTTAATTTAGGTAGATTCCTTATACGTATGTAAAATATACAAGTGTTTCTATCTTATGGATTTGACCAAAATATATTATTTAAATAATACCACTAATATGTTGTTAGCACAGAAAATTGTAAAATTATTTATGTCATTACTATTCAGCCTCCGATCTCTGATAGAAAGCACCTACAGTATATTTACCAGTTTCCCTAAAAACTAGCAGTTTATGGTTTTAATACGCAAGACAAGAGATAAAGATAAATTATGTCAGAGAAAGAAAATTAATTATCTGGAGTCAACTTAGATCAAAACCTCAATGATAAAATTGCAATAATATTTTGTCAAGTTGAAGAAAACAGTAGTACTAACAAACTATGGTTAGTGACTTTTTAAACTCAACTGGTCTACTCTTTTATATTATGCAGCTGGAGATTTAAAATAAAAAATATTATATTTTGTTTTGATTGCCTCACAAACCTTCCTTTATTTTATTTATTTTCTTTGCATTTTTGGACAAAAAGACAAAAAATATATTGGTAAAATATCAAACCTCGAATAAATATACAACACAGTAAAAGAAGAAAGGGTAATTAAATAAACCATTAGTATCATTTAAAATAAAAAGATTAATAAAAACATAGTTTTCTTTAACGCCAATACAAAATTTAAAGTGTTTTAACTATCCAGATTGACTCCACGGATTTAACGACCATGTAGCAAGAATAATTCTTTTGCTCAGCTCATATTTTCCTGGCTTATCCGGTCTTCGTGCCCCTAATTTTATTTTTAACTCTTAAAAACTTATCTCTCGATTGTATGATCAAAACAAACAGCAAATTGTTGCTTTTAAAATAAAGAAATAAAATTGCTGTTTCAACATTAAATCTGAGAACCAGGTTAGCTGATCTGGAATACAAGCGCAGCTAATCCGGCATTTTAATATATTTTTGGCTTTGTACCTTTTGCATTAGCTGATGTGTCATTTTCAATAGTTTATTTAAAAAGTGAATACTAGAGCCCTAAATTCGTTTTTGTATTTTTTCTAATGTTGTCTTATTATAAAGTATTAAAGATATAGAAAATGTAATTACCTCGGTAATTACCCTTTTATCATTTATAATGTTGAATATTTAAATGGCATCTGACGTTTATCCGATATATCTTAATACTCTGTCCAAAAATCTGGAGCAAACGGATTTGCACAAAATCTTAAATTTAAGTGGAAGTAGTATGAATATAGGTTCTGTTTTTACCCTGAATAAAATAAAGAAACGTTTTTACGGCGGGAGTTGTAGAGTATTTAATTTTTTTTGTGTTCTTTTTATTTAATTATTTAAACGGAGAATATTTTTAAGGATTTTGTGTAAAAATTTAAGATAAATAAAGCAAAATCAGAAAAGATTCAGCGATTTAAGTAACCACGCCTTATCCATGAGTCTTATAAACGTTTCATTCCAAATTTTTTAGTGCTCCGAATTTTAAAGAGCTCTTCCCACAACTCATGTTTTTAAAGACATTGCCCATCCTAGCTTCTAAACTACTGCATCGATCCTTTTGAAAGTGTTACAACCACTATTTCTTTTTTATACAGCCACACAAAAAAAAGTTTTTGCTCCGAAAGACGCACCATGGTATCGTTATGTTTTTTGGGTCGCTAAACTCAAATCTGAGGTCAGTTTGACCCCATTAGGACATGTTCAAGGTCATTTCAAGGCCAATCACAGCTCTACAAATAGAATTGAAGCATTCAGCCATCCGAAAACATAAAGATACCATGATTGTGGCCTGGTTTTTGACAAATTTTGATGACTTGATCTTTTATCTCTTTATCTCTTTATTTTATGACTCTGATTCTAAGTCAATTCGCCAGTTCTCCCGTTCCGGTCATATAAGCTATTGCTTATAAGCTTTCCCGTCTTTGTCCGTGGAAAATCTGGATAATCGAGCTCGAAACTCCCAGACTTTCCTAGCATATGAATAAGAAACACTTCAAACAATTAACAAGAGCGATGAACGTCACTTTCACCTCTGACGTTTCTCCGCAAGGCATACGCACCTCTTCGACCATACGAAGACACAATAGGCTTGTTCCTCATGTGTTTAACACCAAAACGTAAAAACCTCAGGCTTTAGGAATCTCCACTCACAGCGCTTAGCCTCAGAAGAAAGAAGCAATCTAGCGTGAATATTTTCTCGATCCCCAAGGGTACAGCAACGCCCGTAAGACTCCTTCAGCCACCTACCCGGGAAGCCTATGTAGACTTCTACGTAAACGTGAACCGCACTACTCGAAGACCGCGGAAAAAGTGGATTTGATCCTAATATATCCTTGACCTCGACTTAATGAGGTCAATAGGTCAATTTGATCTTGGATTCTAACAACATAAAGATACCACGTTTGTGGTTTATTTTCGATGAATTTTGATGGTATAGGGCAACTTTTATTATAGCTTTAAGCATTACAAAAATTTTTATAAAGATTTTTTTCCGAAATATTAAAAATAAAAAATTTTACAGGTAAGTTAAGTGCATCCGTGGACACACTGTATAGGTTAAAAATCACTTTGTATATTTTTTTGTATACCAAAACTTTATTGGTTTACAAATATAACTTAAGCCATAATAATTTTTTACATAGTTTTGTTACTACTCAAGAACCTTTTATTCATTGAGCTTTACTATGTGGTCATTTACCGTCACCATAAATAAAATTTACCGCTTTTTATTCATGTGTTAATTAGCTCTATAGGTAATGCTTTTTGAATAAAATATTACGTAAGTGGTATTTTTGTATTCTTGGAAATACTGTCTTGTGTACATTAAAACTATTAATTAATTTGACCAACAATCTCAACCTATTGTATTATTGTAGTCGTTTAGAAACAAGTCGTACATAAAAAAATGGGTTTACCGAAAGACTATCAACTTATTCGTGTTTGCAAATAACTTATAGGGATAATAAAAATATTATTTATGGCTGTATGATTACTATTTTTTTTTTAACGGATTTACCAGTACACATATTGTTTAAGGTTATTGCCGCTCTTAAAATAAGTGGTAAATCCAATTTGTTTTAAAACATAAAAAATACAGCACTTTTTAAAATGTATGTTTACTTTTATTAAAGGTATATTTTATACCTACTAGTGCATTTTTCATGGATTTTTTGGTTATTAAGTTTATTTGGACAATAAACTAACTAACACAAAAACAATAAAATGTTTTTTAATTGAGACATACATATTAAAAATATTTAAATCTTCTAATGAAATAACACAATTACACAATTTTATTTTTAACAAGTAAAAGATTCCTAATTTTTTAAAAAGAAATTTCAAAAATGTAATATTAAATATATAATTTATAAAATTTAAAAAAAGCAGTAATACTTTAAATTATACAACAGATAGAAATAAAGTAGGTTCTTCATATAAGAGAACTTTTTTTTATTGAAACTTTTATTTTTGCATTGATTCGTTATACTTTTGCATTACAAGAGCTGGTTAGGGGAACACGGAAACCCCGTTGTTTTCGTGAAAAGTGGGGTTTTTTCTCGTCTGGTCTTCTCCTCTAAGCAAAAAAATATCCACAGAGCTGACGAGAAACGAGAAACTCCTATCACAAACCATCTCATTAGATATTTTGTGACTTCTGTCTCGACGGCATCTCAACTGCCTAGCGTCCCTTGTTCTTCCTAAGCAAACAATATTCCAGTTATATTTTTGCTATTTTATATTGTTTAGATGTCATATTTAATTACCAAACAAACTTTAATTATATAGGTACTTTAAATATAATCTACGATATACAGAGTGTTAGAGAATGTTGTTAAGGAAATTTAAGCGCAGATTCCGTATCAGAAAAGTTTATATTACCATTGGTTGCATTGTTATCCAGATACAGGGTGTGAAACTTTTTTTTTTCAATCGTTTTTTTATATTTTTAATATCTCTCATCCGATTTTAATAAAGTTAGGCAGTATTATTTGTAGATTTAAATGGCTTATTAGGATCAAATTTAATTAATTGCCTAATCCAGTGGTTCCTTGAGCGGTACCTTAACGAATATTTTCGACAAAAAGAATGTACGGCACTGACTTTTTGATATTTTAAACTTTAATTTGAATTAGGCAATTAAAAATACATCGTTTTTATCTCTTGAACTTTTTTCGTATTTTGCTTAGTTATCGAAAAATATATAAAATCAAGAAAAAAAATTACTTTATTTCATATCCCTGGCTCTCCAAAAACCATAAGGAAACACTTAATTTCAAAAATTCGTTAGTTTAAATGTTAATGGTATTTAATTTAGTGTTTGTTGTTAATTTTTTTGTTGTTTATAAAATAATAATAATTATTTTCAAAAGAAAACTTTTCTGTTTCTTGTTCAAGAGAAGACAAAACTTTGCAAGATAAAAAGCTGTTTTTTTACTTGCTTAATCCAAATAAAATATAAAATTTTTACAAGTTAATGGCGTACATATATTTGTCACAAATATTCGTTCAAGTACCGCTTAATGCCGCTTGAGACATTATTGGACTAAATAAATTTAATCAAGTTACAGCTAAATTATTAGTCTCATAATGGTTATCTTTTTTTTTATATTTTTAATAGTTGAATCTGTCCTTAAACTTTCTTAAAGATATCTTCCTGTTGTACAAGGCTTGCCAGCAGCTGTAAAGCACTTTCATTTTTTTGACAACCGCTGACGTCAGTCTTACAGCAGTCAGCAGCGGTTGGTGCCAGCGGCCTCGGAAGATGTCTTACCAGGGATAGTTCTGTGTGAGCTGCCATGACAGCGGCTGTAAGCACTTTCCTTTTTTGTCTTTTAAATCACTGGACGTTACAGTCTTTCAGCGCTATACTAGCGGTTGTTAATGTCGTTTGCCATCCGGACGGTGTCTTACCATTGTATCAGGTCTCACATTTCAAGGAGGGAAATCATTGCCGGGTGAGTTGCTTGTCAAGCAAAGCTGACTAAGACAGATATGAATAACGATAATAATAGTCCGTGTGAACGAAACCATGTACTGGAACAACCTGTCCTTTTTTCTTTTAAAACTGGAGTTACAAGCTTTTATTTTTTCAATTCAAGTTTAACACGTCAGCCGTAAGACAAGTTTGTCGGCAATATCACGATGTGGCGTATCTCAAAAGTAGGAAAATTGACTAGAGCTGATGTAATTGCTTAAAAAAAGTTGCTTCTTAATATTACAAATTGGCATATGTTAGATTTTGATATCTTTAAAAGTTATAGAAATATAATACTAAGCCTATTTCATTTTACTAAAAAAAGAGTAGTACAAAAAATACCTAAAAAGCACCCTCGTGAAATTTAAACATAAAGATACGCCGCTTTGTGATATTGAGGACGATTTATACCATATAATATCTTGTAGATTGCTTATTGCTCGTATGTTAAAAAAGGAACATAGGTATCTTTCTGTGGAATGTTTTGAATAAAATTAAATAGTCCAAGCGATTCCATTGCGCTTTAAGCCTAGTTTAAGATTATTACATTATCAAGTTTATTTCAAGTTGGCATTTGTAGGCAAATTAAATCAATAATTACTTACTGGGTACATTACCAATTTTAATATTTGTGATTCGCTTTTTTTTTGTGGTTTCAATTACAAATATAAGGTCAGTTTGGCCCTAACCCCAAAAATAAACAATTTCAATGGCATTACACGCCAAACTTAACTGAACGACAACTGCTACGCCAACGGGAACGAAATATCAGTTTATGAATTGAGATTTATTCCTCAAACAAGTTACACCAAATCTAATTGCTTTTATAATAAAATACCAACTATTCAGTTTTGTTGTGTCAAGGTAGTGTTAAGAAGGAAGATAATAATACATAAAATAGCGTGCAGGTTTGAGGTTAAGTAAAAGTGGGTCCTCATGAATCAAAAAGAAGGTGTTTTAGTAATAAAATGGAATTTAAATTGAGATCAGTGCTTCTAAGCACCTCGTTTGCTAAATCTTAATAAAATCGGCGATACGACCGAAAAATAAAAAAATATACAACAAAAAATAGTCCCCAATATAAAACCGGTTTACTTTTAGGGACTGCTATGAAAGACGAATACAGACTTAAAATAAAATATTTAAATATGTATACCCCAAAATTACTTGGTATATTTTCTTTATAAATGAATCATATACAAAATGTTAAACCCGGTCCTGTTGTTTGTTTTCGGCTAGTCAGTAAATGTTTATTGCGCATGCCCACAAGTGTACTGCGCGGTGCCCACGTAGGGGTTATTGTGATTTTCGCTGCATTCATCCATATTTATTTTTCGTTAAACATGATCTTTTTTTTACGAGTCTACCACGAATATTCATACCGCCATATATGGAAGCGGCGCATTAACCCAGCCTGTCAATGTCAAATGTTTCGTGTGTTGGACTGGGCTAACGCGTCACTTTTTTGTCGGACAAGTTTACCACAATATTTTACATGCAATTTTTAAACATTATGCTGAAAATCATAAGGGTTACAGTTAGGAAACCCGCCCAATTCGATACCCAAAACATGTCCATGAGTTTTATGGTTTCGTGACTCTAACACTTTACGATTTTTGGCACAATGTTTAAATATTGCGTGTAAGACATTGTGGTAAACTTGTCTGATAAAAAGTGACGCGTTTGCCCAATCCGACACTCGAAACATTTGACATTGACAGGCTGGGTTAAAGCGCCGCTTTCATATATTATGGCAGTAAGAATACTAGTGGTAGACTCGTCAAAAGAAACCCCTAAAAATGTTTTAAAAGTGTTTGTATATTGAAGTCAATTCTATTACTGGCCCAGGGACTACACTGGATGGGTTTAATGGTGCGTTATTTAAGGGCATTATATATACAAAATTTTGTATGCACAACATATTATTTCTTGTTTATTGTACATATTGTACCAACTTGATGCTTGCAATTAAGTTTTTGTGCTTTAAACACTAACAGGTAACGTTGGACAAAGAATGCCTGCGTGTATATGTTTTCCCTACAAAATAAACCAACAAAATGTGATAAATTAAACATAATAAAATCAACAGATAAAAATGTCTATGCTCAAACCTCTAATTACTAAATGATAAAATTCCATTTTTTCTCGAATTCAGCGGACGAGATGATGACTTTTTTCGTCTCGTTTTGCAGTAATAATGGCTACTTCGTCAGTGTCCTCATTAAACCATCTTTAATTTATTGTGATTTTATAAAAAGAAAACTATAGCTTTTTAAGCTTATTAATTAAACCGAACGGTCAAGTCACCTTTGATTTCGTCTAATTTCTTTTAGTTCATGTGTCACTAGTTTTAAAATATGACAGTTTGCAAATAAATTTATTAGAAATTATTGAAAATAATAATAATGAAGTTGGATTACTAAGAAATTAAAAGGAATTTTTATTGTTTATATATAATACTTATTTCTACAAAAAGTAAATACATACAATTTTCTAAAATTAAATAATAAATGCTTAGTTAATAGTTATGAAGAGGATAATTGTCTCTTAAACAATAAGGTGTAATGATTTTTAAAGAACACTGCTCCACCAAATTGTAATGATTTCTTCAAGACCCACCAAATGCCACCAAACTGTTGTGACTGGACTGTCCGATGCCACAAATTAATATTTGTTTTTGTTTTATCTTTTAAACCTCTTCGTTTTATTTATTTAACTATTTTAAAATAAATGCCTTTTGATTTCTTTAAGTATTTATTAATATTTAAAAGAATTTTACAGTTACAGAATTTTACTATAAGGAGAGAGACTAACTTAATTGTACGGCTAACTTAAAGATACTCTTACTTAATGATATTGATAGATACTGTGCTGACGCTAAATTTTCCACAATAGGGGTTGTGTTGACCGACCCCACAAGGGGAGGAGCTATTTTTAAAGATTCGGAATTTCCCTTGTTCCTTTGTGCGTAATTATTATTTGAAAAAAAGATCAGTGTTAAAATATTAACTAGGGTGGTTTATGATCAAAGTATACAATAACCTTTTAGGGTTTTATTGTGCTAAAAGCTTTTTAATAGTAGGGTAATATAATTTTAGTTTAAAAAGAAACATTTATTATGCAAAGGGATAAGTTACAATTACCTTTACGTGGTTTTTCGTAAATATCCACCTACTATTAGGGTGTTAAGTCTTGAGAAATGTAAATAATGGTTATAAATATTTGGGGTTTTTTAAAAGGATAATTCTGAATCATGAAAGTAACTAATAAAAATATGTAATTGTGATACGTTAAACTATAAAAAGCATTAATTATATTAAAGGGAAATTCCGTCTTATAATGTATTTTTATATTTATAATAGAATATTATGTGTGATTTCCTTTGATCGCAACAAAGGAGGCTATGATTTTTTGTTGCCATATAATGGCTGTGCTGCAAAAATTAAAATTAATAGGTTTAGATAAATAAAACATGTATATAATGGTATTTTGGGAAATTTTAATACGATCGTGCAAAAATATAGTATGTAACACATGCATAAAGTGTCTTTTTTACTCATGGTATTGCCGCACTTGCCTAACGGTTCGTGCTGCCAAACTTCCCATTCGTAAAAAAGTATCACTTTATGCACTTGTTACATAAATTACTATTTTAGAATATTTTATTTTAAATATTATTGTTTTAGAAAACCACTTCTAAAAGAATATGCCTACTTTATCTATGATTAATAAAAATTGTACATTGTTTGTTTCATTGGGGTTTACCCAGGAAGAGATTAAAATATTTATTTGCAAGGTTTTATTCCCATTGTTAATGCACTACCATATTAACTAAATTGTTAAATAAAAATTATTTTATTATCTGCAAATAATGATTTATTAAGAAAACTATTTGAATTTAGCCCAGAATATGAATTTATGAAAAAGTATATAAAATTTTAAATTTCTAAATAAACTTAATTAATTTGTATATTGTAAAGGCAGATTAGCTAATGCCAAACATGCTACCAAATGATTTAATTGTTGCGAGTATGCTTCCTAACCCTTTACGCAGTACTAAAACAGACGATATTTTAAAACTTATAAAGAATAAGAAAACTGTCGATCTATAAATAGATCTTAAAAATTAATTAATTAATTTATATCTAAAAAGTGCTGATATGGATAATATTTATTTATTAAATATATGGACCTTACTGGGATTTCTCTTGTTAGAGTGGGTGTTTAACCTTATTGAAATTATTGGAAGTATCTGAAGCCGTACTTTGTAACTCATAAAAAATATTTTTTTCTATCTCCTATTTTTTTTTCTATTTCGAACTCTTTAAAGTCTTTCGGCTCGTTTCGCACTTACGAATCGCGAATACGAACGCCTGAAAATAGAAAGACGATTTGGATCTTTCTTGTCATTTATCCTGTTCTTTTGTATGACGTTTTGTATAAAGTTATTTCGCTCTTCTTACGTCAAAGTTTCCTGTATTCTATGTATAAGCGGATTTTTGCGCGACATTGACGCCATTGCTATTGTAATCGCAATAATAAATAAATAAATTTAGTATTTTGTAAAAATAATTATATTTGTTTATGGTATGTTGGTATATTGTATTTTAAACCTAAAAATTTGGATAAGGTTCATTGATTAAATTTTGAAAGAATTTTTTTTCCTGTCTATTTCTTTTTTTTTATCGAGTTACAGAGTCCGGAAGCAGATCAAATTTAAAAAAAGGTAAGAAGATAGGTTAATCTAAACACAAATTATTATTATTTAAAAAATTGTGGTACATCTCGTCATAAAATATTAGTTGTTTTAAAACTGATGAATTAAAGAATTATTTTTTAAACTGGTCAGTTATATAACTTTTAAATGAATTTTTAATTTTTGCTATTACTAAATTATTAAGTAAAAATAAGTTTTGTAGGCTTAACTCTTATATTACTTGAAAAAACCAACTGTTTTTTATTCCTGTTAAAGGTTCTAGAACTTTTTAACAGCGCAGCGATTTATAAATCCTGATCACAGTACAAATAAATGTAAATCAAATCTTTACAAACTAAATTAATAAAATGAATTTTATGGAAACTTGTGACGAAATGGACATTTTACATTACTTATGAATGTACAGATAAAGAAGGTCAGTGCATAACATTCGAAATGTTTTTGAAAGAATGTAAGTCACGTATAATGTTATGCAAAACGCAAAAACATATAGGTCAGATATTTTTTGTCTTTTACATATATTGTTAATTCTTTAAGAAGTATAAAACTTACGTCTCGGCCACGATAACAAAGGGTCGAGCGAAAAGTTTAAATCTCTTTTATACCGACTACAATATTTTGTGGCAAACAGCGTCTTTACATCAGTTTATATACTTTAAAAACGCTCCGCGAATAATATTTGTTCGTTTCGACCCGCCAGGGCTTTTTCTCTCAGGAACATTGCAGCTAGCTGATTTAAAAAACAAGTTCTTTTATTCTCGCAAAAAATCAAAGACAGCGCTCTTACATTTTCCGCTCTACGCTGGCCGCTTCCGCTTAGTATCGTGGCCAAGGCCTTAGAGTTTATTCTTTTTCGCTCTAAATTGTAATGTTTTTTTTTTAATTCAACAGCTTATGATTCGATATTCATTAATAAATTATTTAATATAGTGATTACCATAAATATTTAGTAGTTATTGGAAGTACCATAATTTATATTTTCTATTATGGGTCACTTATACGGCTAATGGTGAAATTAAAAGAGTAAAACAGATTTAAATTGGCAACTTTTCCCAAAATTCTGAATATTACCAATCTAACTTAAAATTAGGTGTTTTTTACTGAAAAATATTATTGAAGGTGGTTTTTGGAGAACGAAAACTTATTTTATATGTACCGCGTATCTAGTTATAAATGTACACCCCCTTCACTTTATTATTTTTTATTGAAAATAAACAAAAATTTTAGCTCGTTTAGTTAATTCGGTAGTTTTCTAATCAGTAATCGGATTTTTATTTATTCATATGATATACAGGGTACGGCAACACATATGATTTTTTTAAATGAAACACCCTATATATTATATCACCACTAAAAGAATATTTTAGAAAGCTTTAAAAATACCACATTTAATAGGTCTTTCTTAATCAGTTTCAGAAATATGAACATCTAAATCTAAAGAATTTTTTTTTATTCTCATTAAAAGCGTAATAAATATCTACATCTCCCTAACTTTTTTACTTTTTAACGTATAAAATAAAAAAAAACACTACTTTATTATGTCGATTCTGTAGTATCTGTATCTTTTATCAGAATAGTTTTATCTTTTATATATATACAGAGTAGGACAAAAAATATAATTTTTTAAATGGAAAACCCTGTAAATTATAAGAAAATGGATCTGTCCTTACACTCAAAAGTAGCAAAAAGTAGCAAGGCGATTGTTAGTACAAAAACTGTTGAAGAAAATGGTAAAAAATCTTAAGTGCGAGACGCGCAATTTTGCATCGGAAACACAACAACAGCTTTAATTATTAAAATAATTTTTTTATTTTTTTATTGTAAACTATGCTAATAATAAACTTAGTAGATCAAATGGTGTATATTTAGGTTAACATGAGTAAGAATAATATTAATTATTTCAATTTTTGCGGCAACACTTTTCATTAAATATTTAATTCTTTTTAATAGCATGATTTTTATTTATTCTTTGAATACCTTTTTTTCAGTTTCTGGGAAACCTAATAGAAGTCGTCAAATCCTTTTATAATTATTTGTACATATAATTTGGATTATCTACTTTGAAAGAAACACCATAAGCCATTAAAATTTAAAGTTGCTTTCAGGCCAAAATAATGAATTTCTATCCCGTAGTGTGCTGTTTTAATTTTTAAAGGCTAGTAGACTTAAGTCTGTTATATTTAGCACCTGTAAGGCAGTTTACACACTAATGCAACGAAACTTACACAATCGACTTAAGCAACTAGTTTCAGTTGTCTGGCTCATAAAGATTTCGTAGAAGTATTCACACTGGCGTAATCCGATTGATGCAATCATACGACAGAATACGACTAGTACTGCAAGCTGCCTTATGGACACTAGTTGGTTGTAGAATTGTTATGACAAGATCGAAACAGTTCTTAAGAACATGTTCAGGGGTAGCCTGTTTAGTGAACCGTTCTTTAAAGAGAACTGAACAGCCTGTTCTCACTGGTTCTGTGATCTGCGTTCGATCAAATGGACCATATTGGCCATTCACGGTCATTTGGATTGAAGAAACTCGAACCAGGCTTTGAGCTTGAAGTGCTTGAACTGTTCACGCTAATGATCGCGGTGTAATGTGGTTTATGGATGGCTAATGGTGCTGTTTATGTTTTTTTAATGCATGTTTGAAATAGTTTGGATCGATAAGGGTGAACGGGTAAACCACGAAAAGAATGGATTTATGCCAAATATGTCCAGTCTCCACCTTATTGTGAAGAACTTGCTAAACAAAACAGATGAACAACTGAACAGGTTTAGGGAGCCTGTTCTTGGGTAGGAACGGAACTGTTCGAACCTGTTTAGCATTCTTTTATGTTCTTTAACAACTCTCTCTCTGTGAGTTGCGTTGCATCAGTGTATAAACTGCCTAACTCATCAATACTGGTCTATCTGAAACCATTTTTTCCAGAAACTCTAAGCATGCTAGTGGTATGGCAACACAATATCTAAGATACCAAGATAAAAACTTTACAAATAAATAAATAACCATATTGTTAAGACTATAATACAACATAAAAATAAAAACCAAAAAAAGTAATGCATTATTTAAACTGGTGTGATGCAAAAGGATATTTAAGTAACAAATTTGTTATTCTTATGCTTTGCTTTAAAGTCAGTTTTCTTTTACCATATTTTTTTTTGTTTTGGAGGGATTTTCATATCAAAAAATAAAGTAGTTAAATTATTTAAATTCTTTGGTGCCAAATAATTTTAAGCCTTAAGTGTTAAAATTTTCACCTTACCCCTTTTGAGACATAGGATTATCGTTATAGCAAATATGGTATCAGGTTTAAATTAAAGTGATAAAGAATTATAAAAGTTGCTTTTTTAAGGTATATAAGTTAGTACCAAATTATTAAAAAAACAGTTATGTTTTTACCCATAATATTTAAGATTTAAATTTATAGGCGAAGCCTAAAATAAAATTCTTCGGCATTTTCCAAAGTTATAATTATTTTTTTATTAATGTAGATACAAAATATTATTCCTATATGTATCTTTGAGCATTTGTAAGATGCTATTATTTTTTTGATACGTATACACAACCAAATATTTTTCATCAAAGCTAATAATACTTTTTTTTCGTGACCTTTAATATACATACATTATTTATGTACAATTTACATAAATGGTATTTTATCTAATACAAAATTCTTTTAAAAACAACAAATAATCGACATTCTTTGATAACTGTTAGTTTTAAAAATATTAGATGCCTTTAGGTATATTTCGTCAAAAATAAATAATATAAAAATATTGAATATTCCAGTGTAAATTTAATAGGTGATTACTTCTCCCTCCATAATTTAAGTAAAAACAATTTTAGAAACATAATAACATTCGAATTTTAAAATAGAATAAACTGAACTTTAAATTAAAACACAATAATAAATAAATTAAAAGATAAGTATACCGAGTATTTCTTTAATTATCATTTTTTACCTTTAAGGATAAAAAAAAACGTCAATGGTAATAAATATCGATTGGTTAAACAATTTACCTGCTTTCTAGGACTCTTAGTAAGAAGGATTCGTATAATTGCTGCTCATAAATTTAAAATGGCACCACCAGTGCAGTTTATCCTATTTTGATAGTATACGACATTCTGAATACCATAACACCTCACATGTCATTTTTAGTACCACTGCTCTCAAAAATGGATATTTTTTATCAAATTTGAAACTACGGTGCCATTATTAGGCTTTTTTAACGTTTAATTTTAAGCCAAGTAGGTAGTCGTAGATAAATATAATAAATTGTCTTTTATTTTTGTACGGCAGGGTAAAAGTTTGCAAAATCCTATTTATGGTCATTGGGTAATTCTTTTTTCAAATGGCACATTTATGTTAATATATCGATATACCAAATTGCATTTTTTATCTTAAAAGAAAAAAAGTATCTTATTTTGATAGTATACGACATTCTGAATACCATAACACCTCACATGTCATTTTTGGTACCACTGCTATCAAAATTTTATATTTTGTTTAAATTTTAAACTACGGTGCCATTATTAAGCTTTTTAAAGTTTAATTTTAAGCCAACTAGGTAGTCGTAGAAAAATATAATAAATCGTCTTTTGTTTTTTACGGCCGTGTAAAAGTTTGCAAAATCGTATTTATGGTCATTAGGTACTTTTTTTTCAAATGGCACATTTATGTTATTATATCGATATACCAAATCGCATTTTTTTATTTTAAAAGAAAAAAAGTATCTTATTTTTATAGTATACGACATTCTGAATACCATAACACCTCAAATGTCATTTTTGGTACCACTGCTCTCAAAAATGTATATATTTTTATAAATTTTAAACTACGGTGCCATTATTAAACTTGTTTAACGTTTAATTTTTAGCCAACTAGGTACTTGTAGAAAAATATAATAATTCGTCTTTTGTTTTTTACGGCAGGGTATAAGTTTGCAAAATCCTATTTATGGTCATTAGGTACTTCTTTTTTCAAATGGCACATTTATGATATTTTATAGATATACCAAATCGCATTTTTTATCCCAAAAGAAAAAAAAGTATCTTATTTTGATAGTATACGACATTCTGAATACCATAACACCTCACATGTCATTTGTGGTACCACTGCTCTCAAAAATTTATGTTTTTTTAAATTTTAAACTACGGTGTCATTATTAAGCTTTTTAACGTTTAATTTTAAGCCAAGTAGGTAGTCGTGAAAAAGTATAATAAATCGTCTTTTGTTTTTTACGGCAGCGTAAAAGTTTGCAAAATCCTATTTAGGGTCATTAGGTACTTTTTTTTCATATGGCACATTTATGTTAATATATCGATATACGAAATCGCATTTTTATCTTAAAAGAAAAAAGTAATATAAATATATCTTTATGTAAACTACAAGAACATTATGATAAATGTTTGTAATAAAACATGTTAAGAAATATTCTGTGTATTAAACTACACAAAGAATAAGTTACGTTAATTTCGAAAATATTCATTGTATTATTGGTATGATCGTTGAATTCTTATCATTTTATTAAATCTTTCGACGCTACTGATTGGATGTATTTATGTAGTTTATAATAAATTTAATGAGTATGTCAAGGTTAACTACAAAGAAAAGAAATTTTTATTCTTCTTTAAATTTAAACTAAATCACAGAATCTTTAATCAGACTATCTTGTCCCCGTATTGCCACGCCAAAGAATTAAGGCGGGAGATACCTGTAAAATGTCAATTTTTTTTTCATAATATGTTAGAATAGTCCTTTAAGAACACGTCCCTAAAATTTTAGGACATAACTTTCAGTATTTCTTATATTACAGAGGCGGTAAGTCACTATAATCAAAGAATTCTAATGTACCTATTCTCTCAAAACATTATTTTGAAATTGGCGGGCACGATAACTTAAAAAGTTATGGACCGATCTTTCTGAAATTTTGCACACATATTTTTAACAACCTTGCTTTCTATGCGTACCTCCACAATCCCGAAATTTTTTGAAAAAAAAACGATCGAAAAATTGACCCAAAAATTCATTTTATTTTTTTTCTTTATAGTTTTTGCATTTATTTCTCCGACAAATTATGACATTAATAAACTCAAAACAAAAGATTTTTTTCACTACAACCTATGCTAGAGTGCCCGCCAATTAAGAAGACTCTCTCCGACATTTCTAAAAAAAAATTAGCGTTTAGCCGCCATTTTGAATAATTAAAATAAAAATATATATATTATAATATTTTAATGTCTGAGTAAACTACATTCCAATTTTTGAAAATATATAATGACTCTTTCATTTAAAAAAAAAATCATGAAATTCAATGAAAATGTAGGCATTTACAGGTTTATCCCCCTTAATTTGCATTCTACAGGGTGTCCGGGAAAATGTGGAAAATCTCTCGCACACGTATGGAACAGATGAAAATAACACGACAAGTTCCTATAAAATTTTTCCGTTTAAGCCCCCTTGCGGAGATATGATCCCCTAAAGGGGGCAGCTAGAAATCGATTTTTCGTGAATAACTTTTAAAGCGCTCTGTATAATTTGATAATATTTTAGTACGATGCATACTAGTAAAGACCTCTTAAAATAGTGCCCTTGAAACTTATGTCGCTTCTTTAGTTTGCCAGGGACGGACTAGTTTTCGCACATTATTGATAATATTTTTTACGCCCTGTATGGTGAAGACACAAAAAATATGTTTTTGGGTAGTTTAAACCTTTTGCTAAAAAAAGGTACTCTTGTTTGACATCGATAAAATGAGCCGTTTTCGAGTAAAAAATTATTTTAACAATAAGAGTTCACAAATTCTGACCTGCTACGAGAGGACTTCAATACTGAATCAAAAATTACAAATTACATCGAAAATAAAATAGGTCTTTACTAGTATGCATCGTACTAAAATATTATCAAATTATACAGAGCGCTTTAAAAGTTATTCACGAAAAATCGATTTCTAGCTGCCCCCTTTAGGGGATCATATCTCCGCAGGGGGCTTAAACGGAAAAATTGGAAAACGGAACTTGTCGTGTTATTCTCATCTGTTCCATACGTGTGCGAGAGATTTCCACATTTTCCCGGACACCCTGTATATTGATTTTTTTGCAAATTACACCTACACTAACTAAATATATTCCTATATTATTATCTTATTAGGCATTTAAAGTAAGAAAACTAGAATGAATTCGGATTAAACATACTAATAATAATATTTTATACTTTCATGCCCTATCACACCCCTCGAAAAGAACTAGAATACTTACTCCGTATCTAAGTCTGTAAAATAAAACGGCCGATCATGCGTGGACAATTACCTAGAAACTTTATTTTTACTCTAGCTTTTACTACTGTTGGTAAAATTGTCACTTGTCATGCCAATAAATTTTTAAATATGGCCGTCTCTGTTTATTCGGTCATCATTGGCCGGTTGCAGCACTCGAACGATGTTACCAACAGAAGTAAGTAACTGTTTCCAATATCGCGAAATAAAAGACACTTAACAATTGGCAAAGCATAAACTGCCATTTTTAGAATCCAGTAGTTATTCTATATTTTTAATTAGGGCTTTTTTGGATAAAAATGAAGAGAAAAACACGGAGTGCCTTTTTTTGCAGTAAGGAATATAATCAATCGACAGGCAAAAGGCTAAATTCAATGCAGCAAAAAAACGAGACGTTTGTGTGTGACCTATGCTTTGACCTTTTTTTAGTCCATTTAAGAATAAGATTAAGATTAAATATGTTTTTTAATAGTTAAAAAATATATTTTTTCGATTTTTATGTTTTTTTTTGAGGCATCATTATACCCGCAACCGCATTTTGTATTTTTTACAGGTATTTTTATAAAAATAATCAAGCTTATTAGAAAAAATGGTTTTGTGTTTCACGTAAAGAAATTATTTATGTTCAAAAAGCAGTAAAGTACATTTCTTCAATTACTTTTTTCTTAGGGAATCATTTTGCTCTACTCTTCCCTACAACCCACTATTGGCAATCATTTTAAACTTATCTAAATTTTTATTGTTTTCTTGTAACATTAGTTTTCTGCGAGGCTTTCTGATATATAAAACAGTATAACTTTTGGTTAAAACAGTTACAATAAAAGTTTTTATTATCTAAAAAATAAACAAAAAATGCAGAAATACCAGATTTGCATGTCCTTAATTTAAATAATGCATTTAAATATCCCTGAAAATAACCTTAACCCCATATTTAGTTTGCCTATTGTAATTTTGGACATAAAGGGTCATCTGAAACAATCCATACTATTTGAACAATGTTAATTCTATTGAGCGGAGTAAACTAAAAATCAACCTACTATCGCTTCAAGGTATTTTGCACAAATCAGCACAAAATATCTCCGGGCATAATTAGGATTTTCCTATTATTACAAAGCTATTTATTTATGTTTTAAAGCGTTTTATCGGATATAGTTGTCAAACAATAATGTGATATTTGATATGCATGAATGTGTTTAAATGCCTTACAACACAAGGTTTACTGGGTAGTAGATAAAATATTTATGAAAAGTTATATTGATACGCAACTTTCTGTTTTCTTCCTCGTACGACAGTACTTTTATTTACAACCATGTATGTAATGTTGATATTTCCGACGTTTTAAAAGTTTGAAAGTGTCAATTTTCTGACTTTACTTTCGGCCAACTAGGGAAAGTTACCTTTTCTGGGCCGAAGAAAAATAAAATAAAAAGTAACCCAAGGCCATGTTACTTCAAATAGAATAAATGCAAAGAAATGAAGTAACGCACACCAAAGTGATGCGGCATGCAGCGTGCCATGCTACTTAGATGTGCACTGATTCATTTGTTTGCATTACTTCTATTCGAAGTAACATGCTAGACGCATGCTAGTTGCTACTTGCCACGCCACTTTGGTGTGCGCTCTCTCTAATGGAAGAAATGTAAAAAGTTATAAATTATTTAAAAATATCCATTAGGTACCTATACAACCACAGACTACTGTTCTTAACATTCCTGAATGCTTTATAATAAATAATTTTATTTAAATAAAACATTTTTGATTGTTTAAAAGTTCCAATTTTATTCACAACTTGTGACACGTGTTTCGCTAACACTGTAGCATCTTCAGACGTGTAAATAAAACTAATTAATTGGTTAATAGTTAATATTTTAGTTTAATTTACACGTCTAATAAAGCTACAGTGTTAGCGGAACAAGTGTCACAAGTTGTGAATAAAGGTGGATTTTTAAACAATCAACTAGTGTTTCATTTAAATAAAATCATTGATAATAGAGTTTTATTAAGCAATCGAAGCAATATTAAATTTTTACACTTTATGATAGTATAAAATATTAAAAACCACATTTATCACATCAGTAAATATTGACACTGCAAATTATTTTTGTCATTTTTACTATATTTGGGGTGTTCTATAATTAAAAACACAATATAATATAAGTTTATTCAAAAATATACTTAACGTCGTTAAAACTAGCCGGAACAATGTAGCCGGTATCGGCCATTAAACAAAGTAGGTATTTTGGAATCTCCATTTGAGAGCTGTCATAATAGACACCATGTATAAAACAAGACTAAAGCTTTCAGTTTAACCAATTTAAATAAAATATATTAGTTATATATTTATTGAAAATATCAGTCTTATATTACTGAATATTTTTGGATACTGACTGGTACAAATATCGAAATGATGCCGGTTTGTTTACCAAGCTCAAAATTTCCAAAGATGATAATAATAATGAATTACCGATTACCCAAGACTACGTCACTGTCTTGTTTTGAGAAAGTGATTATTTTATTATAGGTCACGAATAACTTTCTCTGTCTGACATCGCGGATAGTTTCAGTTGGTCTTGAGTGTATGTCGACCTTCTTCAAAATTCGCAGGACTGTGTGCTTAAAAACAACTTAAATGAATTAGTGGTTGGTCAAGTTAATTAAGTGATTGTATAGAAAAAAACCAGTAGTGGTAATTTTATTAACATTTTAATTCTACTAATATCAACAATGTGTGGTTTCTCTGTTGAAAATCATTTTCATTAACCTCTTGATTAACACAGGATATATATGTATACTTATTTAATATTTTTTGTATTCCTGGTGAGATTTGCAGAGAATTTTTTTTTCCGATTGGCATTTTGCATTAGCCCAGAGTTTTAACAGGGTAAATAATTCGTTTAATTTTTTTAGGCCGGCTGTAGCTGTATTAGGTTGGTTAGTTTTGAATTTGTTTCATAAGTAAAAAGACTACCTTATACGGAGTGTTTATTTTGGAAAATATCGCTATTGCTATTTTTAAAAGCAGATAAGTTTTAAACTTAGTAAAATCTGCCAGAATGTGCCATTTTTGAAGTTATAAAAAATTTATTTGGGATTGACGCACTCGCCTAACGGCTCGTGCTGTCAAACTTCACATTCGTAAAAAAATGTATCACTTTATGCACTTGTTACATAAATTACTATTCTGAGAAATACTGATATATCCAACAGTTTTTCTTGAAATTAGTTTTTCTTTTAACAGTTGGTAACTTGTCCTACCACCTACAAGCATTTGGAAACTATGGAGGGTAAACGGGAAAAGTACCATCTTTTATGGCGGACAAGTTGAAAAAGTGTCCATCAGGAGGAAGCAATTTAAGTAGGCGCCACAGTAGCAGGTGGAAATGATTTCGTATTTCTTTTCTTTTTTACGTTGTATCTATCTTTCCTTTTTTATTTTGTATCTTACTTTAATAATAATAATTATTTTCTTTTTATGCTCATTGGTAAAAACCTTGCTATTGTGGCACCACATTAAGTTGCTCGTTTCCAATGGACACTTTTTATTACATGCAGATGGTACTCTTCCCCTCTTCCCTCCATAATAGGAAGTAACATTTTTAAAGTTTCAATGGTATCGCTCTGTGGAACATTTTGTCATTTATCTTAAAATGACCAAAAGTAAAATGGTTTTTGCATCTATTTTCTTTACATAAAAATAGACCGGATATTACAGAATGTTAAAAGGAAAAATTATAGGCAGATTTTATATCAGAAAATATAAACAAAAGTTCATATAAACATTGTCACGCAAATTGTTGGTTCTTAAGATACAGGGTGTTAAACTTTTTCCACAACTGAAAAATTTCGAAAACACTTATTTTAGTAAAAAGTGGTAAACTGAAAGTAAAGCTTATTTAAATAAGTATTTAAAATTGTTCTTACATAATTGCTGATAAAAAATTATAAAACCTAATTAAAAAAAAAAAAAACGTTTTTCGGAAAGTGGATGTTTTTTCGCTTTTAAACTAAAAATTATACAATAAAATAAGGAAACATATCGTTTTGATGACGGGCGTATCTTGTTTGGTTTTTGAGTTACTTTGAAAAAACTGAAAATGTGCATTTTTAAAAAGTGCTTTATTTTTTTAATTCAAATAATTTTCTAAATCTGTAAAAACATTTTTGAGACAACTTTTTAAGAGCAATGGATTTCTGTATTCAAAATGTAATTTAGACGTTTCGATTTTGAGATACCATCATCAACTTTTGTTTTTTTATGGCTGCCATTTTGTTTTTTGTAAATTTACCGCTTTATGTATTTAACACTTTATAGGTAATTTTAATTCTTATGTCAAATATCGACAAAATCATGTTTTTTGTCCGGGTTGGCTATGACTGAGGATGCCATTAGCTCGAAACAATTGCCAAATAATTTCTAATAAGGACGGATGTAGGGAAAGGAACTGCAATTTTGTTTTAACTTTTATAAAGTTATGTACCCAAACAAAGATTGATATTTACCTTGGGTGCATTAAAATATTTAATAATAAAATCAAGCTATAAATTTTCATTAAAGGGTTAAAAAAATTAAAATATTGTTTTTAAAGATAACTATGGTAATAATTCTTAAATAAATAAAAAACATGCCGTTATTTAAAATAGTAAGTTAGTAAAGGGTGTAGAGAAAATTGTTTTATTTTTTTACAGATTATTATGTAAGTAAAATTTGGTTTTTAACTGTGTTCGTGCCAATTGGAACACATACTGAATTTGGTTTTTGTATGTGATGTCATGGGTAATAAAATTTAAAAAACAAAATTTTTAAGCACATACACACATTTTTGATAGAAAGTTTATAGCTCGATATAATTGAATCGATTATTTCAGAATCCCACCAACTGCGCTTTCTTAAATTTTCGGTAAAGGACAAAAAACTTTCTATCTTTAAAATTAATAAAGATTTTGGCGTAAAAAAAGTAGAATAATACTTAATAACTTTCCAAAACAGATGTTATTTGTATTAACACTTTAATACTCATACTTTGTTTATAAAAATATATTATTTTTTGCACTTGACGAGTTTCTGCAATAAAAAAAATCTCTAAAAGGTGCACACACACAATTTCTGAGGCTAAAATATGACGATCTAACCCAACTTACCTTAGTCAAAAAGTGGATGGTTTCGAAAATACAGGGTGTTATAAATTGGTTCTGGTTTTAGTTTTTTTTATTTAATAATTGTGTTAGTAAAGGAATATTCTCAATTTTTTTGTCTTAAGGGGGTTTTGGAAGGGAAAAATTCGAATTTGCTATCAATTTTATTGTAAACCTTAGACGGCGCTACCTGCGCTATCTTGCACAAATTAAAAACAAAATAATTTTTTGTGCCGCCCTGCATGTAATTTTTAAACAAAAATTTATATTCTTTATTGTATTTTACATAACAAGGTATTCTTTGTAAAAGTTGATTTAAGCATCCGTTTTTGAGATATCTCGATTAAAAAAATATTTTTCTGTCTGACTACCTCTAAGCTATACAGGATGTTTTTGAATAAGATGCCTCTAAAAGTGTGAATCCATTAATGATTTTAAGAAGAAAAGTCCAAAAAACGTATGTCATAAATGTCTTAACTTTTAACACAGTGGTTAAAAAATATATTTTTATAAACTTTATCACTCTGTATCTTTGGTCAGTAAAAAGGTCTGTTTAACTAACTTCTAGGATTATTCTCGTAAACTTATTAAAACAAGGCGTGTTTGATGAAGTAAACATACAGGGTTACCAAAGATTGATAATATTACTTTAGAAAAACATTATAAACCGTCACTTGACAAGTTTCTGCACTAAACACAATTTTTCTTATAAAATTAAAAACACACAGGCGCATGATAAAATCTCATTAGCGCCAAAAAAGTCATTTGGCGGATTTCTGCAATAAATATGCCGATGAACCCAAAGTATATAATCGTCTTTATTGGTTTCATAAGTTTATAAAAGTAAGAAATAAACTTGCATTACCTTTCCCAACGTGGTTCCTTATTTAAAATTGAATGGAAATTGTTTATAAAGCTAATGGCTTCCGCAGTCAAGTGTTGAGAACATTGTTTTTTTAGAGACCAGTATGTAAGTATAATTTAGTTTTATAATTGTGTGCGTGAGAATTTGGAGACTATGAATTAAGGTTTTGCATGTTATGGATAATAAAATTAAAAAAGAAAAAAACAGTTTTTGAGCACATAAACCTATTTTTGGTAGCAAGTTTATAGGTTTATAAAATAGTGAAGATACAATTTTCTGTGATAAAAGTTAAATAAACTTGAATTACCTACCTTTCCCAACATAGTTCCTTATTTAAAATCGAATGGCAATTTTTTCTAGAGCTTATAGCTGTCAGTCATGGCCAACCCGGACAAAAATTAATTTTGACGATTTTTGACATAAAAATTAAAAATACCCATAAGGTGTCATACATCATTTAAAAGGGAATAAACGTTCTGTCAAAATTTACAAAAAAAAACAAAATGGCCGCCATAAGAAAAACGAAAGTTGATGATGGTATCCTAAAACCGGAACGTCTTAATTAAATGCATTGCTCTTAAAAAATTGCCTCAATAATTTTAAAATAAATAAATAAAAATAAATACAGCAATTATTTAAATAGGCATATTTTCAGTTTTTTCAAAATAACTCAAAAACCAAACAAGATATACCAGTCGTTAAAACGGCAGTAGAATAAATCCATTTATCCAACACTTACATATAATATCTACATAATTGATCAGATTTTGAGGATATAAAGTGTACTATAAGTCACTAGTGAGCTAAAGTACCCTTTAGCTCACTAGTGAATTATAGACAATACAAAATTTTGTTGCTGGTGTTGACAATGACAAGTAACAAATAATGGATGACGTTTTCAAATTATTTTCGATATTAAAAACGATTTATACGAAAGTGTTGGATAAAATTTTGTATTAGACACGTTAGTTATTACATATAAGTCACTTAAGAAAATTACCTTAAACTTTTCTTGCGTGACTTATATGTAATATAACTCACTTATCTAATAAATAACTATAAATGGTCTACAACTTTCTTCATAACCTTCTTCTATATTTTGCAATAAACAATGCAATAAACCAATACAGGCGCGGCGGGCTTTGAGATTGTATATGGGTGCTATGTGTCAAAAATTTTAGAAGAGCAAAAATAAAATAGTTCCTTACCCACATAAATTTTACTTACACACTGTATACATACAGTGTGTTCACGGACGGACTTAACTATACCTGTAAATATTTTTATTTTTAATATTTCAAAAAAGTTATTTTTATAAAAATTTTTGCTTGGTCTGAAGTGCTAAAACCTATAATAAATTTGATGTAGGATATACAGGGTGCTTTAAAATTGCTAAAATATTACTCTGAAAAATAAAAAACATCAAAAAACGAGATCAAAAACAAAGACTTTTGAGACTACCTAATTAAAAAGCGTAACACAGTAATCAAAGGTATATAATCAATTTTTTGCTAGTGGCTATTGCTTCTTAAGAAAATTAAAATTATTGTTAAAGATATATTTTTTTAATTAAATGTTTTTTTTTTAAATACAAGCATTAAAACAAAATCACCATATAATATACAGGGAGATTCAAAATTACGAGAACGTCATTTAAGGAAATAAATAGTGTTTTATACGGTTATGAATATTTTCTTAACTACTTATTGAATAGCGTAAAAAGTATAGAAACATTTAATTTTGTGTTGAATAAATTGTTATTTTTTGTGTTACTACTTTCATACATTTTAACTTTACTTGATATTGCATGCATATAAAAAGTAAAATCAATTACACTTAAGGTTTCCAAGTAATAATAAGCGCTAAGAAAAAGTTTATAGAATTTTTTTAAGTATTCTTTCATGCCTTTTAATTAAGCATTTTCAAAAATATATTTTTATTTTTTTTTTTAATTTTTCAAAATAATATTTTCGGGGATTTTCAAGCACCCTATATATCATAGGGCAATTTTTATTATCGATTTAGCATTTCCGACAAAGCAAAAAATTTTATAAAGAATAACTTTGTTTCGAAATATTAAAAATAAAACAATTTACAACTAAAGTTAAGTCCATCCGTGGACACACTGTATAATTTTAGTTTGTCCATTATCACATTGTTTTTCAGGAATATTTACAAATGGTAATAATAAACTGCTTAAAGTCAAGTAAACGAAAACTCTCCAAAAATCTAAACATTTTTTTTTGTTTTAGACAAACTATTTTACCATGAAATTTATAATACTCCCAATGTTACTGGCAACAGTACTGATTCAAGAATCTAGACAGCAATGTTTTCCTCCCTATCAAAAACAACAACCAAACCCCACGGGACAAGCAGATCTCTACGCAGGACAACAAGACTTTTCCCTCGCATTATTAAATGCAATTAACAAAATTATGCCCAAAGAAAATTTGTTTTTTTCACCATATTCCACGTATCATGCCTTGCTAATTGCATATTTTATGGCTGGAGGTCAGACTGAAAGTTATTTGAAAAAAGTACTAAGACTGAGCGAAACTCAGGTAAGTAATATCATTACAAAATATTTTTGGGTTTCTTTCTAGATATGTAGGAACGGACCACTTTGATCCAGGTCTGACTTTCATAACTTTAGAGATATTTTTTTGTATTACCATAGAAAAACGGTGTAGTATATCGGTGTATACGATTTTGAAATTTAATTTAATGAATGAATTTTTGATGTTTCGGCATAAAGGCTGGCCGCACACATCCTAATTTTTAATCGGACGATCTGACAGTTATCTAAAGGTCAATTGATTTTTGATATGTTTGACGTGACGTCCAATTCAAAATCGGTCGGATGTATGCGTTGCAGTCATAAAAACCTATGATCCGAGAATCGTGTCAAATTAAAAAGTAGGATGTTTGCGTTATGATCGCGACGCATACATCCGATCCTTTGACAGGCAGGATAACTTCCAGGGGAGCACAAAGTAGGAGTAAAATTTAAAAATTTTTCTTTGATATTTTCCTCAAAACATTTTTTTCTTTGTTAACTTTTATCTAACTATTTTGTGTAATATTAATTTTCTATTCGGTTGTCCAGCCTTGTCCAGACTTGCAACAAGTCGCCGTGCCGTTCCACGCCGCATACCCCGCCTCATAGCGCGGACGTGGACGTGGACGAAATTTACGTTATTTCAAGAGTTTTGCGAATGATTCGCCGGTGATTCAGAGCTTGACGATTTTTGGCGTTAAAGAAGGGCGCAAACAGGTTGATTAGTTTGGACGGATATTTGGCGAATTGTTGCAAGTCTGGAACCGGCTTTAGATGAGCAGCTGCTCTAGATCGCAAAGTAATTATTCAGTTAACATAAAAGTCATTTATAATTTCGTTGGCAATCTGTATTGTTTCATAATTAGTTTTTTTTCTTTTAGGATAAATCTGACATTTACGCAGCTTATAAACTCGACAGATTTATGACGAAATTCATATCTACCTACGAGGCCCCATATGAGTTTACAAGTGCAAATAAAATATACGTGTCCAATGAAACAGTAGTCAGGGAATGTGTTAAAAATGATTTTCCAGATGAATTAGAATCATTTCCTTTTAAGGCAGATCCAGAAGGATCAAGGTTAGTAAAAAATAAAATAAATATAGTGAGATCTTTTTTAGAAATTAGATTGATAAATAAGCATTATCGGTCAGATTGTACTGAAACCTATTAACACTGCCAAAACTCTTTAAAAAAATATTATTCCATTCTTTTCCAAATAATGTCAAAGATTATAAGATATAACTAAAAATGGACAAAGCTATTTTTTAGGTATATAAAACTAGGTTTTAGTTTTAAAGTCAAATCATCACTAAACTATTTGTCCATAGATTGCGTTCTAGTTACCCAATTTGTAGAATGGGATAATTGGGCGTTACCGTTTCGGCGTAGTCAAATTGGCGTTGCCGTTTGGACCATGAGACAAGGCGCTTTCGGCCGTTTCGATTCCGTCAATTTTAGCGTTTATTGCAGGTCAAACCGGTATTTGGTGTAATAAAAAATTTGTTTAAAAATTAAAATAATTAAAAAGTACTTTTTTAACTGTTTATTTTAGTTGCCCAAATTCGCAAATATATAGAAAACTATTTATATTTAACGCGGGCGAGCATCAAGCGAGCGAGCGATTTTTTGCAAGGCAAAGACTACACGTTAATTTTTGCCTGCTCGCTAAGTGTCGGTGTGGCCACTTGCATTTATGCATTAGCTATTAAATAATTAATAGTTTAAAAAACTAAAAAACACGCTTTTATATGCAACCGAACTAAAAATTAGAAAATAATTTTTCATTAAAAAAATATTGTCATTTCATAGTAAAAAGCGTGGGGTGCATTTTACTATTTTTTCATAACTTTTCCATCATAGATATTTGCAAATATAATAATTATAACATTTAATATATTTATCACCCCACGCTTTTTACTATGAAATGACAATATTTTTTTAATGAAAAATTATTTTCTAATTTTTAGTTCGGTTGCATATAAAAGCGTGTTTTTTAGTTTTTTTAAACTATTAATTATTTTTCATTTTTTAGTTTCTGCTACTCTTGACAAAATGGCGAAAAATTTTTTTAATGAACAAGAGTGGCAAATTTTAAAATTTTTCCAACAGATTGCAACTCACTAAAAATTTCTTCTTCATTAAGTAGCAAAGTTTGAAATTTTGCCAACAGATGGCAATCCAGGCAATGTTTGGACCGTTGCCAATATATTGCAACCCACTAAAAAATTTCTTCTTCATTTAATAGCAAAGTTTGAAATGTTGCCAACAGATGGCAACCTAGGTGTTGTTTTTATAATATAATGGAATTTTTTTTCCTGGCGATCCAAAAAAGATAACGGGATACTGTTTGCAGATTATTGCATTGTCATGTTTCCTTAATACGTGTGCAAAGTTTCAAAGAAATCGAATAGCTGGAAGTTGGTTAAAATTAGGCTCAAAGATTCCGTTACATAGCCAGATAGTTACAACCCAAGTTAATAAAAAAGCGTGTTAACGGCATTTATTAACTGTTATTGTTCATAAAAATTGAACACCAATGGTGCAACTACCCCTATATTTTTATTGTTCATAAAAATTGAACACCAATGGTGCAACTAACCAAATTGTGTAAAAACTAAAAAATTTCTTCTTCATTTAATAGCAAAGTTTGAAATGTTGCCAACAGATGGCATCCTAGGTGTTGTTTTTATAATATAATGGAATTTTTTTCCTGGCGATCCAAAAAAGATAACGGGATACTGTTTGCAGATTATTGCATTGTCATGTTTCCTTAATACGTGTGCAAAGTTTCAAAGAAATCGAATAGCTGGAAGTTGGTTAAAATTAGGCTCAAAGATTCCGTTACATAGGCAGCCAGATGGATAGATTGATAGATAGTTACAACCCAAGTTAATAAAAGCGTGTTAAAAAAAGGTTTTTTTGTTATGGCTTTAGCTTTAGCAATACAGACAAAATTTATTTAATTGTTTATAATAATGTGCCTGCTGAATAGTTTCAATAGCCATTTTGGACACTAACCTAAGCTAATAATGTTGGTATAGGTTTTATTTCAGAGAACCTGACTTTTTAAGTGTTTTAAAAGTTGTCATCGTGGATTTTATTAAAAAGTCTGCAATAAAGAAAATGTACAAAGTCGATACTGTTTGTCTGTAGTTTAATTGTTAATACCTTCGAACTTAACGTTTCATGGTTTTCTTGAAGGTCCTATTTACCTATTTTTTCCATTTCTCACATTAAATTATGTGTTTTACATCTAGAAATTACTAGAAAAAACTAAACAGCACTACCAGAAACAACAATAAATCAACGAAAACTGTTTATAACAAAATTACAGGAACGAAAGAAAGCAAAAATAAAAACTCGTTAAGCGCAAAAAACTACATAAAACATAACCTCCTGTTTTGCTACAACTACTCTGAACGTTCAGACTTTTAGCCTTTCCTTGGCTTATTTAGGTTGTTAGACAAAGAAGCCATGATGCTTTCCAATATTTATTTTCTAAAATGTAATACATTGTTGTTAAAGTGTCTGTTTGTAGCCAAGATACTAGCCAAAGTCGGGTAATTTCTGAAAACTATTTTTGACGCATAAGCTTTATTATGTAGGTTCTTAAGACACAAATATAATTATTTTAAATGTAACTAGAAATTTATGTTACAGATTAGCCATTAACCGTTGGGTAGAAAATACTACCCATCACATGATCACAGATCTTCTACCCCCTGGTACCATTGACGCATCGACCAGTCTGGTTCTGGTTAACGCCGCTTATTTCAAAGGAATCTGGGAAAATAAGTTTAATCCCAATCTCACAAGAAGGGAAATATTTTACGTTAGTCCTAGCAAACAAATTATGGTTGACATGATGCATGTTGAAGGAACCTTTAGACATGGTAAGACATTGATATTAACAGTGTATAAATTGTACATATACCGGGTGTTTCTCACAGGTGGTTCCCCCTTATTTCGTATCAAGATATAAAAATAAAATTTAGTATATGGTTATTTGACCCAATTGTGGATTGTTTAATTTTTTTAACTTGTTTTCTATAACTTGCCGTTTAACCGTAAATAACTGTTTCTTTTGAATTTTAAATGGCACCACTGGTATATTTTATCTTATTTCCATAAAATATAACATTCTGAATGAGTGGCGGCTCGTGGCAAAATATTATAGGTGTTCTGCAATTAAATTACTCAAATAAATGGAATAATATATTCGCGACGCATTCACCATTTTATCGAAATTAATCCTCAGTCGATATTCAGTTATCAGGTTTCATCTTTATTTACCATCTTAAGAGGTCATTCTGCATTTCTTTTGTGCATCCTTTAAAAAGAGTGGCCTTTTTCAAATGTTCATTTAAAGTTGCATCTAGCTCAGCAGAAAAGTTTATCAGTTTCCGAAATATTCCAAGATTTGTAGTAGTTTCAGTTTCGTCGTGCCCTCTAAGTGCTAATTCGAAGGCAACGCAAAATTTTATACAATTTATAATTTTGGATAGAATATATCTGTTTTTTTTTACTTTCTCATTGTTTATCTGGATATTTCTCCAATATGCAGTGTCCAGTTGAGCTCTTGTGTTAACGGTCCCTAATACAGCATATTCCATCGCATTATGAAGATGATTCTGCGAATTATCGTGTTTCTTTATTTTTTCCGATAAATGAATCAAGTCAAGACTTTCCTCTGCTAACACAGGTTACTTCAATTACGAGGTCCGGTAACGGTCTACCACAAGTTTTTAGTTCAAGTTTCTCTTCATATGAATATTTAAAAAATCGTTTAACGTTCACTAAATTATGCACCACATCCATTGTCTATAAACACTAAACACACAAGCAAATACGAATAAAAAATATAAACTTGTCGACTTCCACACGCGCGATATGAAAAATGTCTAAATAACCTGTAAAGTGCTACCGCGAATGCCGCACAACAATAACCAAAATCGGGAGACTGAGTATTATTTAAGATGGTCCACTGCGCAGTAATCTATGATGCGTCGTCACTGGGTGAAGATGCGTGTGCCTACTATACTAGAGTTCTTGGCCGGACACTGGTTATTTTAGTTTTGTTTTAATAAATATTTAATATTTTAATTGTAAAATGATGAATTGAATGTTATGAAAAAATACCAAGCAGCTTAAAAATTTTGGTGGTTCTGCAGCACTGCAGCTCTTATACACCAGCCGCCCCTGTTCTGAATATAATGACACATTAACCTAAAACGTTTTTTTTTCAAGTCAAGTAGCCATGGAAAAATGAAATTAATCGTCTTTTGTTTTTACGACTTCTTAGGGCGGAGACAAAATTTACAAATTCTTATTTATGTCATAACTCATTTTTTCAAATGAAACAAGGGTGGCTCGTTAGCATATTCTAAAAACGCATTTTATTTCAAATAATTTGGTACCAAGGTAAGGTTTGTATCCAAAAAGCATGTAATATTTTTTTAAAGTAACCAATATACAAAATAAAATACCGATTTATGAGAGGATTATTTAATTTATTATGTCTTCTGGTTAGTGAATGAAAAACTCTTACTTAAAATACCGCCTATTTGGTAACAAATTATTCTATTCCATTTAAAAGAAAGGAGTTATGACCGTAAATAGGATTTTGCAACTTTAACTCCGCCCTGAGAAGTCGTTAAAAAACAAAATACGAAAAATTTCATTTTTTCATGGTTTTTGACTTAAAATAAACCGTTTTAGCTTAATCATGGCACTCTAGATTTAAATTAAAAAAATAATTTTGACGGCACAAATGTCAAAAAATTACATGCAAGGTGTCATTCAGTATGTCATATTTTATCGAAATAAGATAAAATATACTGATGGTGCCATTCAAAATTTGAAAGAAGCAATAAGTTTCGGTTAAACTAGGAGTAATAGAAAACAAGTGAATAGATTAATCAATCCATAATTATGTCACATAATGTGTAAAAGATAAGAAAGGTATAGGAGGAACCACCTGTGAAAAACACCCGGTATAGCTATGATTCTTTTATAACCTTAATTATAAATTTTTCAAAAAAATATGTTATTTTAAAGTTAAAAGGTTTAAAGCAATAAGTACTTATACACCAAAATGATATTGCCATTTTTCATTAATTATATTTACATTAAAATTTAAAATAATATGCCTAATCCGCACTGATATGTTTTATTTCAAAAACGGTGAGTTAAAACAAAATAGTCCAAGAGGCACTTTATAAGCAGAATATTTTGGCTCTAAGAAAGCGATCCCACTTTTTGCTAAAAACCAGTATTGTCCATTTTTTGCGCATATAAAGACTTATATAGCCTTAAATAATATATTTGCGTGTAGCATAATAAAATCTGAACGGTTTATTATAAATTCAATGCTTTTAAATATTAATATATTTTGTATTTGTAGAAATACAACATTTGTTGCATTGTCCTTTATACAGTGTGTCTGCGTAAGTGGGCGTCATATGGAAAACTTTTATTATTAATTTAACGAAAAAAGTTATTCTTTATGAAAACGTCTGCATGATCCAAACCCTAAAAGGCAACGATTAAAAAATATCAGATTGTATCAGTCGTCTCTAAGAGGTTGGACAAAAAAATGTAGTTCTTGCTCAAAAGTAAAGTACCTGTAGTTTTAAATTGTTAATAAGAAAAATATGCTCAGGATTGATAATAATATACCAACTTGTTCATTTCAAAAAAAAAAAATCTTCTAAAACCGTGAGAATTTAACTTTGTACATTAGTTTAAAAAATTTGTTTTAATTGTCAATTCTTAATAAACTTTTTATATTATACTTTTATATCAAACTTTTTTCACTAATGTAAAAACGTTAAATTTTAGCTATATCGCAAAAAAATGTAAATGAACAAGTTTACATATTTGACAGCTATTTTAAATCCTAAATATTTTTATCATAACCAATTCTGATGTTATCAAAAATAGAGGTACTTTTAGCTTAACCAAAATAACTAGAACTTTTATAAAAATTAACTTTTTCGTAAAATTAATAATAATAAAGTTTTCCATATGACGCTGACACTGTATATTATAAATTTACCATAAATTAATAGAAATAATTTAAAAAGATATACTACTTTACAATTTTTATTATAAAATTAAATTAACGTTGTATTTTTCTGTTTAAGATATTTCTGAAACACTTGGATCTCATATATTAGAATTACCTTACCAAGGAGACAATATCAGCATGTTTATCTTATTACCTCCATTCTCAAATACTGAAGATTCAATTGATGCCACATTAAAAAATCTCAATTTGCAAAATTTCAAGAAAGTTGTCGATAAGGATTCACTTATATCAAGAACTGTCCAAGTAGCCCTTCCGAAATTCAGCTTAGAAACAACCATTGAACTAGTACCGGTAAGTTATGTCTTAAAATAAATTGTAAATAATATATTTAAATTATTCACATCACCGTTTACTAATTCGGATTTTAACCAGATTTAATTGCGATACAAAATCAAGCTTTTAGTAGATTAGTCATGCACATTATTAATAATATTTAAATTGTAAATTAAAAAACTATAAAATTAAATTAACAAGTTAAACCTTAAACAACAAAATGCAAACTTCCGGTCTCAGCCTATGTATGTATTTTAAAATACAGTGCTTTCCAATAAAAACAAGCCACCTCGTATAATTCCGTTATTTGTATACTTATAAAGAAAATCCGGTAGCACGTCAATTTTTATTTTTGGGGTAACACAGTTTGTGTGTCAAAATTTACTTTTTCAGGGTTATCCCCTCCCCTCCCTCACCAACACAAACGTCAAAGAGTTCAAATAGGAAGGCAGGTCAAGTAAAAGCTTACCTTAAAGAATTTTAAATTATCTTTTTAACAGTCTTTAGTTTTTCAGTTTATGACAAAATTCACCCAAATATCGGGGTCTGTAGCCGGTGGTTCACCTCTATTACTTTTTTATTGTTTAAAATAATGAAATAAATTTTGGTACATAGGTATGTCACATAAATGTGTATTGTTTTATGAATTTGGTTGTATTCTATTACTTCCGGTTTACCCAGAAACGACCGTAAACTTTCTATTTTAAATGAGGCACCCTGTATATTTTTACTAATTTAAATAGATAGTGACATTTTGAGTACAGTGACACTCAATGTAATTTTTGACAGCTAACCTATAAATTTTCTTAATTTTTTAATGTAGTGGCACTACTCTATATTGAATTCAAATTTAGTGCCATGAATTCAAATGTACTGCCGTTTTACACAAATTGTTATTTTCTATTTAAATTATAGTAAAAATATACGGTATATCTGATTGAAATTAAGAAGTTAAGGTCATTTTCGGTGAAACCGAAAGTAACAGAAAATATCTGAATTCGTACAACAAAGCGTCTTATGTGTTATACTTACGTACCAAATTTTATTTTAATATTTTAAACAATAAAAAAGTTATAGATTTAAGCCATTGGCTAAGGACCCCGGTATTGTGGGGTGAATTTTCTTGAAAACTACTTAACCGATTTAAAAAACTAAAAATTGTTAAAAAGACAATTTTAAAGCCTTACAGATATTACTTGAACCCCCTTCCCTTTTAATTTTTTGACGTTTGGGCTGGTGACGGGAGGGTATAACCTTGAACAAGTTAATTTTTTCACAAAAATGTGTCACCCTAGAAATAAAAATTGATGTGTTTCAGGATTTTCTTATTACTGTACACGGGGTGCCTTATTTTAATTGGAATGCACTGTAAATTTTACAACTAATACATGTTTTGCTCTTAATGATCAGAAATTTAAATTTAATAACCAAAAATATGTAATAAAAATACTTGGACTTACTTGACATATCAGGCAGCTTCTTTACAGTTTTTTCCTTCATTCGATTCCTTTTTTTACTATGTATCTTCAGCACCCTCTGATCTTGTGGTCTCATCTCGTTCTGTGTGTTTTTTGTGTTCTTTAACTAAAATTTCAAGTGTTTTTTTTTGTTTCTCCAATTTAAGTTGATTTGGGATTTAAATTACGTTTTAATATTAAACTGGTTCGCTTCTGCGAATCTTTTTGAGTTACTTTGTTACGTGGAATTATCAGTGTTTGGTCTTGTTAAGTCTTGTTTAAGTTAAATTTTTATTACACAAAATTGCACTTATATAGAGTAGGTTTATGTATACCGAGATTTCTATATGTCCAATACACTGTACTAGAACGTCGAGGAGAGGTAGAGCCGAGTTTTCTTTCTTCCGCCTTATTTATTGTAAATCTAATACTAGGTCAGAGACAATTCAGATGTTTTACAAAACCTTCGAGTTCTTCATCACTACCTTCAAAAGTATCGTCAACATATCTCAGCCAAACTTGTGGTTTAAATATGCAGTTTTAATAATGTATTCCTTAAACCATTTTATTTAAATATTTGCTAGAGTGCTAAACCCATTACTAACCCATCATCCTGCGCATCGATCAATTTAAAATAATGTAATGGAAAAGGTTTTAATGTACAAATATTGTTTTTTTACGACAACTTTGAGGCGCTTCTCTATGGACAGTACCCGTTTACAAGCCCCCAGTTAAACTCTAACTATTGTCATCGATATAGATCTATAATTTTTGGTAAATCTTAGTTTCACAATGGTACTCAGTGCTCACTGAAGGATATCCACTGACTGTGTCTAGTATTACTCCTTCAGTCGTCACTTCTTTAAAACTTTGCGCCCCTCCCGATGTATCATTAGAACCAGAACAATAATTATAATTATTTAAAACCACTAAATTAATTTCTTTGTCTTATCCTAAAGCAATAAAAAACAACTACTACTTCTATTATTTTCTTTTACTTTCATTTTAACTTTTTTAAAATACTTTGACTCGCCCGACGACAAATGACACATTTTCTAGTACTTACACTGACAATACAGGGTGTTTCCTAACTACGGCACAGTAATTAAAAGGGTGATTTCTTTTGCGGTTTTATAAAAAAATCTTATGAACATATGTCCGGATTTGTTTTTTTTCTGAAATACAAGGCGTAAAAGTTAAAGAAAAGTAGGTATTTTATACATATCCTAAATATCCTTGTACTGATTTGGTACAGTTGTAAAATAGAATTATTGGGTACAGTAGCGTGTCAGTGGGCACCACAGCCAATTTTCTTAAGAAAAAAGTATGCCATTGATTTTTTTTGGTATTTTTTTCCGATCAAACGACTAAAAATACAACTTTTTAGGTTTCTTTATTTTCTTTAAAAACAATTAAAAAAATAAATAAAAGGCACTAGTATTGACTTTAAAGTAGATAAGTCGTGTTCTCATTTATTTTATATAAGGTGGTTATTTGTGTTATTTATTTATTGTAAAGTTAGAATTATTTATTTTCTATTTTTAACCTTTTTTTATATTGTCTATAGTCTATGGATACTTTGTATTAAAGATTTAAGGGCCTTAAATTTTTTCTCGAAAACGAAGCTAGATATGAAGAAAATACAAGAGCATAAAAAAATGTATTTTTAGTTGTTAAAAATTGAAAATTACAGTATTTTTCTTCTTAATAATAATAGGAATACATTTGGCTGTGGTGCTCTCTGAGACGCCACAGTAACCAATAATTTTAATCTACCTAGACCTTAACAAGTGCATTATTAATTAATAAAACTGTGCCAAATTTGAACCAAATCGGTACAAGGATATTTAAGATATTTATTTATAAAATACCGACTTTTTCAAAACTTTAATGTTCTATATCTCAGAAACAATTCCGTACATATATTTAGAACTTTTTTCATGAAACAACACAAAAATCACCCTTTAAAGTCTCGTGCGAAGTTAGGAATCACCCTGTATAACAAAAAAACATTTAAAAATCTTGGACATCTAAAGTTGATAGGATAAATACAAATCTGCTTTATGTTTGTGTTTTTAACTTGTCACTAACACTAAGTTTTTGCACGGTAGGTTCTTGAATCCCTTGGTGTTGGCAACCTTTTCAAAGAGAACGCAAACTTTCAATCGCTAACGAAAGAAAAGTGACGGTTGGTGAAGGGATCCACAAAGCCAAGATCGAAATTAACGAAAATGGCGCTCATGCCGCCGCCGCAACTGCCTTTTTGACATGGAGAATGAGCGATGATGAAGACATCGTGCAGTTTAGATGCGATAAACCCTTTATTTATTTAATTTATAATGGAAAAACTCATACTGTTCTATTTACTGGCGTTTACAGAAAGCCTTCCTAAAATAAAAAACGAGTAGTAGATTATAATATTGTGAACAAAAACTGACTGTTTATTTTTTCAATAAAAACACAATTAAATAAGATTCTTTTTACTTTTATTTTAAATGTTAACTTTGTCCTTTAAAAATATCTCTTTTGTATATCTATTTCTTTATTTTTTTTTCTAATCGCTCATTTCCTAAATTTAGTTTTTGTGCTCTTTAGATTCCTTGCCAACTTAACAATTTTTTTGTTCTTATTGTTCCTAACATACATTTTAACCGTTTGGTGTGGGGTGTAGATGATTTTTAATATAATAAATACAACATTTATTGCGTTAGAATCAAAATTAGTTATTTTGATTTTTAGGTGCTTACTTCTTATTATTTTTGTTAATTAAAGCTATTATCTTACACAAATGATAAAAATATAAAGCAAAGTACTGGAAAATAGCAGAATCATTCTTTTAAAACTATTTTTTTAGAAAGACAATATAATATAATATACCTATGTACATGGTATCCGGGAATATGTGGGCAATCTCTCGGATTCATATGGAACACATAAAAGAAAATGACAAATTCCTAAAAACTTTGTTTCCCAAGTTCCTCTTTACTGATCCCCTCAAAGGCCTTAAGGACCTTGCCCTTAAAGGACGCCGCTGGAAATCGTTTTTTTTACTTTAAGGGAGCTTGGTATAATGAAATATTTCTTTAATATGACAAAAAAAAACTTAAGGATCCCTTAAAATGGTGCCCTTTTCCTAGAACATCCGCATTTAATAGGGCGCCAGGGGCGGACTTACCCTATTCAATAGTGCTTATTATTTTTAAACCCTGTATATTAGAGAAATAAAGTTAGTATTTTTGTATAGCTTAAACCCTTAGCTAAAAAAAGGTGCTCCTGTTCGATATCTATAAATTAACGCGTTTTCGAGAAATATAGTTTTTGTTTAAAAAAGGTTGTATTGAATAATTTTGTATGTCCGCTTAACATGGGCTCCCTCTAAACTTATACATTATCTAGCTTTCTTGACATACAGGGAGTAAAAATAATTAGCACTATTGTGTAAGGAAAAGAATACTAATCCATAAAAAATTACAAGTTAGATTTCAGCGTACCCTGAAATTTTAGTACCTAACCTGACCACCAGATAGCGAAAGTAGTCCAATCGACCATTGTAAACTCGACATGGGCATCGACCAATTTTCTGATTATTCCAGTGCCAACTTTCGCTATCTGGTGTTCAGGGTAGGTACTAAAATTTCAGGGCACGCTGAAATCTCACTTGTGATGTTGTATGGATTAGTATTCTTTGGTGAGGGTAAGTGCGTCCCTGGCGCCCTAATGATTGCAAATATTCTAAAAAGGCATCATTTTAAAAAGTCCCTAGTAGTAAGTATTATATAAAAATATCATTTTATTATACTATGTACTATAAAAATTTTTAAGGACAACCGATTTTGAGTGGTGTCCTTAAAGGGCACGTATTTCAGTAACGAGGGGCTTTCGAAAAAAGTTTATACTTGTCATATTATTTTCATGTGTTCTATATAAAGATCTAAGAGATTGTCCACATATTTTCGGACACCCTGTATAATCTAGAGGCGTTCGGTGATTTAATAATAATGAATTTTAAGGGAATCAATTTTCAAAAACTTAACCATTTGTAATGTAATTCGATTTTCCAATACCTTTTCGCAAATTCGTCAATGTTCTTAATAATTTTTCTCTATGTTAAAAATTAAATTTTAAAGGATGATGTTTTGTACTTTTATTTTAGGGGAAGCACTGCTTCCCTAGCTTTGATGGACTACACGCCACTAATATAATCCTGTTTTTATTGATTACGCAATTATTTAAACTATTTAGATAAAATTGTTTTTTTGCTATGGTTTAGAAAGTAGCTGTATATTACATATAGTACCGATTATTTTCTTCTTTATTTTATTTTCTTTAGCCTATTTTCTATGCTTTTATTTAACCTTAATATTTTAATAATTGCTAAATTTACCTGACAATTTTAACCAGCTTTTTAAAATCCTTTTTCTGAAGCTTTGCCTGTGCATGGTTTTGTTTGAAGCTTTGGCTGAGAAACTGCCGATTTATGGTAACCCATCAAACTTAATATCTATTATTCTGTTTTTGGTAATTATTTTATATTGTCTATGGATACTTTGTAGAATGAGTTTGAGTGGGTAAAAAAATACATTTTTAATCCATTATTTAATTAAGTATTCATATGACCATTCATATAAAGGATTCTAATATTGTAGAAAATGTATTAGAGTATATGGTTTTAATATCATAGAACAGTGAACAAAAATGCATTTTAAAAACTGTGGGTGCTACTCAGAGTCGGTCTATAAAGGAACGCGACATTCCGCCATATTGGTAATAGTTGCGCTGACGTCACGTGGAGCATTTTTCGGCCATGATATTAAATGAGATAAGTGTCAATATCAGTGCCGAAGAAATACAGCTTATAGTATATTAGAACAACCGTTTATATAACACTTTTCAATTATTATGAGGTTGCAACTTCTTCAACTTTATACAGGGTGATTCAAAAATCGATCACGAAACTTAAGAGGGTGATTCTACTTGACAAAATAAGGGGATAGCTTCATATATTTTTTTTCAAAATGTCATTCGTTTTCGAGTTACAAGCCGTCAAAGTTCAATTTTTATTTTTTCGCCATATCGCATTTATTTTTTAACCAATCCAGTTGATATTTGGCACACATATCGAGCTTTGCAGATTCTAAAATTTTAAGACAAAAGTATTTTTTAAATACCGGCACTTTACCTAAAACTAAAAATTTATTTAAATCATAACTTTTTATTTTGACAGATATCGCAAAGCAGGGTGTCCAGTAACTTAACCGACAAACTTAACCAAACGATTCAACAACAAAAAATAAGAAAAAACTTTATATAAACATATATCCTAAACGTCTTAGTTTTTGAACTACAGGGTGTTAAAAATTAAAAAAAACTAACCAGAACATATATTTATATGAAGTTTTTTTATTATTTTCTGTTGTAGAATCGCCCCGTAAAGTTTGTCGGTTGAGTAACTGGACACCCTGTATGTATGTAGGTAATTTGATTGAAATTGATGAACACTTTAATGTCTATTTGTGCCTAAACGGTGAGGTTTATCCACTTTAATAAAAAGTACCTTATTTTTTAAGTTTTTGATTATCTATAAAATGACGCCTCCAGCTCGCGATATCTGTCAAAATTAAAAAGTTATGATGTAAATAAATTTAAAGTTTTAGGTAAAGTGCCGTCTGGCGGTATTTAAAAAAGTACTTTTGTCTTAAAATTTTGGAATCTGCAAAGCTCGATTTGTGTGCCAAATATCAACTGGATTGGTTAAAAAATAAATGCAATATGGCAAAAAACCAAAATAAAAATTGAACTTTGACGGCTTGTAACTCGAAAACGAATGACATTTTGAAAAAAATTTATATGAAGCTCTATCCTTATTTTGTCAAGTAGAATAACCCCCTTAAGTTTCGTGATCGATTTTTGAATGACCCTGTATAAATAACATTTGGGATCACATCTTTCATCAGATATCACTTTCATAACAATGCAACACTAAATACAAAAATTCTAGACTTCCTAGAGTCCCTCGAACCACCTAATCTAGGTTTTGTCGCAATCTTTTCAAGTACATTTCGATATGAAAACTGAACCGCCGTCACTGGCAAATTCGTACGTTTAATACCCTCCACCAATCTACTATGTACTCTCCCGCAATTCACCGCTGCAATGAGCGCACCCATTTGAGCAGAACGGGATCGGGATGCTGCCGGCCCACCGCTTCTGTCTTTCGTCGAGCCCCACTTTGAATATTTACAATGCTTTTAATTCCCTATGGTCGGCAAGTTGGTTTCCACACCTGAATATAAATTAAACTTGGGTGCTACTCAATTATTGATAAAAAAGTATCCGGTTAATATTTTGTAATTCTTTTTATCCCAGATATGCAGGGTATTTGCTAATTGCAGTAAAATAATTCATGAGCGTATTTCTGAGCTAATTATATAAAAAAAAATATACCTAGGTCCGGTAATGCATTGTTTCCAAAATACAGGATGTGAATCGTTTTAATAATATTCGTTTTTTTATAATAATATCTGAAATAGTTCAATTTTGTAAAATTTGGCACAAAGTTGATTAGATTGATAAAGTCAAGTGGCGCCACGAGTGACACCTGACAAAATACTACTAACAAAAAATGTTATACAATGTTAACATTTTCTTTAAATGACAATTAAAAATAAAGCTTTTTGGTACCTTAATTTTTTCCACGGGGGCCCCCGAGCCCAGAGGGACTGCCCCACCTAGCCCCATGGTAGGTGCGCCACTGTTTTTGTATTTTGTTTTTGAGATAAAAACATTGCTAAGTTGCCTAACCTTAAACCGCAGAAGACATTAGGATTTTTTTTTTGGAAATATAAATTTTTTGACATTTTTTGACAAAAATATTTGTTTAGATGCTGCTCAAGACGCCCTAGTGGCGTCAACTCCAGGCTAGATTAGCCTCTAAATACCACAAATATAAAATTGCCAAAGTTTATGAGAATCGGTTAAGGGATATTTAAGGTATGAGTAAAAACGGTTTGTTCTCTCTATTTTCAGAAATTTTAAAACTCTGTATCTTGGAAAAAATTATTTCCGTAGCTATGTTTATGTATATTTTTTTAAATACAATTAGCCCATGAATAAGCCAATAATTTTTTCACTGCTATTAGAAAACACTCTGTATACTCCAAAAGTACAAGTTCCCACAAACTGGTACTTCAGATTTTGCATTTGTTTCAAAGTATATTTATGTATTCTTAACAGATTCCGATAATAGAGGCTGGCGACTACACCTAATATTTACAATAACTGCCACTTTGTTATTTAAAAAGGAGGGCGATTCTACAATCTCGAATACTACTGTGTCCGTGTAATTCGCAAAGTCCGTGACTCCATTTTTAAAAATTTTAAACCAGAATTTTACGGAGATAAGTGTAGCATAAAGGAAAAAAAATTTAATATGGAGAAATAGTGATTAAAAATTAATTGTTTAAGTTAAATGTATTAAATTTTGACATCTGATACAATTAAAAGCACTGTGAAGTGAGATTGGAGAATAGACCCGCAGAGCCCACTTTCTACAGTTGACAGTTTAGGTGTGTTGAGAACTAATAGGTAGATTAGACAAAGAACGCCTGCATTGAAATCTTTCCTGATGATACAATGACACGTAATTCTCGCTTTGTTTTTATTTGAAAAAGTGTAAAAGATAAAGCCAAACTTATACTAACCTAAAGTTCGAAAATTCCTTTGTTTCAATATTATAATATTAACCTAAAGTTCGAAAATTCCTTTGTTTCAATATTATAAATTGGTTAAATTGCAGTTTAGATGTTCTAGCTCTTAGTGTCCGTTAAGAAAGTCTTAATGATTAATTATATAATCTCATTATTATTTTTTAATAAACGTACAACAACACTTAAAGAATAAAAACCCTAATTTTATCTTTGGTTAACTAAGAGTTAATTTTTGCCGAACAAATTAAGGTAATAGGTCAAACATAACGTATGTATGTGTATCGGTTGTAAAAAAATGTCAGGAAGACGCAAAATTCAATTAAGTGTTGTCAGCGTACCAGAAAAGTCGCAGAGGTTGAATTCATCGAGTATGTACGTACCAAGCTTTTTAGCAGACAACGAAATTTTTGAAAAGAAACAATTAGGTGTGTTGTTATGTCTGTTTGGAGAGGTCACAAGCCCCCAAAGACCGCATTCGGGCTTGGGATTAAAAAGAGAGAACGTGCAGGCCATCAAAAAATAAAATCTTATAAAGAAGAGATTTCGCAAATATTAAGAAAAAATAAATATCTTGAAGAAATCAGTTAAAATCAACAAAAAAAAACATCATGAATGATATATAGAAAATTATAATAATTAATTAAAATTTTAAAAAAGAAGAAAAAACTTAAAGAGTGCGAACTGCCTCTAAAACAGGAACTGAAATTATGTTCTATACTGGTTTGGCAGATTCACTTAATAAATGGTTGATAGTTGGAATTGTATGTTACATGAAGGGTGGAGAATCCATCAGTTTGTAAAGGTGCGGGAACCCAATAGACTCTTTATATACTTCGACCAGAACGAAAAGGTATGTTGATTTTTATACCTCTTATCCGCCAAGTTATTTTAACAGGATAGGTAGATAAATGCTACATTAGGTAGGTTTTAATACTACTGTTTGTGCTAAGCAGGAATGGTACGGCCTTTACTATGCAGGTATTAACTCTAGCCATGAGCAGTAAACAATTTTATCTAGGTCTTTCACTACGTTTATATCGAATGGTTGAAGCTAGCTTGAGTTAAAGCGGCTTTTAAAAGTGGCTTGAAAAAAGCGATATAAACGCGCTTGAAAGTGACTTGAATCGTTCAAGTCAAGCCTGAAAATAAGTAGGGTTGACTTCACTGAAGCCGATTAGAAACACGATGTAAACGTTTCAAGCGGGCTTAATAACTGCCTAACTTCAGATGAATGCTTCCTCGAACGTCATCAGTGTCAATTTCATATATGATTTTGACATTTTTATACAAAATGTGACTGGAAAAACAGGTGAAAAAACTTTAAAACACGCTCACTCCAATAACAGCACACAAAACGGGACGAATTAAAAAGTGAGGTTTGTTTTTCATTTAATGTCTACTGTGAAGTTACCGCATGCGTACGACGATGGCCTAAAATGTGCTTGACCTGGATTTTCAATCGACTTTCAAGCCACCGAAATAAACACGTAGGCTTGAAAATCGCTTTAAAGCCGCTTTGTTTTCAAGCCAGCTTGAACTATTCGATATAACGGTAGTATTTTTTTAATAACACTTGCTACGCTACTCGAGCCAGTGGCAAATTCATTTCATTTCATTTCATTTTCATACATACAATCAGGCAAAGCTCTCTGTGGGGTTTAAAGAAGGTTAAAATTGTATTTGTTACGGGGAATGTAGACTAACGTTTGGAATAATTTAGCAGTTAATAGTTAATACTAATTTAGATTGAATATAATATTTACTTGCTTACATTACCGTTTGGTATTATTAAAGCTTAGCTTAGCAAAAATGTTGTAATATTAAATTCATAGTGTTTCAAAATTTGCTACAAATATTTTGAAGGTGTATTTATAAACCCAAAATAAGACTTCTTTCTATAAACAAAAATATTTTAATGAAGTTCCAAGCTTAAACCATCGTAAATTCGACCACCACCCTTAAAAAAACAAAAACGACAACACAATGTAATTATTTATATCGTAATTAAACATTACTAAATTAATCAGTCATAGCTTTTTTTTTAATTATACGCAAATTTATTTAAAGGCGATTATCTCTTAAACTATGTGTTGTATCACAAAAATGCAAGATATCAAATATTTAGATTTTTATTTGGCCACCTTTCCAGTGTAGCTAAATGAAAAAAATTGCATACACATTAAATTTTGGTTATGATCAGTGTTAGCTTTCCCCAATAACATTTAATTTTTACCTTTGTTAGGACAAGCAATAAATACAAGGGTGGTCCGATAAGTATTTAGCTTTCCGCCGGATAAAGCCACTGTCAAGCGAGTAATTTACTATCATCTAGAACAGGTATGGGCAACCTTTGACATTTTGCGGGCCAAACATTAGTGTGCAAATACGTTCGCGGGCCGCATTTAAAAGTACTACATTTTAAAGTATCGTGTAGTGTTCATAATTTTTGCGATAGTCAAAAAGCAAATACCTGGAACTTTATGGCGAGCAGTGGTGCAGGGTCTAACACGTGTCAGCCTCTCACCGCAGCGATCTGGGTTCGAATCTCGGAGTCGGCCATCGGATTTTTCATTGGTCGTCACCTCACAGTTGGCAATAGCAAACCACTGTGTTGTATGCTGCCATTCCTAGGTAGTAGTTATTTTAATAACGTCCGTGGTGGCACTACCTTGTTGTCTAAAAGTTGCTGTGAAATGCAAAAACTGCATGTTTCAGTGCTTGGATAACGTTGACGGAACATAACAATAATGGGTTAAACATCCAGTAACCCGGCACTTACGGTACACTGGTATTTAGGCATAAGCTTTCTTAAGATGTCATAAAGATTAAAAAACTAGAGCAGTTCGCTAGGATTTCGCTCGTCGAAGTTATTACTTAGGTAGCTCAGATAGAACTGAACTAAAGTTGGGGCCATCCACCATATAGGGCCTATATTAAAATTAAATTACACCACTTACTTAAACTCACGGAATCAAGTGAGCGAGCAAGCCGAGTGGCCGCGATCATCAAAGAATGAGGCACAACAAAAATTATTTCTTATTAACTATTCTACACTAGACGAGAATAGACGAAATAATCTTTTGTTGTGCTTCACTCTTTGGTGATCGCCGGCACCTGGCTTGCACGCTCACTTGATTCCGTGAGTTTCAATAAGTAGTGTAGATAAATTTTAATTATTTTTAAACAGATTTTTTGAAATGCCTTGTCGCGGGCCAAATCAAATCATACAGCGGGCCGCATCCGGCCCGCGGCCTGGCGGTTACTCATATATGATCTAGAATGTTCTCATAAATGGCTCCTGTCAAAATTTCAGTCAAATTGGTTTCATATTTTTGTGATCGCGCGTTAAAACGGACGTGTCTGCGGATTTTAGAAAAAAGAGCAATATCGGTCGGTGATTCGATTTTTTTGGAAGGGAATATGCCCAGAGAAATCAAAGAATGTCTGGATGCGATGTACGGTGACTCTTCACCTTCGATGGCTATCGTCAAAAATTGGTTTACCGAGTTTCAACGTGGTCGCACGTCAGATTTTAATAAGCCACGCCCAGGAGCTACAGGAACAGCTACCACAGAGGATAACGTAAGAAAAATCCACGATCTTGTATTGGTTAATTGAAGGTGCGCGAGGGTGCTGAGACAGTAGGCATTTCAAAAGAGTGGGTCATATTCTACATGAAATTTTGGGCATGAGAAAGCTGGGCGAAATGGGTACCGCGTTTGCTTACTCCGGACAACAAGCACAACCGTGAGACCACTTCAGAGTAGTGCTTGACTTTGTTTAAGCGCCATCTGAAAGAGTTTTTGCATCGTTTCGTAACGGTCGACGAAATAGTGAACTTTACTCAGCGAACGTGCTCCAAAGAAGGCAAAGACTGTTCAATCGTCCAAAAGGGTGATGGGACTCACAAGATGTAATATACATCGACGACCTGCAGAAGGGCAAAACAGTCACAGGGCTCTACTATGCCGAACACTTCAGTCGCCGGGCAAAAATTTGAGCCGAATAAGGAAGTTTTTAATTGTTGATTATCACAGTCTATAAAATCACTTTAACCCGTTATTTCCTTTACTATTTAACATATTATCACTATAAATGGATTAATTATGTATAATAAGAGGCCTAAATAAAATTTTAAACATTAGTTTTTACCTATGATGCGGCTTGTCTCACCAAATTGGCCATCACCAGCCGCCGCTTTTGCCCTTGTACACGGCTGAAAGTAATATAGAGGTACATCTGATACAAAAATGTATCCAAAATAGTTATTTATTTTGTCGCAACTTACTATGGCTGTAGATAGAATGCTCTTAAAATTTTTTGTAGTGAATTTTGAAACACCTAGTTTGAATATATTTTAAATGTTTAATAGGAGTCGGTTAAGTACTAAGTAATCATAGTCGAGTATAAAAAAGTATTACTATAATTATTATAAATTGTAACATAGCAAGTATAAATAATATTGCAACTTACTATTACAATATACTACAAATTTATTAAAGTAAAAAAACTACTTTTTATAGTGGTTAACCAAAAAACAAACAAATTTTACATTTTATTTTAAAAAAGATTTTAAAGGATTGGTTCCATCTTAATATATTAACTTAAAGTATTAAATACATTTTTAAACTAAAGGTAAACAGAAATATTTTTTCAATTTCAGATTTTACAAAAAATGGGTATCGGCGATCTATTTCAAGAAACCTCGAACCTGACATCACTGATTGAAGATGGAAAAGTGACATTGGGACAAGCTTCACATAAAGCAAAAATAGATGTAAACGAGGAAGGCACAAAAGCAGCAGCTGCAACAGTGTTTTTGAGCTTTAGATCTGGCATGCGCGCAGACCCTGTTCAATTCCATTGCAATCATCCTTTTATTTATTTTGTATATGATAAAGCACAGAACGCAGTTTTGTTTGGTGGAGTATTTAGAAGGCCGTATTAATATATTTTTAAAACGCTACAATATTGTGATATGAAGTGATGGATCGTGGAAAACTGTATGCCAGTACTCTGTTGACTACGATCGAGAAAAATACCTGAACAAAAAACGTTTTTGATTGGTTTGAAATGTCACTAACCCTAGTTACCACAATAAAAAATGTTTTTATTGGTTTAAAACTACAGTAACCGTAGTTACTTACTAGGTATTCATTATCAATTTATAGTGGTCAAAGTATAGTCCTCCTGTATGGCTAAATTTGCATCCGGAATCACGTGACTGTGACTGATTTCGGACCTTTGTATTTACAATAATTTAATCTACATGAGGACTACGCATTACTTTTAAGGATATTTGATATTTAGCTAATATTTCGTTAAATTATTACGAAAATCATTTGTATAAATAGCAGTTATTTAATTGTCTGTACTTTGTTGATTTAAACTACTTACTTAATTTTGTTAGTCCTAGTCTAGTCGTAGAAATACGTAAGTAAATTTTATTTTATTGTTTATTTAAGTAAAATATGCTTCAGTTAACTTATTAAGTAAATCTTGTACATAAGTATTATTCTTTTAATAAGTACTGATTTAACATACAACTTTTTAAATAAATGTGTTAGCTATACTTACATCAGATTTTTTTACTCATCAGGGATGGAAATTCTTTTGATGAACACACACAAAAGGTCCATAATATAGTTTATGCCAAAGTACTTGTTTGATGCCATTTTGTCCTGGCATCAATCAACCCCTTGAAGTAAATAAAAAAATTAATTCTTAGACAGTCGTCAGCTCAAAGTCTTGATACTGACGAACCGTGAGTGATTATATTAAGTTATAATTGGTATTAGGTTTAAATACACAATACTTTTTAAATAAATATGTTACTTACATAATATAATTACTTTAACAAACAGTATTTTACCTTTCGATAACGTAAGTTCTTTTGATCAGGTCAAGATCCACAGAAGTTCTATTTTTGCACCCGGCACAATAAATAGAAAATTCCATAGTTTGGTGTTTATATTACTTTTTAGTATATGTATATATGATCTCCAACTAGTTAATTAAGTATTTTACACTGCAGATTAAACGTTTCACGTTCTTAACTACTGTCATAACATGTTTGTTTCCATAAAGACCTGGAAGCAGAAACAATGCGTCAGTTTTAAAATTACATCCGTTAACAACATCAAAAAAAGGCAGTATAATTTAAAATAAAACAGTAGTAAAAAGTTCCGTTAAGGTATTAAAACTTGGAATACATACATACAAATCATACAATACATTCGCAATGTAAATTAATTACATTTTGCATAAACCTTTTATAAAAGCCTGCTATTCCCCGGAACCGGTTTTTACTTTATCCGCCATCTCTACCGTGCAAAGTCAAAAGAGTTTTATTTATTATGATATTTAAACGGGGGGGAGGGGGTAGACTATTACCGTTATCAATCAATCTTAGAATTTCGATTTGTCATTGGAGTTACTTAATTTAAAGTAATATCGTTGAACTTTCTATAATCTATGACAACACGCCATATATTTTAGCCTGAGAAAATAATGATTAATTTTTGTCTAATAATTTATTTTTTTAAATTATTATTTCTAACAGCATAATTTTTAAAATATTTCACATACATTTGGAAACAGTGTGTGTAAAATGCAATTTACAAGTAAAATATCATATTTAAGCATATTAAGATAAGAAAGTTGAGATGTTTTTGGTAACCATCTATTTTTTATAGAATACAGTTAAAACTAAAAGTAAATAGTTTTTTTAAATTTTAGGTTTTACAGCAGATGGGTATCGGCGATTTATTTCAAGAAACTTCTGATCTGACGGCTCTGATTCAAGATGGAAAAGTGACATTAGGAGAGGCTTTACACAAGGCAAAAATAGAAGTAAACGAAGAAGGCACAAAAGCAGCTGCCGCCACAGTTCTTTTAGCTTCAGATCTAGCAGGCCAGCCGAGCCTGCACAATTTATATGCAATCATCCTTTTATTTATTTCGTATATGACAAAATGCGAAACGCAATGTTGTTTGGAGGAGTATTTAGAAGGCCGTATTAGCATATTTTTGAACTGTACAGTATTGTGATGTGAAGCTATAGATGAATGAAAAAAATAAATAATATATATATATATATATATATATATATATATATATATATATATATATATATATATATATATTTTGTAGAAATAGCAGTTACCTAATGCATCGGTCTCTTTAAAAAAGACAGGATACAAATACAATCGATATACACTATACTCTGTCCAAGTTAGGTACATATGCAAAATTTTAAACCGTGATTAACGAGTAATATTGCGTTTTTTTGTACAGGTAAATGTTAAAAGGCAATAAAACATAATAGTAAACTTAAAGCATTGACTTTCAACCAACAGAAAATGCGATATCACGCGTTGATCACGGTTTAAAATTTTGCATATGTAACTTGGACAGAGTTTAGTTGTGTATGGAGTTACAACAATTAATAAATTTTATCTCACATATGTCCAAATATGCGACAAAAAGAAGCTTTATGTTTTAAATTATTTATTTTTAATATTCAACTAATATTATTAACGTAATAGTCGGTCAGCAAATCATTTGTTTTAAAATTAACTGTACTTACTTAATTTTGTTAAATATGGATTTCCGTCGATCTAGTCCCAAAAGTAAATAAGTACTGTTTTTTCTTTTATTTAGGTAAAAGTTTTGTTATAGTTTACTAGTTACTACTAGTTAAGCAAATTTTGTACATAACGTAAGCATTAATTTTTAGACTAGTACTAATTTAACTAAATACTTTTTAAATAAATATGTTACCTATACTCATATCAGATTTTTTTACCTTTTGGCTATCGACGTATTTTAGATAAGGTTTTATTATCACAAACAGGTGTGGAAACGAAATCGAATGGGAAATTACATAGTATGGAAAAGCCTAGGCAATATTCGGGGTTGGGTGTTGCTTTGTTCGTGTCGACGTCCGACGAGAGGCGAAAGCGCTCAGCTAACAGCCCCTGATCCCGTTCGGTTCTGATTAGCGCGCTTGTTGTAGAGAGGAATTGTAGAAGGAATTGAATATACCTATTTTCTATGGTCGGCTGGATCTTTTTCAGGCTGGTATGGTTATTCTTCTCAAATGGTAGCAAATCTTTCTGGTCCCTTGCGAAAAACATAAGTAGGAATTTTTGTACCAGTTCTTTTCCACCACTAACTTTGGAAGATGAAATTATTTCTACCGCTAAAGGAAAGGCAGAACTATTTGCTAAACAATTTGCTGCCAATTCAACCCTTGAACCTCCCTTAAATCATCCAATTTCAGCTATTACCCTAGTTCCTCATAAAATGCCCGATATTATTTTTAAGGTAAAACACATTAAGCGTATCCTTTCTTCCCTTAACACCCAGAAATCGTCTGGGCTGGACGGCATACCAGCAGTCGTTTTGAAAAAATGTGCTCCAGAACTTGCACCAATCTTAACTCGGCTCTTTCGAATTTCTTACGACACAGGTATCTTTACGGAGAGTTGGAAAGCACTGCCTTTTGAAATAGCTATTTACGTTACTAGACCGGAAAATGGTATTTTACGGGTCGACGAAAAACATTTACAGGGCGAGCCGTAGGCGAGTCCTGTAGTTTTGAGGAGACCCGTAAAAATTATTGCCGGTCGAGTATCGTACATAATTTTTTTAATTGACCGAAAAAAACTGTGTAAATTTTTAGTGTTATATTTAAACGACAATAAGGCAAGTACAACGAGGTTCTTTTGACAAAATGTATTTTTCAAAATTACGCTGCTTCAATTATTTCATCTGGATTTTCCATGTCTGACTCCATTTTGGCAAAATGATGCTTTCTTTACTTTACAATATCTTGAACTGTCAAATACTAACAATTGAACTCTGACAATTTTTGTCATGGCTAACAGGATTTTTTGATATCAGGAACCGGAAAGTAAATGAGAGACCGGAAAGTAAACTAGGGACCGGAAAGTAAATTAGTCCTGTAAAATACCATTTTCCGCTTAAAAAATTGAGTGGAAAATTCAATTTTCCGGTCAATTAAAATAAAAATATATTAATATTTTTTTGTGCTGTTTTGTGCTATTCTGTGCGGTTTAAAGAAACTTTATTTATGCATTTATTTCCTAGATATAAAAGAAACAAAATGGGGGTAGTTTTTCGCACGTACTTAGCAGTGCAATTTTGAAAAAATGATTTTTTTGTGCTGTTTTCTGCTGTTTTTGTGCTATTATGTGCTGTAAAAAAACTGTATTTATGCACTGCCTTTTTGAAAAAAGATTAGTTTTTTTGTGCTGTTTTTTGCTGTTAGTAAAAATTAAAAAAATCAGTTATTTAAGAATATATTTTTTAAATTTTGAGGTAGCACTGCCATTTTGCATAGTGAAAAATTAAACTATTGTGCTAAGTTGTGCTCAGCTTGTGCTATCATGTGCTGTCAATAAAAACTCAGAAAAAGTAAAATTATCAATTATTTCAATAAAAAAAAAAAATTCATGCCTAGTTAGCACTGCCACTTTGCACAGTAGCAAATTGAACTATTTACTTGGTTGTGTCTAATTTGAGCCGTTAATTAAAATTCAGAAAAATTAAAAGACCAATTATTTTAAAATATATAATTTTTTCACTTCGAGTTAGCACTGCCATTTTGCATCGTAACAAATTAAACTATTGTGCTGAGTTGTGCTAACCAGAACCAACCAGAATAGCACGAAAACAGCACCAAACAGCCAAATAAAAAAATAATTTTTTGAAAAAGGCACTGCTAAGTAGGTACGAAAAAGTACTCCCATTGTGTTTCCTTTATACCGACTAAAATTAGGAGGTGACCAAGTGGAATATATACTAGTTCATAACTTCAATGCGCAAAATTTGTTGACTATCAAAATATATCAGAGGGTTTAATTTAGAGATATTTAACATTAGGATATTAAAATCGAATCCGTTCGCGAGTTTATTGAAAATTTTCATAATCACGAAGCTAAAACTAGTGACAAAAATTAGAGGGGACCCAGTGGAATATAGGCCAGTTCATAACTTTTATGCGCAAAATTTGTTGACTATTAAAATATATCAGAGGGCTTTATTTCGACATATTAAACAACAAGATTTTAAAATCAAATCCGTTCGCGAGTTCATTGCAAATTTTCGTAACCACGAAGCTAAAACTACCGACTAAAATTAGGAGGTGACCCAGTGGAATATATACTAGTTTATAACTTCAATGCGCAAAATTTGTTGACTATCAAAATATATTAGAGGGCTTACTTTGGAGATATTTAACAGTAGGATATTAAAATCGAATTCGTTCGCGAGATTATTGCAAATTTTCGTAACCACGAAGCTAAAACTAGCGACCAAAGTTAGAAGGTGACCCAGTGGAATATATACTAGTTCATAACTTTAATGCGCAAAATTTGTTGAATATCAAAATATATCATAACGCTTAATTTAAAGATATTTACCAGTAAGATATTAAAATCAAATCCGTTCGCCAGTTTAGTGAAAATTTTCGTTACCACGAAGATAAAACTAGCGACCAAAATCAGGAGGTGACCCAGTGGAATATATACTAGTTCATAACTTCAATGCGCAAAATTTGTTGACTATCAAAATATATCAGAGGACCTAATATGGAGATATTTAACAGTAAGAAAATAAAATCGAATCTGTTCGCGAGTTTATTGCAAATTTTCGTAAGCACGAAGCTAAAACTAGCTACTAAAATTAGGAGGTGACCAAGTGACATATATACTAGTTCAAACTTCAATGCGCAAAATTCGTTGACTATTAAAATATATCGGAGGGCTTAGTTTAGAGATATTTAACAGTAAGATATTAAAATCAAATCCGTTCGGGAGTTTATTGCAAATTTTTGTATCCACGAAGCTAAAACTAACGACTAAAATTAGAAGGTAACCCAGTGGAATATATACTAGTTCATAACTTCAATGCGCAAAATTTGTATACTATCAAAATATATCGGACGGCTTAATTTAGAGATATCCACAACTAACTCCATTTATAGTTTCGCCGACGATAGTACCTTTCACTTCAGGTTTAGGTTCATAAACCCATCACTAAACCTGATTAGGAAAACAAACGCAGAGTGATGCAAATATCTCTTTCGCAGGATCTTAATTTAATATTGGATTGGGTCGCCAAAAATCTCGTCCATTTTAATGCATCCAAAACACAGTCATGTTCCTTGTCGCAAAAAGTGTCATCAAATACTCATCCTCTATTTATGAGCGGCCAAGTTTTACAGAGCAAAGACACCTTCAATCTTGTGGGCGTCACATTTGAAAGTAACCTTAACTGGCATAAACACATTATATCTATAGCCACGACAGCTTCAAAAAGCTTGGATGTCTCTTTCAAGCCAAAAAGTATTTTTCCCCTTTTAATTTATACCCTTTATATGTGTTCGAAATCTGACCTCCCTTGAAATATTGTTCTCATATCTGGGGCATGACGTCCCCCACAACCCTAAGCATTCTTTATTCCATCCAAAGAAGAGCTATTCGTCCCATTAATGATCCTTCACTTACAGAAAGGCTTCCCTCTCTTGCCCATCGTCGGGCTGTGGGGATTTATCACTTTTTATAGGTACTTGGACAATTCTTCAAAGCTTCTGCTTTGAAGAATTGTCCGTATAATTCCTCCACTCACGGTTCCCAACAGAGAAACTCGTGGTTCCGCGCGTATGCATCCCTATACGGTCCAATTGGACAGGCCCCGAACTTCCCCCTTTGTTCGTTCTTTTATCCCTAGAGTTTCTAGAATGTCGAACCTGCTGAACGCGGAGGTCTTTTCTTCCCTCCCAAATCTTCAAGTATTTAAGTCCCGTATCAACAAACTCCCTTTTACCTCGCTTAAGACACCCACGGTACGTTAGTTTTTAGGCTTTTAGCCTCCAAAGCCAAAAAGCGCGGCCATATTGACATTCTGAGGGGGGGCATAGGTCGAGAAAAAGTGTATAAGGTGGCAAAAAAAAAAATTGGCGCCCCTAGAAAGAAATAAAATTTTAAAGAGGTTCAGTTTTTTGAAGAGCAAAAAAAAGGTCCTCTCACCTATTTTAATTGTTTTTCTTTCATTCTTTATTTTATAAAATTACATATTTGCCATTAGATATGTATGAAATAGAAAGGATGTGGTATCAAAGGGGGACCCCCTATAACCGCCCCTGCTATGCACTTTGTAGCATATAGTGTATCTACCTATATGTACATACATACCTAATTTATAATTTAGTTTCCTAGACGTATAAAACTACTGTATAAGTTTCCGAAAAAACTTTACGAAGGGCAACGCTGTTGAAAAATGAGTAATACATGAGACGATTTCGGCCCGTTTTGGTACCCCAGTTTGGTTGGTTAAATGCCTACCAACCAATTTCGGGTGTCAAAATAGTGACATCACGCCAACTTTGGTACCCTGTTTGGTTTGTCAAATGCTATACCGTGGCTTGTGGGTCGGTAGATCGGTTTGGTATGCTCTCATCCTTTTCCAAAGCTGTTGGTCTTACTCTAAATTTTATTTCTTTAATAATAAAACATAATATTAATAGTTGCAAATATTTTAATTTAAATATTGCTGTTAAATAAACAATTTTATAAAAACCAATAAACCGTTAGGTAGGTTCTTCTTCTATTTACCTACCAAAAATGTACCAAACGAATTCGGATGCTATCATACACTGACGTAACGGTTCTGACGTAAAACATACCAATTGTTACCTACCAAAGTCGGAGTACCAAAACGGGCCGAAATCGCCTATGGCATGATTGTGACGTATCTCATTCTATCTTTTCTCTACCCCATAACCTTTATCTACTTGTCTTTTTTATATTAAACCGTCAGCATTCATTGGCGTACAAATTATTATTTATTTTCCGTTTTACTATTATCAATTTTAGGGCAAGAAACAATTTTAAAACGGTTTTTACCAATCGGTTATGTTGATGTTTAAACAATGTATTATACGTCAAAGTTGTCACCAATTATTACCGCGGTTATAATTGGTTGAACGCCTAAAATTGATGTATGCCGCAATACAAAAATTCATAATACATAAAAATGTAGATTAGATTAGATTAGATTAGATTAGGAGGTGGATTGCATATCCTCTAACACTGCAACCTGCTCAGGTTTATTGTGTGTCCTCCGTCCATAGGTTAGAGCACGCTATCCAAGCCACAAGCGGATACCTAGAAAGTATCACAAATCGTCCTGACACAGTGCGCAAGCGCGCGTGCGTTCAGACTTCAATTTTAAAGTCATATTCGCGTTGTACTGTTTTTCCGTATTCAAAATTTAGAATAGACCCGTATTTTTCTATTTATAAAAAAATATTTAGTATTTTTTAATATCTAGTTTTATTGAATGTGTGTAATAGTATAAATAAAATAACTATACGTTTTTATAGTTTTTAATAAAAACAAATTTATTTGTTGTTTAACAGTGTTAAAGTAATATTCATTGATTCATTTATTGCTGGTCTTTTAATAGCATTCTTTTTGCATTTCTGCTTGTTTTCTTTGTCGAGTAAAGTCGTCTTTGTGTTTGAATTTTCTTGTTATCCGTATTCAAAATTTAGAATAGACTCGTATTTTGCTATTTATAAAAAAATATTTAGTAATTTTTTAATATCTAGTTTTATTGAATGTGTGTAATAGTATAAATAAAATAACTATACGTTTTTATAGTTTTTAATAAAAACAAATTTATTTGTTATTTAACAGTGTTAAAGTAATATTCAAGGCTTCATTTATTGCTGGTCTTTTAATAGCATTCTTTTTTGTCTTTCTGCTTGTTTTCTTTGTCGAGTAGAGTCGTCTTTGTGTTGGAATTTTCTTGTTGTGTGGAGTCTTATCTTCTTTTAAAACAGTCAGGGTTCTTTGATTTGTGTTCTCAAGAGCTTTTAAATTGGGACTTAGTGGTGCTAAAGTTTTTCGTAGAACTTCGAGCTGTTCTTTGGTTTTAACACTTTGAGTAGTATCCAAAAATTTTTGAATTATTTTTTTTTTCCTTCGTAATATCTTCTTCCCTGGATTTTATTGCTCCTTGGCTTAAATTTGTCACAATAGATTCTGTTTCTGCCAGAGTGGCTTCATTGCCAATATGAATATGCAGGGGGTTGTTATTTGTTTCCATTTCTTTAAAAAAAAATAATTAATTTACAGTGTTGTACGAAATACCAAAAAAACCCTTCTAAAAAGCCCACTTCCTAATTTTTTCATGTTATTGTTATCTCTAAGTTACCAACAAAGAAGATACATATATTACATCGACACGTATATACAAAAAGTACTAACCAAACACCAATAATAGTACATTTATTACAATAAACCAACACTAAACAATACAAAACAATACACCAGAAAGAACCCCTTTTATATAAATACATAAATTTGAATGAATTTTAACTTACTATTTTGCCTTCAGTTATCAGGGTTTCCACTAAAATAATTTTGAAATAATTATTAAAATAAATGGTATATAATATTGTCCTTAATTAATGTAACATATTATTATTACTATGGTTCGAATATAAAAAAACAGAACACCTAACAATAGAAATATTTTAATAAATCACCTGTTGCAATAGAAGTAGTCTGTAACAGCACATTTTCTTTTCTGCATACCAGGTGTATGTGTTTGCACATTGTCCATTTTATAGAGGAATCCGGGCATGAACAAGAGTATATATGTATACATATATTATTGCAATCACTGCAAATTAGCTGACATGTGCAGCTACTTTTAACTTTTTAATTGAATATACTTCATAATTATTTTGGAGTGACGATTTTACTTCCCATCCATCTTCTGTCTGACTTAAAAAATCAACTTCTAACTCCAGGCTTTTTTATGTCGGTCTCGAATTTGTTTTAATTTACTTGTAACCTTTCCTTTATGGATTATAATTAATCTATCAAAAAGTCTGTCTCTGATAAATTTCATAATGCTAATTATCGCTTTGTCTAGTCTTTTGTTATGTTTCCCTTTTAAATAAATATATTTTAGGGTCCTATGCATCCTCTCTAGATGCATATTTGTGTTGATTCCAGCATGTAGTCGATAGCAATACGCCCAACACTTGAAATTTTGCATATAATTATCAATAAAATATTTAGCAAATTGTTTGGTGTCAGGGTCTTCCAGAAGAAGCTTGGATAGTTCATCCTTCATTATAGTAAAAGCAGATATATCCCTTTCCTCCATAAGGCATCTAATTTGTTTATAAACAAGGACCTGCAACCAAATTATGAATTAAACCTATATGAAACTTAAAAAATTCTGCTGATCATTTTTTATAAACTGTTAAATTATATCTAACCTGTTTTTCTTTGCCATTAACTTTATTTAAATTTTTTCGCCATGCACGATCCACATGCCAACTACAGTACAATCTGCAAGAATTTATTTTTTATATAATTTATAAAATATCTTTAGGAATACATGGTAAAACCAAATAACTTATAAATGATATTAAAATACAAGATAAATCATTTCAACAATGTAAAAAAGGAATCATTATATTAATAAATTTTACTCGCCTTAATGCTGGTATTCCCATGGTTTCTATCCAAGCATTATAGAATGACTCTGCGATGTCCGTCATGAAAACAGAAGGTGTTATAACATCAGAGAATTTTCTTATTGATGAAAAAAATATTTTCAGAGTCTCTTTATCACATCGATTTGTGAACATAAATGCACAGGGAAAGCCCTGTCTCATATCATCAATAACTAGTAAGGTGATTAATTCAAAATTATACCCATTGGTACCATGTGTCCCATCTAGGCAGATGCAATCGGATCCATATTTTTCAACAAATGACACTGTGCTGTATTCATTAAAATTAAAATAAAATCTTCTTTTTTCAGGTAATTATATTCTTCATTGAGTGTGTCTTGGGGTTTATAAAACAAAACATAGTTATTTTTTTCTAGACTCATTTCAGTCACTAATGAGTCGACACTTACTGCATCACTGTAATGTCTAACAGAATTTAAGTTGAATGATTTCTCAATATTGTATAAGTCCCTTTTTGTCAGTAAATGAAGCCTATCTATATTGTTTTCTTCAAATGAATCCCGAACACTATCCAAAATAGCATCAAATGGTACTTTTGAAGCTATTTTAATAGCCAGTTTTTTCTTTCTTCTTCTCTTAGAAACAAATAGCCTATATCATTTAGGTGTCCTACGTGATTCTCTATTAATTCACAGTGATATTTTCCATTTTTGTCAGTTCTTAGTGTGAGTGATGCAGGACAAAATGCATCCATTTTGTTACTTCCCTTTAATTTTAGTGCACGGCTTCGATTTTCTAAAGGCAAATACTCCCCAGACCTATTACATTCGAACTTTGTAATATTTTTTGTTGACATTTTCTTCACAAACCTGGACTTGGTCTTATTCTCAACCGTTCTCAAGAAGTCTGTAAACTCCTCTATTCTAGAAAAAGTGGTAGTACTTTTGATCATTTTTATATCATGTATTGCTTCAAAATGAGCGATCAGTCTTTTTGTAATGAACTGCAATAGTTGCAAAGAGGACACTTCTAAAAGAAAATTAATTTACGTGTTAAAAGATAAATTTAAAATATTTTATGATAAAACTAATGGTTACCTTTGAGCCCTTATCCTGATTATCAACTATGGTCAAGTCATTTTGATCGGGTACATGGTTTTTAAATGGGCATTGAAATGATGTTTATATGAGAAATGTTTTTCACAATAATGACAAGTATAGGCATAATCTTGTTCTGTTTTGTATTTCCCAATCACCTGAACCTCTTCAGGGTGGAACTTTTGGTATGTTTTCGCAAACTCGAGATATCTGAAAAGTTTTTTAGACATCTTTCACATTTATTTACCATTTCAATGAAATGGACTTTTACTTTCCTATTTTCACAATACAATAATCCAAAACCAAAGAGAGTTTATCAAGATTTAAAACTAGAGGTGTGACTGCGATCGCAGTCGCTGCTACCAATCACCGGTTATTAACAAATCATTTTGGTAGCTGCTACTTGCGCCTGGCGATCGCAGTGAAAAAATCACTCTTTAATATTCGCAGTTCGCAGAGGTGGCGCTGCCCGTAACCACAACATTAAACGGCGACTGCGATCGCTGGACGGTGATTGTGATTGGGATTCAGTGATTCTAACCTCTTTCATTTAAGTTTATGGTGATTATGCATGTTTACGTTAGTGAAATGGGATGCGAATTGGCTTGCTTATCGGATGAAAACTATTTTTTTATCAATTTGATTTGTTAATTCTATCGCGAATGGGTTGCCCAAATAATATGATCAAAGCTATAAATGTTTATAAAAAAATTAAGATATTTCATATACTTCGTGTAATGTCTGTTTTTTTATATACATTTACTTATATGCCAATGCAAATCAGTAATTAAATTATATGTATATTAAATGACAGAATCTATTTAAAAATGATATATTTTTTTTCATTCAATTTTAACAAGGTTATAGGTATATGACTTTATTTATGAAAATTTAGCAGTTTCCGTAAAGAGTGATAATATCACAGTTTTCAGTAGCAGCTACTTTTAGATAGCAGTAGCAGCGATCACCGATATCAAAAAATCACTGTTAAGCCCACCGCTATTTAAAACTCAAGACTCTTATCGAAAATATTAGAAAAAATAAACAAAAACAGAACATAACCTCCGAATTGTTTAGAGAATGGACGCGCATGCGCTCTCATGTCAGGACGATTTGTGATACTTTCTAGATATCCGCTTGTATCCAAGCCGGTCTGTTTAATCAGACTCCACAAGCTTGAAACTGGCCCCTTGGTATACCTTGCCGCTTCAGGTTTTCTTCACCCAGCCTTGCAAACCGCAGACGACAAAGGGCTTCGCAGTAGCACCATACGTGTTCTGCGGTTTCTTCCTCCTCCTGGCAGAACCTACATAGGTTTCCTTCTGCCAGGCCCATAGTTTCCAGGTGTTTATTCAGTCTGCAATGACCTGTCAGTTGACCCACTATTATTTTTACTGCCTTCCGGTTATAATTCAGAAGGTCTTTTGTAAATTCTGGCGAGTAAGCCTTAATGAACACTTTCGCCTGACGCTGTCCTGGTATTCTCCTCCACCAGTCTTGTGATTCCCTCATAATCCATGATCTAATGGATGACCTTACCTGGCATGATGGAATACCACAGTAGGGCTCAGGACCTACCATTGTCCTGCCAGCCCCTCCTTTGCCAATTTATCAGCTTCTTCATTGCCATCGTGTCCTGGTAGCCAGGCAATGGTTAGCTTGTTGGACGCACCCACCTCTTCCAGGGCAATTACGCAGTCCCGCACCAGCTTGGAGCTGATTTTGCATGAACTGAGTGCCCTGATGGCTGCCTGGCTGTCCGAATAGATTACTATGGTTTTATACATGTATGTAAACAATAGTATAAGAAATATTAGGTTGTTGATTTTAAAAAATCGGTTGTCTGCAAAGTCGGTTTACTGACGATAGTTGAACGTGACAACGTCGAAAGAATCATTACCTTTATCGCCGCAATTATTGTTGCTATAAAGAATTGACAGCACATTCACTTTTCACTGCACGCTCACTCAAGTAGGAGAGAAACAGATGTCGAACGACGAACAGAAATATATTTTTATTTGTAATAAAAGAAGTGTAAAACATTAAAAACCAAAGTAAAACAACATAAATCATAATGATACAAAAAGCAAAGCCTTTATTATTAATAGACATTAAATTTAGGAATAGGTAAAGGTAAAATTAAAGAAGTTTGGTACAGCGTGTCATAAGCAACGCATGGCAGGCTGTACCAAACATTTTTGATTTCAAGTTTACTATCAAACATTTTAACTGTAAATCGCACTAGTATTTGGTTTTAAATGTTATAATTTGTGATAACTTTGACGTACCTTACAAATGAAATTTTCACCTGATCAAACCTGCGTAAATACAGTGGTAAGTAGAATTGTGTAAAAATATATTTTTTTAATCTTTCGACAGCATTAAGAGAGGGGGGTAGGGTTAAATCATGTTTTAAAAAGTACATTTTTATGTTTTTATTTTGACGACGCCGTCAATATTTATTAATTAAAATAAACGGCACATTAAAATATTACATTAAAACAATATTGTGTACAATTTTATTTAAAAAAAAATACGGCAATGACGGCAATTATTCAAAAACGTCTCGAAAAAAGGTGAATTGCGGTGACCATCATATCTCGGTGCTGGATCATGTGAAATTAAAAAAAATAAGTTTGTTCGTTAGATAATAGTTCTCCTCAGGTAACGCTGGGGAGGTTTTATAAAATTTTAATTTGTCGCTTTTTGGGAGCAAAAGTGAAAAATAGGATTTAAAAAAACCCTATTTGTTTTTATAAAAATTAGAAATATTAACAAACTTAAAAAAATCTCCAGCGTTACCTCGAAAAATATTCAAAGATATAGTGGTAAAAATTTTAAACAGATCGGTACAGTAGTTTTGAAGTTATGATGATCACCGACTTTAAAACGTGAGTTGTGAGAAAAGCGCTTTAAAGTTCGTACACAAGAGTCATGAAGGTGGTTACTTAAACCCAGAGAAATGGAGAGAGATAGAGAACTCGCTTCGACCACTGCGCATCCAATTTTGCGGGAACGGCATGGGCGCCGCCATATTTACCCCTATTTTCCTGGATTTGTCAAAAGTAATTTACACTAACCTTATTTTCACTATATTCCGCCTTCTTTTTGCACAAAATTTTTATAAAACACTAAATTGCCACACAATATTTTATAAACACCTTTTAAAAAACCTGTTTTTTATTTATTTTACACGATTTTTCATTAAATTGAAAATAATTTACCCTTAAATGCTGCACCCATAAATACAATATGTAGATGTATTTATGGTTGCATACACGAGTTTGTTTAAAGTAAAGCTTTTGAATTAATATAATTAATAATAAAAAATGTTTTTAAAGGGTTTTTGATGTTAAATGAAATATTGTGTGCCATTTTAGTATTAAAATATGAATTTTGTGCAAAAAGAAGGGAAAATATTGTGAACACCTAGTATAAAAAAGTATACATTTTGGGAATTTTAAAAATATACATTTTTGGGAAATTTAAATATAATTGGGTTACTTAACATTGGAAATTTGGTACATAAAACAATACGTGAAGTGTCAAGGTTTAAAAAGTAGAAATCAAACAATTTTCTAGGTTACTCTTATAATAATAAAACTAAAACATTAAACAAGTTGAGTAGCCTAGAAATGCAAAACAAATACTGAAAAATTTAATATTTAAAGAGAACAAAATTTTAAGACGGGGATGGATTGATTGTTTATTAGATAAGAAAGAGTTAGTAAAGTCAAGCATAGAGTTAAAGTTTGAGTTAAGCCCCGTACGGGCTATCCCTAGGGATATGCCCGTACTAAATTTATTTAGTCAAATAAGTTAAGTTGGTTTTTAATGCAAAGTTAGTGTTGATAGTCCACCGGTCTCATGGTCCCAAGAAGATAGTTCCATATGGTACTTTGCCCCAGTGACGTAAAGTGACCCTGTATGAGTATTTCAAAATGTCAACGTCACATATGGTGGAGGCGCCCCCGTTCCCAGTGACCTTTGTGAAACGTCGGTTATGGTAAGCTGTGCCCGCCCCAGTTCCAGTGCCCTTTGTGAAGCGATAGGAAAAGTCGCTTATGGTACGCCCTTCCTACCCCTCAGTTTATTTTTGGAAGAAAATACCATATATATGGTAAAGGCGTCCCGTTCCCCGGAGAAGAAATGTGTGTGAAAGGACGAAGATGGGGAAAAATATGTTGCGTAGCGTAGCTGCAAGGAGGTAGCAGCGTAGCTACAAGAAAAGGAAGATAAGGTATATCTTCAGTTTTCTAATATGGCTAAATGGTGTTAGCCAGAAGTAATAAAAAGAATATGGAAATATATTTATTTGTGTCGAAGTTGTATGGTACGTCGTGAAGACGGAGTTCAGAAGCAGCATGAGGCTGCATTAGCACTGGAAGCCGCAGCTCTAGTATGGGGAAGAGCTCTGAAGTATGGTCTTGAATGGTGGGGTACAAGACAGTTAAGCGGCCCTGAGAAAGCTCAGGATATGGGGAAATTGGCATGAAGTTGCAGTAACCTGATGTGGAAGAAGAAAATGGGAATGAAAGGCAGACAATGGTACGTGGAGAAGTACGGGACAAATGGCCAATGGAACGCACCATCAAAGACATGGACAGGCAGGCAAGGTGGACGCAATTTTTTTATTAAGGCTAGTATAAGAAAAATGTGGAATATTAGGTTAATTTCTAAGTATAAATATTTAAAAAAAATTGATTTTCTTTTTATGTAAGAGATTTTTTTTTTGTTTTTAAACTATCCAATAAATTTAAAAAGGGCAAAAGATGAAATAGAAAAAGTCACCTAATTAATAGTGTAAAACATAGTTAATTATTTTCTTTCCCACTGGTATATTAAATAAATCATTGAATTACTTTTTAATGGTTCAACGTTTTGCTGACGAGACAAGGCCAAGTTCACTTTTATTGTTACAGAACGGGTCAATTTTAAATAACACAAACTTTTTTGCTTATTTAGCTGTTTGTATAGTACATAAATATCTAGTAAACTTAAAGATTAATAAAAAAAATTACAATTTATGATTAACAATAATTAGGTAATTTTTTGTCTAAAAAATAATCTTACCGTTAAAACTATATTTATTTAAAGTACCTACTTAAAGAAAAGCTTAAAAAGGTTTTTAACAATTAAGCTAAAATCTTATTTAAACTAATTATTTCAGCAAAAACATCTCTAGAACTTTTTAAATAATTATTTTAGATAATTTATCCGGAAGAATTTTTTAAAATTTCAAAAAAAAGAGTCATAATGTTAAATATAACCTAAATGAATTATTTTTTAGAAAAAAACTATTTTTACATTTTTTCGTGCATTTTTTGAAAAAAAAATAATTGGAAACAAACAAAAAATTTAATAAAACGTTAAGATTATTTACGATAAATATAATTTATATAATAAGTAACATAATGTTAGGTTTTAAATATTTGTAAGCTATATGGAACTATCGTTTTTCGATAATATTGCTAATTTTTTTTAAAGGTTTAAAGTAAATTTGGCTCATTTCTAATAGCGTTGTGGGTCCAACGCTTTCAGGGAAGGGGCATATGTGAACACCTAGTATAAAAAAGTATACATTTTGGGAATTTTAAAAATATACATTTTTGGGAAATTTAAATATAATTGGGTTACTTAACATTGGAAATTTGGTACATAAAACAATACGTGAAGTGTCAAGGTTTAAAAAGTAGAAATCAAACAATTTTCTAGGTTACTCTTATAATAATAAAACAAAAACATTAAACAAGTTGAGTAGCCTAGAAATGCAAAACAAATACTGAAAAATTTAATATTTAAAGAGAACAAAATTTTAAGACGGGGATGGATTGATTGTTTATTAGATAAGAAAGAGTTAGTAAAGTCAAGCATAGAGTTAAAGTTTGAGTTAAGCCCCGTACGGGCTATCCCTAGGGATATGCCCGTACTAAATTTATTTAGTCAAATAAGTTAAGTTGGTTTTTAATGCAAAGTTAGTTGTGATGGTCCACCGGTCTCATGGTCCCAAGAAGATAGTTCCATATGGTACATTTGCCCCAGTGACGTAAAGTGGCTTATATGTTATTTCAAAATTCCTACGTCACAATATTGTGAAAAAAGATTAGTACAAATATCAATGACAAGTAGTGGACATCCATGGCGGCGCCCGGTGTTTGCCTTCTCGCGCATGGTAAAGCGACTTCTCCTCCCCTCTCCATTTCTCTGCTTAAACCTCCGTATCTTTGTTAATTTTTCTTTGATTCTTCTCAAATTTTTACACAGTAATCTTAAAATGTTCTTTCTTTAGAAAATTTATATTACAAAATTTTCAAAAAAAGTTTACCACAAACCATACTGCCCCCTTAAAACTTGACACATTCCATAAGAAAATTGTGTTCTTTATACATTACATTACAAATTTTTAAATCGTGTGAAACTATACTTTAAATTTTAATTTGGGAACAATTATTTTACTTACTTGTTGAAGCTAAATATATTAATTTCTAACTGAAAATAATATATGTGTTTGCAAATAAAAATTTTTTTAGGAAAAATACAAATGCGCAAATTATCCTTTAAGCGCCGCCCATGTGAACTGCATAGCCTGCCTGGTTGTCAGATTACACGTTTCGCTTCGTTCTTCGTTTTGTCGAGCTGTCATTCCAACTCATTGCTAAAACCGAGGTAGTCGTGAGTTTTAATATACAAAGTTTGAAATGTTTTTTAGAGAAAGTGGCTTAGTGTAAAAACATACAAAATTATTTGTGCATGGACAATATTGTTCTTAAATTTGGTGATCACATTTCGTCTGCCTATTCGTGGTAATTACGGAGTATTTCAGTGACAGTGAAGACCACATCAGGATTGTAAAAGATAATTTTAAAATTTTCGCTAATAATTTGGATAGAAAATTTTCAATGTTAGGTAGGTAAACCAGTAGATTTAACTTGGTCAAAATTTAATTTCATTAATACTGTTAATTTCAGTTATCAAAATTCGGCGTTTATATATAGGTTAACTGAAGGGTTACATCATGTCTTGACCATAAGATGTTATAAACATATGTATTTTTTGTAGATATTCAGTCAAATTTGAAAACTGGGTTAAGGAATGGTCACAGTCATACCATGTCAAGAAAAAGAACTAGAAGTCATTCAGAAGCTGACATGGCTGTAACCAGCCTATCAGTTCCACAACATATACAAACATTACCCACGGTAAGTCTTTTTTGGGTTCGTAAAAGTAGCATTAAATGTTGAAGATTATGATATCACCCCCATTATAATAACTTAAGAATAAAAGAATAGTTGTTAAAATTGATGTAGGAGATTTATGCTAAATAGAATATGCATTAGGTATATGTAAGCACTGTATATTTGGGCTGTGCATAGCAGTATTTAGACCTTAAATAAAATATAAGTCCAATAGTTACATTATTAAATTAAGTGTAATAATAAATCAATAAAATGAAACAAATCTTTGTGAGGATAAACCTAGTGAACATCTTCAAACTTCGGCATTTCTTAATTTAAGTAAATATGTATTACCAAACCTTTAATTAAAAAACTAGTAGATCAGGACAATAATTATTTAATATAAAGAGTTTCAAAGTGAATATAAAGATATATGTAGAATAATATTCTAGTATTTAAATACTTTGCTAATTTTTTTATAAAGGGATGTTTTTTGTTTCATTTTTTTAATATACATATATTATTTTAAAGGTTTCTATTATACTATAGGTACCTTTATAAACTATACTCTAATTAATATTCTTACTCCTTTTTTCGTAAAAGTGGTAATTTTTATATGATCACATACTACTACTATTTGTAAATAATATTTAAGGGGAGACAACAGCCATGGGTAAAGTATCATCAACAGTCCTAGAAAATAGTATATTATATACCTAGGGTGAGAAGTGAGCTATTATTTACCGAGCATTTTTATATCCTAAAGGACGTAGCGCCGAGGGATATAATGTGGGAGCTAAATAACAGCTTTCGTACCTGACGTATATATAGAATTTTTTCACTGCTAATAATGATACACAGCGTGTCTACTTTAGTTTGCACCATATGGGAAACTTTTTTATTATTGATTTTACGAAAAAAAAATATTTTTATAAAAGTTCTGCATGGTCTAAAACATAAATCAATTATCAGATATTAATTTTTTGCAGCTGTATATGAGGTATGTCAAAAAATGTTAATAATGTTAAAAATGTAAATAATTAAGTTTTCATATTTGTAAGATATTTTTAATTCTAAACATCTTTTTTTTATAAAAAAATTGATATTGTTAAAAATAAAGGTACTTTCCCCTTAAGCAAAATTCTCAATTTTTAAAAACCTCGTATATCACTGCAAATAACTAATATCTGATGTTTGCATATTGGGTTTTAGACCATGCTTGACTTTTTAAAATAAATAACTTTTTTTGTAAAATCAATAATAAAAAAGTTTCCCATATGGTGCGAACTTAAGTAGACACACTGTATTAACAATTTTAATATTGGCATTAGTGATCTCCTAAAATTTGGCATGTGCCACATTTTGATATGAAAATTGTTCTCATTATTAACCTTTGACTGGTGACGTAGTTTTTTTGCAACATTACTGGTGATGTGGGCCCTCGCAGGCCTTCACATTAGTAGTCATATTTGGTAGAGTTATGTTAGGGGTACTGACTTTTACCTTATTATATGATAACTATATATATTTATCTATAATTAAAACCATTGAGATATAAGAAATTATTTATTTTTCTATTAGGAACTCCTAACCATCATTTAAAGTATCAGAAACTTAAAAAATTAGACTTTTACATTTTTATGGAAAACATAACAAAACATGAACTTCTAACTCAAATTATACTTTTTATATGTAAATTAGACATAATAAAACAATAAAACCACTTTTTTTTCTTCGTAACTTGAAAATGAGTGTGAGCGATGTTGGGCCTAAGAGCCCTCGACAATAATTTGCGTGCACCATACTTATCTATTTCACTGCGGCCGACACAACTACCCCCTTCACGGCGTGGGCGCAATTAAACTCGAAGGCGCACAAATGCGGGGCGGGCTGGGAAAGGGGTGAAATCACATTTCTCTTCATTCGCTCGGCCTCTAAGACTCCACGTCACCAGTTAAAGGTTAACCTAGGTTTTTTTATTATTAATATTTGCCTAGGAAGAGGAATATTAATTTTCGTTAGGGGAATGGAGTAAATAATAGCAGTTTCTCCTCGAGTTTCTCAGGTTAGCAGTAAAAAAATATTTTATCACTTTCTTCCCAATACTTCCAATAGGTATACTTAACTTTTTTGATTTGATAATAGGATGGCTATACTACCTTAATCCTATTTTTGATTTATGTTCAAGTTTATGTTACTATTAAGCAAATTGTCAGAAAATTGCAGAAATTTATTTATTAATTTAGTTTTTATTTACGGGCAAAACCCATTTACAAATTTACAAGGTTTACAAATAAATTTAATATGCAAAATTTAAAAAGTTAAGTAATAGTTATAAATTGCACTAAAAATAAATAATCTAATGGTATCACATCACACAACACAGTTCAAGACGAATACTTTTTTAAAACCTAAATTAAAGGAGGAACTAAAAAAGTGATTCGTCTTGAACTGTGTTGTGTGATGTGATACCATTAGATTATTTATTTTACTGCAATTTATAACTATTACTTAACTTATTTAAATTTTGCATATTAAATTTATTTGTAAACCTTGTAAATTTGTAAATGGGTTTTGCCCGTAAATAAAAAAATAAATTAATAAATAAATCTCTGACTTTTTTAGTTCCTCCTTTAATTTAGGTAATAAAAAAAGTCTTTGTCTAGCCTATTTTCATTCATAAGAATTCTTGTGATCAGAGAAAAACTGCCATAATTGCTTCTATGAAAATCTACAGCATAAAGAGACTGCTCTCTTAGTGTTCCTTGGCAGAACACGAAAATTATTTTTACTTAAAAGGCTTTGACAATCAATGTTTCCATTAATTAATTTATAAATATTGTTTAAAATATTAATGTTGCGGAAATCCCTGGTGTTTCTACCTCGGTTTCTACACACAAAAACTAACAACTTTTAAGATCTGTTTACAATATGTTCATAGTGGATATGAAAGTCTAATTTAGTATCTAAGTGTAAACCTAAATCACAAATGGTGGGAACCCTTTTTAAAGGCCTTTGTTTATACCATAAGCATAAGTGAGTGGATGCTGCGACCAATGAAAGGTCATTGTTTTACATTTTTTACATTTAAATTCATCCTGTTTCTATCACACCATACAATCACTCTGCTGAAGTTATTCTGCAAGGTTGTAGCGTCCTGAAAAGATTTTACAGCTACAAACAATTTCAAATCATCAGCAAAATGACAATACATAATTGAGGAGGTGGCTGTCAAAAAAGGTTTTGTAACATCAGAGTAAATTTTCATAAACATTAAAAATCTCTTACGGCTTACCATTTGTTAATGGATAAACCAAGGTGTCAACTATATTTTAAAATCTTCATCTGACGTCTTTAGTTGTTATGCTGGTCACTGTATATTAGTATAATTAACCTTTACATTATTAATAATAAAATAAATTTCTGTAAAACAACTAATAGTGTGTTAGTTTTAATAATATTGGCATAAATAATATTTAATAAATACAAGGTTAAAATTGAGTTTTACACAGCAAATACATCAACCTGAATAGTATTTGAATGATAACTTTAACACAAGTACCTACTTGATTTTTACATGCAATCTTGTTCAGATTATTGTAGGTCAAATAAATCATTTTTAAAACTCATCTTGAAATTACCCTATATGACCAGGCTCTAATATTTAATAGTTAATTATTTAGCATGTATTTAAATCTCGATTAAAATATAATCCAGTACTAAATCGATAAAAAAAAAAACTGAAAAAACTAATTAAATCCCGAGAATGCATTACTTAGTACTTAAATTTGATGACTATTATTTATATCAATACTTGAATTTTAAAAATATGTCAAATTTTAAATATTTTGCTGTGACCAAATTATTTTCAGATTAAAAATAAAACGGATGTTTTCGTCTTGGATTTTGTAATATAAAAAGTACTTTATAGCATTCTTATCAAATGTCAGGCCATTTCCAAATAATTGTTTATGAATGTATTTTAGCTATCTTAAAAACTCAAGGGTTCCCCATGGGTCACTATTTATTTTAGTAATTAATCAAAAAATAGTTTAGTTTTTTAGATAAATTGAAAAGTTAATAACTTAAAAATTATATTGTAATATAATTATTTTTTAAACTCTTTTTCAATGTATTTTGATTATACAGTTTTTAAACAAAATAAAATTAAACTAAATTTTACATTCAATGTAAGTGGCCATTGGAAATTATCCATATGATATAAAAAAATATTTAAATAAGCTTTATATAATGCTTGATAACTGCTAATTACCTTATAACTTATTTTTGACATTTGAACGGTATAACACCATCATATCCGACTTTAATAGATTTTAGACCCAGTTATTTTTTTTAGTTTTAAGTTTCAATGCCAATATTTAAGAAAAGAGACTTTTGGCTGACGCAATATTTGTTTAAAATGGTTTAATACTTTAAAACAAGAGCTATAATTACCTTAATTTAATATTGAATCAGGAGTTTATTCTTGGTTTAGATATTTTTACAGTTAATATTTAAGGAATTGTGAGGTCTTAAAAGCAAGTTTTACTAATATTTGTAGTTTTAGCTTTTTTGATTTATTTTTGTCTATTTCACTCGCATAAGTATCCAAAATAAAAAACAAACACCATAGTTTGTTTTAAGCTTATTCCTACTTATTTTGAGAGGATTCTACCATATTAGCTTAGCACCACACAAAAACCCTGTATATGTTTCCGCCACTAATTAGGAGACAACATAATTAAGGTGAGATAATTTTAGTATGCAAGGTTTTAACCGACTTTAGGACGTTCCCAAGGAGTACTTCGACAATTAAAGTATCTAGAGGCGTCGGCACAACCAAGAATTATAAATTTTTCTCTTTTTATCCTACAGGGTTGCGCACCACAAACGCCTTGGTCTGTAGTACAAAAACGGTATTTTTTAAATCTTTTTTATAGGCATATGCGGATATGCGGTTGGGTTAGGAGCATAATTTATAATTATAAGTAAAGTTAGTTTCCTTTTGTAATAAATTTGTAAATTTGCATCCACTACATATACAGGGTGTCCCAACTCTATTTATACAGCAAATTACTTCGCCCCTGTACTAGATACAAAAATAAACTTAAAATATTTTTTTATTTGAATACACTTTTTTCCTGACTGTACTTGTTAATATACAAGGTGTCTCAAAAACATAATTTTTATTGTCAAGTTGGATTTTTTAAATAAAACACCCTATATATTTTACCAAATTTTGACTCTATATTAAATTCTGCATCAAAAATATTTAACACACTATACGTCAATTATTGCTGGTTTTTAAGATATCAGCAGTATGCTAATACACTTATTAACAACTAAATGTGAAGAAAGATAATAATATTTTGGTTCTAATTATTTTTAAACAACTCTGTCACTGTCAAAGTGCAAAATCATATAATTACATGCAATTAATTACCTTACATTGTAAGAACTACTAATAAGTTAATCAGCTATTTAGTTTATTTTAGGTACATACTTACTAACGTAACTTAAAACCCGACATAATTTGGTGTATTCCTTTTATGCTTTAGAACCGCTCAGAACGACACCGTAAGTGTTTCTCTTACAGTGGAGTTGTTCTGCAGAACCGTTCTATTACCTCTCCCCTTGCCTCTCATGCACCATCATCGAAGGAGGTGCACGAAGTGTTCTGACACTAATGACATATGCCAAAAGACAAATAGTAAAAATACTTGGTTATATTGGAAAAATATCTATAATAATTTACTGTGATTAAATAATTAACCCAAAAAAAAATAATATAAACCACGGATGACTAAAACAAAAACCAAACAAAGAACAACAAATCTGTCAAATCTTATAAATGTCATGTCAACAGGCAAATCCCACTGTTTTTTGGTGTTCCTTTTAAAACTGTTTTGATCGGTTCTGAAGAACGGTTCTACAAGTTAAAAGGAATACACCAATTGACGTAATATTGTTTTTTAATACAATTCAGTAAACAGGTGTCCAAACTAAACTAAATTTCTGACATACCTGTTAGTAGCTCTTACAATGGACTGTAATTTATTACTTGTTATTATATTAATTGTCACTCTGACAGTGACAGAATTATTTTAAAATAATAAAAATCAAAACATTATTTTCTTTCTTCACTTTTAATTGTTAATGAATATATCAACATAATGCTGATATCTCAACAACCAGCACTAATTGACGTATAGTGTGTTATATATTTTTGATGTAGAATTTAATAGAGAGTCAAAATTTGTTAAAAGATATAGGGTGTTCCAGTTAAAAAAATCTACTTGACAATGAAAATCATGCTTTTAAGACACCTTGCATAATAACTAGAACTATCACTAAAAAGAGTGTATCCGAATAAACATTTTTTATTTAACGTTTATTTTTGTATCTTGTACAGGGGCGAAGTTATTTGGTGTATAAATAGAGTTGGGGCACCCTGTATATATACCTACACTAAGATTTATTTAATCTTTATCAATGTTTTGTATGTTTAGGCATAGACAGGGACTTTTACAAAAAATAATGTTTTGGAAAAAAAATGTTTTCCATGTGTTTTAACAATTATTATTAGTATGCTGGTCCCTGTATACTAGTATAATTTATTAACCTTACATTATTAATATTAAAATATATTTTTGTAAAACAACTAAGAGTGTGTTAGTTTTAAAAATATTGGCATAATCAGTTACGGCTTAACCCTATAAGCAAATTAAGCAATTGTTTAGGGCATTTTTACAGGGTGCCCCCAAAAAAAAATAGATCCATATCAAACATATATTTTTTTAAGTGAAACACCCTGTATATTAGTTCATTTTTTGATAGTAGGAATAAAAATAAGGTAAGTTTCATCAGCAATCCCTATATCAAAATCAAATATTTAATAAATATTGCTTCACGAAGTAATACTTTTATTAGTACTCATTTTTCTATGCCAATTGGGTTATGTGTTTTTATTTTTATCCTAAGATAAGTGACTGATGTTATTAACATTAGTTATTGGAATAGTTTTGTTTTCAAAGTCATGTCTCTGTTACAAATAGCAGGGAATCTCCCGCGTCTGTTATTTTTGTGTATAGTGACATTAAGATAATTTATTAATAGATTTTACCAAATATGTGTTATACACTCCTGGACAAAAAAGTCGTGTGTGTACTACAGTGTGTCTACGTAAGTTGGCGTCATATGGCAACTTTTTTATTATCAATTTTACAAAATAAAGTTAATCTTTATAAAAAGCTGTGCATGGTCCAAAACCTAAAATACAATTATCAGATATCAAATTGTATCAGTCATCTATGGGGTTTGGCAAAAATGTAATTTTTGCTTAAGAGTAAAGTACCTGTATTTTTGCTAATATCGCAAATTGTAATAAACAAAAAATGTTTAAAATTAAAAATTACTTTTTATGCAATTTTGTTCATTTCCAAAAAACTTTTTTTTATTGTTTTTTTCTACGAAAATCGAGAAAATTTATTTGTACATTTGTGCATTGTACAATTTTCTTGTTTTGTTAACAATAAATTTAAAAAGTTTGTTTAAAACTGTTCTATGGCATTTATAATCATGAAATGTATCGCTATGTTTAAACCTAAATTTGCATTATTATCGCAGAAAAAAATCAAAAATATTTTTTATTTGTAAATAAACAAAATTGCATATTTAGAAGTAATTTTTATTTTTAAACATCTTTTCTTTATAACAATTTTTGACATTAGCAGAAAAACAGGTACTTTACCTCTAAGCAAAAATAACATTTTTGGTCAAACCTCGCAGATAAATGATACAATTTGATATCTGATGATTGCTTTTTAGGTTTTGGACCATGCAGAACTTTTTTAAAAAACATTTTTTTCGTAAAATCAATAAACAAAAGTTTTCCATATGACGCCAACCTACGTAGACAGACCGTATTTTTACCATAAATGGTCTGTTCTGTCTGCCAATTAGAACCTTATGTGGAATGCCCGCGAAATTAAACATTAGCTACATTTGTCAGATACGCGGAATTATCCAATGCTAGTTAAGCGGATTTGCACTATCCCCGAGGATATGTTGCATTGTGACTCAAATTTTTAAAAACCCTGTGGAATACCAACGTCACAATTTTTTCCTAGTGTATTCAATTTTAAAGCTCTATTTTTTCATAACATTTTTTTTATGGTTACAATGCAATAGTATAATGGAAATGTTAATGTTTTTACTTATTTACATAAATTACCTGTTTTTTTATAAGTATTTTTTCTAGAATATACCGGGTGTTTCTAAACAAACGTGAAAAATTTTAGGAGTTGATCTTCCATCAAAAAATAAGAAAAAACTCCATATAAACATATGGCCTAAACGTCTTTTTTAATTACAAAGTGTTAATTTTTTTAAATATTGTTTTTTTTGTAATAACTTTCATACCAATACAGATATTTAAAAAAAATTGGGAGTCGCACCGTTTGCATCAGACATTTTTTGGCATACAAGAAAAAAATACCAGTGTCATCCATGAGGGGTTTAGGGTAAATATTTATAAGAAAAAAATGGTACGCCACTACATTTTTCTAAAATGAAAATATTTTTTAAAATCCCTGTTTAGTTTAGAATAAATTTGATCTCTTGACTTTTTTGTTTGAGGTATGGTTTTCGCGTAAATAAATAAAAACATTTTCTCGGCGTGGTCAAATTCCTAATTAAAGAATAAATATCGAAGGGTAATTTTTTATGCAGAATTTTATATTAGGCAGACTAAATTACTATGCCAAAAATAGGTTCTATTTATTTACGGGGATTTAAAAATTATTTTTTCTAAGAAAAATGCAGTGGCATAACATTTTTTTTTCAAAAAATATTTACCTTAAACTCCTCATGGACGACACTGGTAAAAAATATGTTTTTTCTTGTATGGTTAATAATGTCTTCTGGTGCAAATATTATTATACAATCTTTTTGGTAATTTTTTAACACCTTGTAGTTCAAAAACTAACAGGTTTAGGACATATGTTCATATAAAGTTTTTTTCTTATTTTTTGGTCACCTCCTAAAATTTTTCGCATTTGTTTAGAAACACCCTGTATAAATTGATATGAATAAAAAATGGAAATATTAAGAAAAAATGGAGATTTAAAATTAAATACACTGTAGAAAATTGTGACGTTAAATTATTTAACAGGATGTTTGAAAATTTAAGTGAAAATACAACATTTAACTTTCCTATATAACACCCATAGATAACCTACATTTAGATCCGCAGGGGCAACAAGCATTTGTCGGATTTTTACGACCTCGCGCAGTAAACAAATGGACGGGTGGACGAACATGCACACTTAAAAGCCGTGGCAAAATACAAACACCGGCACCCCGTACCCTCCGTCCGCGGTCTGACCGTGACGCTCATTAGCTACCGCATTCCAAAGAGAAAACCAGGACGCCGTTAACAAATTCTTTCCGATAATGCGGATAGTCTGTGTTCACCCTCGATTGCGAACTTTAGAACAAATGCTTAGGCTTATTATCCTAATAAAAAATTAAATATTACTTGTGAAAATAGTTTAGTTGGATTCAAGTATCAAATGTACCATGTTGTGGCCACTGGAAGTAGTATAACGTCAACTAATCGAAATAAAAGTCAACAAGAAAATTTATGTATTTCTTATTTTAAATGGAATTAAGGCAATAGAAAGCTGCAATCATTCATATTTATTCTTTACCGTTACCTACCTACCTACCTACCCACCTGCTAATATAAATACCATGCAGAAAGATAACGTACTTAAAGAAAATATTAAGAATAACAATAGTCAAAATAAATTTGGCAAGTTAGCATACTGAGTAGTTGAGAATATACCCGTTAAATTTTGGGGTTTACTGAGTATACTACGACTACCAAGCCATGACATATTTGTCAGATCTTGGTGAATACGGACGTAAGGGTAGGATAGCACCTCCTAAAAGAAAAAAGTTTTAAAATTCTTAAATTGTTTGTCATCTAAGTAATAGTCCCTTGGCCAGTAATGAAATTGACTTTATAATAATAACACTTTTAAAACCTTTTTAGGGGAGTTCTTTTTGACTAGTCTACCACAATTGTTCATACCGCCATATATAAGGGAAGCGGCGCTTTCACCCAGCCTGTCAATGTCAAATGTTTCGAGTGTCGGACGATCGCGTCACTTTTTTGTCGGACAGGTTTGCCATAATGTTTTACATGTAATTTTTAAACATTGTGTCAAAAGTCTTAATGGTTACAGCTCGCCTAGTCCGATATCCGTAACATGTGTTTGAGCGTTTTGGTTTCATAACTGTAACCCTAACGAATTTTGGCAAAATACTTAAAAATTGCATGTATACCATTGTAATAAACTTGTTCGACAAAAGGTGACGCTTTCACCCCGTCCGACACCCGAAACATTTGACATTGACAGGCTGGGTGAAAGCGCCGCTTCCATATATGGCGGTATGAATATTCGTGGTAGACTCGTCAAAAAAAACCCTAAAAGATTTTAAAAGTGTACTTATCATGAAGTCCATTTTATTATTGTCCCAGGGACTATAGTTTTTCTCCAATATATCTACAAAATCATGTCTCCTACATTTTTCATATTTTTCCAACTAATGTTTTTTTGCGGTGTATGTTCTGTTACGTAGTTTTTGTACTCGAACTCTTACCAATTTATTTTATTTGGCATTATAGTATTCACTCTCTACATGGTTTCTTTATGATCATTACTTTGTTTTCACTTATTTACTAATAAATATAAAATTCTGTATTTACTCTTTTATTTAGCTTTGACTATAATAAATTAGTTATTTATGCACAACAAATGGAATCAACCTTTAGTCTAATTCCAAAATACATAATATTTTCGGATAACTGATGCGTAAATAAAGAAGGCTTAAAATAAACAAATTAAAATATTAGAACTATACTGTATTGGAATCGCCTACATGGTAACCTGATTTACAAGAATAATATATAACCGAATTCACATTAGTCACTTGAGCGCTTATAATAGAGAATTATTGCAGTTAGCTCAGGAATTATTAATACCGGCCTTATTTAAATAGTGCTTGTGCCCATAATTTAGAGTGATTGCAAATTATGTTGACAGTACCATTAACCTGAAAAAAGGGGGAAAAATTTTAGTCGTTTTTTTATTGTTTTGTGTTGTAGGGTTTTTTATAACACAATTACCGAAATATATTTAAAAAGCAAGGTTTTAAGTATTCTTACTTCTAAAAACTTTTCGATTTTGTGATCGGCACCCGCTCGGTTAGACGAACAGTTCCGAAGTTAAAATAAGGCCAAAATAAGGCACGACCTAAAACCGACATAAATAGAGAATTATTGCAAGTTGCCTTAATAAGCTTGGGAATTATTAATACCGGCCTTATTTAAATAGTGCTTGTACCCAATATTTAGAGTTATTGCAAATCATGTTGACAGTACCATTAACCTAAAAAAAGGGGGAAAAATTTAGTAGTTTTTCTTTATTGTTTTGTGTTGTAGGGATTTGTTTTACACAATTAAAGAAATATATTTGAAAAAGCAAGGTTTTAAGTATATTTACTTCTTAAAACTTTTCAGTTTTGTGCTCGGCAGCCGTTCGGTTTACACGAACAGATCCGAAGTTAAAATAAGACCAAAATAAGGCAGGACCTAAAACCGACATAAATAAAGCCGGGCACTATACTTATTAAGGGAGTCCTTATTCTACCATGCATCTGCGCAAGCTCAGATGTCAAAATAAGGCCGGTATTATTAGTGCCTGGCCTTATTTTACTGTGCAATAATTCGTTAATATATTTAGAAAAAAAATACAAATCTTGTTAAGTCCGATAGAGCTTTAGTCAGTTATTTTTTCTGTTGCCAGATTCTAAATTTGTACCGGAGTTCTCGGATCTAACTTGGTAACTGTCAAGTGCTATATCATATCAGCTATTATAAAGGTATATCAGCCGGTAATGCAATAACAAAACAAGCGCTATTAGTCACCCAATCCGAAATGTTTACTTGCCGGTATTCGCGTTAGACTCCTTTCCACGCATTATCTGTACACATATTATGTATATTTGACTGATCCTGTATATTTATTGAATTAGTTCGTTGATTTAGAGCAGAAGTAGCCTAATTAAAAATTGCCCAACCTTACTTTTTAAGAGGAATTCTAAAGAAAAAATTCAGATAAACACCGTAATATCTTTTTTAATATATATCGACCTTAAATTCTTTAATATCTAATATTTTGATATTTTCCATAAGTATCGTGATAAGTATTTACGATTCCTGACGTATGACGTTTTTACTCTTAAATTCATTAGCCGCAAGAAATGCATATACCGGATGAAGTAAATAACATAACACATAGACAATATGAGGAAAAGAAACAGTCTAACGTGAATCCCCGCATGTAAACATTTCTGATTGGATGAGTCATATACATCCTTTGTTGTTGCTTTACTAGTCCAATATACCAATACCAATTTGCTTAACCAGTACATTATGTACCAATGAACCTTAAAATAAAATTACATATGTTGTCAATACAAAAAAACACGGAAGCTCGAACAGTACACATTATGCCTATACATCAAACGCGGTCGTACAGCTTGTTAAACGACAATGCCACACATTCCGCGATTATTGTTTCCACTGTCGAATCTACTTGAGTTGTACAACTTTTTGTACAACCAGTTGCATAATCTATGGTTTGTTCAAAAAGCAATCTTGTCAAATTGGTTTTCAAAAAGAATAAGGGTACCATAGTGTAATAATACTGTCGATGGCAAGGATTAAGCATTTTTTTTTATCTTCCTACAAATTGTGATATTTAAATTAGTGGATTAGTTCAAAATCAATCCGATAATTGTGTACACTACGAACGAAGCAGACAGTAATAAGATTTGCCATTGAACAATTTTCTAATTTGTGTAGTTAAACATGTTTTTATCGTTTTATATTTTAATAGGTAAGAAAAAAATAAATATTACTGACAATTTTATTATGTTGTATAAAATTGGTGCAAATTGTTTTATGCATGTAGTACCCTCACCCCTCATAAAAGAACTAGAATACCTACCCCGTATCTAAGTCTATAAAATAAAACGGTAGATCGTGTGTGAATAATTGACTAGTAGCTTTATTTTTTCACTAGCAACTACTACTGTTGGTAACATTGTCACTTTTCACAGCAATATATATTTCAATATGGCCGTCTAGTTTATTCAGTCATCATTGGCCGGTTGCAGACCTCGAACGACGTTACCAACAAAAGTAAGTGACTGTTTCCAAGATCGCGAAATAAAAGTCGCTAAAAAATGGGTAGAGGTAAATTGGTAAACTGAATTCGATTTAACCGATCGGATCGAACTTAAAATCGTGTCCTAATTGGTAGATTTCAAGGTTTCGTTTGAAATTGACCAATGAGAACACGTTTCTAAGTTTAATCCGATCGGTTGAATCGGTTCCAGCTTAACGATGTACCTCTACTCAATTAACAATACTGCCATTTTTAGAAACTACTAGCTATTCTGTTTTTTATGAGGGCGGTGGTAGTACCTCATGATATAATTAGATATCAAGTAGTCTAACTATGTATATGTATAGATTTTGTTGTAGTTATTCTGCAGCGAAACCGGAAGATAATAAGAAGATTACTGATAAAAGGGTGCGGCCGTAGGTAATTTTGGTGTATCTTATTTTTACTGATATATAATTTGGATATGCATATGTCTTACATAATCGTTTAAAGTTTTATATAATTACGTTACATGTTTTTGGTTTTTTCCTTAATTTTTTTTAATATAGTATTAAAATATCTTTTTTCTTTTATGTGTTTTGTTTTATTTCTTTTAATAAGCATTATTCCTATTATTACTCCTACTTAAAAATTAACAACTTTTGATATATAAAATAACTTTGCAGGGTAGTAACAGTACTACGGCCGTACCCTTTAGTGACGATCCTGGCCCTACCAAAATTCGTGAAGAGGTGGACTATTCCATTAAAATAGACGAGGAGATGGCAAGAAGTGGGAAAGCCCCACGTCCAGTTAGAGTGTACGCCGATGGAGCCTTTGATTTATTCCATCAGGGCCATGCGAGATTATTGAAACAGGCCAAGAACGCTTTTCCAAATGTCTACTTGATTGTTGGAGGTGAATATGAGTTTGCTTAAAATATGGTTAAAAATATGCTATTATTTGATGATTTTATAACGTTAGATATACAGATTCAGCTAAATAATATAACACATAGGCTGCTTGTAAACATTACTGATTGGATTAGTCACATACATATTTTTTGTTGCTTTACTGACCGATAACCCAATACCTGTTTGCTTAACCAGTATATTTTATTTTGGTTAATATACATAATGAAACTTTATGGTAGTTACATTAAGGTGGGTAACATGGCAGATAATTTTTTAAATAACAACTTTTGATCAACCTTTTAATTAAATTATAAATACAGACTGTCCACAGATGGGCTTTGCAGGGCGACAAATGGATTAAAAGAAGTTTTTTATTGATAAAATACTATTAGATCATTTCATTGGCTGAAATATCTTAATTTAAAATTTAAAAATGCTTAATCACATTTGTTAACAGGAGGAAAAATTTGGGGTGGGTGGTATTTAAACAGCAATTATAAAAATATTTGTTGTTGTAATATTTTTTACGTTATTTTATTAAAAAATCAAAATAATTGATTTTTGATAACACCAAAATCAGTTTCATGAAGTTTGTTTATATTCCTATAAAAGAAATAAAGTCACTAATAGGGTCTGCATTTTATACGCTAATGTTATAAAGAAAAATGACATTTTGCTTAAAAATTAATTAATCTCAAATTATACTTAAAGAAAAATTATTGTTTTCAAATTGTTGCAAACCTTGTATACAAAATCAATATATTCTCTTTATAAATCAATTTTTTACAATCAATAATTTTTATCCAGAATGATTTTTTTTTAAATTAAATTTTTGATTCATTTGCCCACTTGTAAACTCCATCCGTAAACAGTCTGTATGAAAATATTAGGGACATAGAGTCCCAATCCTAACTTAATTAAAACTTGGTATGCCGTTTTAGTTTATGTCAATTATTTTTTCTTTAACCTATTTTTAGTCTGTTAAGTTATTAATCATTCAGCAACCTATTGTTTTTTTTGTATTGGACCATGGGATTTGATGTTTTATTTTTTATTGTCAAAACAATCAGTGATGAGTGTGAATTTAATATAGCGGAAATCATTTTTAATTTTAATTGGATAATTTTTTTGTTTGTTTATCGTGTAAAATTAAAAAGTTGATTTATCCAGCAGTTAACCAGAATGTTTAAAACATTCGTTACTTTCGATCATACGTTTTTTGACGTCAAATGTATTCATAGGAAAAACTTCTAAACTTAAACGTAGAATTTGTATGAAACTATAAATTTTAAAATAGTTTTAACTTATTCTTACTATGTATACCAAAATTTTACCCTTATACATTTTTGTTAGCGATCACTAAAAATTCGAAAAGTAAAATATAATCAAAATATACCAGACAGTTACTCCCAGAAGTATTTGGACATAATATTTTTATATTATGCTTTTACAGTTTAGATTTTAATTCCCGCCATAAATCTATGGGATTAATATCCGGCGTTTGAGGAGGAAAGTCCAAAAGTTTGGGTGTGCTATAGAGTAGTCATAATGCAACTATTTCCGATTTATGCTTTGGGTCGTTGTCTTGAAGAAAAACATAATTACTTCTTAAACCTAATTTTAATGCACTGTAAAGTAAATTTGTTTTTAAAATGCCCAAATACTTATACTTGTTTATAATTCCATTAATAGGGCAGAAGAATCCTACTCCATTAGCTGCATAACATCTCCAAAACAAAAGAAATCACAATTTGATTGATAGAATAGTTAGCATGTAGCCACAAGGCAGAAACGTATCGCCTTCGCAAAGAAGTACATAAATGAGACTCCTATGTTTTGGAATCGTGTAATTTTTTCGAATAAAACAATAAAAACCTGTTTTCATTAGATCATTACAGTCTCAGAATATTTGTCCTATAATAAAACACGAAGGGATTTCCGTTATATTTTGGGGATGTGTTGCAGCTAAGGGTGTAGGATCCCTCTGCCCCATTAATGTATTTATGAACAAGCATAAGTATTTCGACATTTAAAAAACAAATTTCTCACCCACAGTACGCTAATTTCGATCACATAATTCGTAAATATGTTTTTTTTTCAAGACAACGACCCAAAGCATAAATCGGAAATAATTAGATTATGGTTATTCCATAATACACCGAAACTTTGGACTTTCCTCCTCAATCGCCGGATATTAATCCGATAGAAAATTTATGGTGGGTATTAAAATATAAACTTCAAAAACATAATATAAAAAATGGACAAAACTTGATTAAACAAGCTTCAAAATTATAGAATGAAATTACTGAACATGTTTTAAAAAAATTAGTTCAATCTATGCCAAATAACCTTAGGTTTGTTATAGAATCAAGAGGTTTTCCAACCAAGTATTAGTTACAAAAATATGATATTTTATTTATTTTTTTCACAATTTGTACAAATACTTTTGAGATATAAGATGTGTAAGGGTATGTATTGAGCAATATTTTTTATTGCGTTTGTATTGTTTTTTTAATGAGTGTGTGGTAAATGTGTTCAGTTGTTCTTAAGGAGTATTTATTCATAATATTGTGTTATTTGTTTTTGTGAAATGTTGGATAGTTGTTAAACATTTAATATGTCCAAATACTTTTGGGAGTAACTGTAAGATACTTTTAAAGAAAGAAAAACATTATTTGTTTAAAAATATATATTTTTACTCGTCGATCTAAAAAGATCTAGACTTTTGCCTCAGTAATACAGAGTTACTAGCATTGCCAGGAATTTGTAATGGTGGGACCATTAAACTTTAATATGTTTGTCTTTGCATTTACTTTTTTACACACGACATTTCAATTATAACAGTTCTATATTTAAAATAAGTATTAAATTTGTTTCAAATATTTGCGAAAACTAGCAGTTTGTCTATATTTAATTGTTATACGGTGTGATACTTTCGCTTCTAAATAGCATATTTTTGACCATTATGAAAGATATCCTTAATTTTTCCCAGTGCTTGTGTAAGCGAGATTACCTGCAAACAGGTAAAAATGAATCATGCCTCATAGTTTTGCGATTTTATTTAATAAATACTGGTAGAAATTCGATTTATTTATAACTTTTGTTTAACCGTGGTACGTATTTAAGTTTTTTAAAAGTCCTCTGTCCTCCCTTCCCCTTTAACTTTTAAATAAAAAGATATTGATATGGGTTAAAATTTAGGTGAAAGGGTATCAGGAACTCAAAGTACTACTTATTAACATATTTTTTGTGGTCACATGTCTAGTGCAAATAAACTTTTTTTTAAGAAAGGGGGTTATGTACAAGCGTTTAAAATTTAAATAAAGTTTAAACAGGGTTTTTATTTTTATTTTGCTACCTACTTTTAAGACTTACCACGAAGGATAGAAAAAAAACAAATGAGGGAGATTGGGGCATGGGCAGGATTAAACAAATCTCACCAAATCTTACAAATCTTACCAGAGGGGAGACGGCTCAAAAAATTAAAACAAAAATCCTCACGTAATTTATGGACGCTCCCTAATTTGATGTACTTTTTAAATTGTTTTTTAAAGCCGAGCGTCGTTTTTGTTGTAAAAATTATTCTGCCATAAATTTTATATGTAATTTATTTTGACAATTGTTAAAATTATGTTCTCTTTCAGCAACGTTAAAAATATTTTATAATAAATAAATTATAGAAATAGGTATTACATAAAAATCAATATACTACATAATGTTTGTCTAGCTACAAAAGTAATACGTATAAATTTCTTACTGGGGTATTAATTTATAAATAATTGCAACTTTGTTTTTTAACGGGAACATCAATATTGGCAAATGTTTTATTATTTTTTACTTTTTCTATTTGCACTCTTTTACATTAGGTCATTTTGTCTAATTATAAATGTTAATTTCTTTTTAATAATTACATCATTAATAATTAAGGCAGATAAAAATAAATACCATAATCATGAGTAATGAAAATTATCATTAGTGGTCATTGAAAAGAAAAAGGTTTATCTAGTTGGTAAACGTAATAATTAAGTATAAATTATATGCTTTGTATTGTTATACAGGGTGATTATTCTTAAGTTGGCACTATTGCTAACTTCTTTATTATTGGAGATACGAAGTCAGTTAAATTAGTAAAGTTGTAGTACTTTTTCCGCCGATTAACCTGCTGTCAACCGAAAAACAATTTAAGACCGGGTTTTCAATTTATTACAAAAAATATATATATTTTTTTAATGGAACTCCCTGTTTATTATATTACCTTTCGAAAGATCTATCAAAGAGCTTAAAATTTTTTTAATGGTTTCGGAAATATGGCCATTCTTGGGAATTTAATAGTAAACTGACATTTTTAAATAAAACACTGTATATTACATCACCATTATTTAATGATACTACATTGTAATATAGGAAATGTGGTATTTTCTTAAAGCTCTTTAAAATATCTATTTAGATATTTTAAAGAGCTTTAAGAAAATACCACTTTTAATATGTCTGTCTCTTATAGTTTAAAAAATATTCCACTACATCTTCAGCTCTAATCTATAAGCACTAAGTTTAGTTTGGTTTAGTGTTGAAGATAAAAAATAGACACTATATTTACTATTTTTTAGATTTGGATGGCCATATTTCCAAAACCAAAGAGATAGACATATCAAATGTGGTATTTTCTTAAAGCTCTTTAATGGTGATAGTGGTAATATACAGAGTGTTTTATTTAAAAATACCGGTTTACTATTAAATTCCCGAGGATGGCCATATTCCTGAAACTATTACCAATTGGATATACCACATGTGGATTTTTTAAAGCTTTTTGATAGATTTTTCGATATGCGATACAGGGTGCTCCATATCAAAAAATACCTTTTCTGTAAGAAATCGAAAACCTGATGTTCAATTGTTTTACGGTTGATGAGCAGGTTAATCAGCGGAAAAATTACTACAACAAATTTAACCGATATCGTATGTCCAATAATAAAGAAGTTAGCAATAGTACCGACTAAAGAATGATCACCCTGTACAGTGCGTCCTACTTTTAAAGTATTGTTAATAAAACCAATTGATTTAGCATATCATAGGAAAGTTCTGCTTGTGGTTTTTATTAATTTTATTTTTAAATTAAAATCTTTTTTTTAATCTTTTGACATCCCATGAAGGCATATGCCTAAATACCAGAGTACTGTGGTTGTCGGGTTATTAGATGTTTAACCCATCGTTCCCCCTGTTCCGTCAACGTTGACCAAGCACTGAAACATTCAGTTTTGCATTTCACAGCATCTTTTAGACAACGCGATAGTGCCACCACGGTCGTTATTTTTAAATAACTACTACCTAAATATGTCTCCCCGCTGGGAATCGAACCGGCGACCTCTGGCTTCGAAGATCAAAGCTCTGTCCACTGCGCCACGGGGAAACAAAACCTTTATCCCTTTTTTTAAATTCTTCTAAATGATTAAATCTTTTTAATTATCAGATCTTTTTTATTAGAAAAAAATTTTGGAATGATTAGTAAAAATATAATATCTTATCGGTGTTACTGCATTGCTCAAGACAAAAATTTAATTAACCAATATATTGCTTGTACTTGATACTCATTCCTTATTTAGTCATGTAAATTACAAACAATTTTTGTACATACTCACTGTTCAATAAAATAACATTTCATAATATGTTATTTTGTTATATAGGTGATATATCATCAGAGAGTCTCTAAAATTGTGTCTAGGCTTTGGTTGATGATTTGTTTTATTATCATTATTATGCCCTATACTTTCGTTTTTTGGCCAGTTTCAAAACTGTTTATTTTTTGTCAGTATAGTATGTCAGTAATTATATTAATGTAAATATGCCTAGTGATGTCATTGTAATCATTACCCAATTAGTGTGGTGTGTTATTGAAAGTTAATAATATCCCTGTATGCAAATAACCTATTCTTAAAATAAAATTAAAATCCCACATTTTATGACGCAGATTTTTTTATTTACGCTTACGTTAACACTGTTATAAGGTAAATAATTAGTTTTAAATTGAATTATATTTTTACGTCCGCGGTCGCCAAATAGATTGATATAATATTTTATAATTTTAATTGCTATTTTTAGAATTTTAATTCAAAAGTACATCATTATCTAATCTCCAGGTAATCTCGCTTTTTATTAGGTACTGTAAATCTAAAGCAATTTATTTACTATAACACGTAGTAATTTATTTTTGGTGATATTTGTAAAAACACAAAATTCAATACTTAATTCTTCATCCAAGGATCCATAGTATCATTTCTCAGTTTCCATCGACCAATAATCGTACTTGGCGATTACAATATTTATAATAAGGACTGGCTAGGCTCTTAAAAATCTGACCCACAAGACAGAGCAGCCGATATCTTCGCAGTCAGTAACTTTCATATCAACCCTATTATGGAACCCACCTAGTTTCCTAAAGTCCCTAATTATAGGTCAAACCCCTAGACCTGCAACCTCGAACTCTGTCAAGCATTAGTTACTGCTCCCCTAGGTCGCTCAAATCATGTCTTGGTTCCGGTATATTATTTTGCACATCCCGAGGTAAATGAATGTATGCCACCATGCACCGTCTGACACTACAACTCAGCCGCCTGGGATGGCCTAAGGCAGGGATTCCTAAACTTATTTGTACTGTGACGCCCTTGGATATTTGCTTTTTTATGACGCCTCTTAACTCCCAACCCCGCTTAAAAATAGCTACCAGTTTTGGTAGTTATATGAATACAGATTACCAGAAAAATTATGTTTGTACACTTGTATTTAAGTCATCAAATACTTATGAGCGGCCAAGTTCTGCAGAGCAAAGAGACATTTAATCTTGTGGTCGTCACATTGGTCACTGTTATATTACCTGAAATAAAAACATTATATCTATATCCACAGCAGCTCCAAAGGTAAAAAATCTAAGAAATCAAAACTATCATTTTTTTCTCGTTGGTACTAATAAAACTTTACGTAATGGAAGTAATGAAAATAAATATTAATTAAAGACATTTTTTCCTAAATTTTAGAAATTTATTAACTAAAACTGTAACTTGTGTTCTTTTGGAAATATCATTTTACTAATTATTTAATTTTTCTTTTAGTATGTAGTGATCAGATGCTACACCAATATAAAGGCCGTTCCGTTCTTAACGAAAAAGAGCGTTACGACGCAGTTAGGCACTGTAGATATGTAGATGAAATACTTAGAGATGGTCCTTGGGAATACTCCGACGAATTTCTAGAAAAACATAAAATAGATTTTGTAGCACACGATGACGAACCTTATTCCCATGATGGTGTCGAGGACATATATGCAGGACTTAAAAAAAGGGTATGTTTATAGCCACTCAAAGGACTAATGGTGTATCAACCACAGATATTGTAGCTAGGATTGTTAAGGACTATGATGTTTACGTAAGGAGAAATTTAGCCCGTGGTTACTCAGCAAAAGAACTAAATGTGTCCTATTTAAAAGCAAAACGAATGAAATTTCAAAACAAAATGGACGAAATGAAAGAAAGAGGAAAACATCTGATTGACTCCATTGGAGAAAAGACTGACGATATGATAACCAAATGGGAAGAGAAGTCAAAAGAAGTTATTGATAATTTTGTTAAAGTTTTTTAAAGAAACCCCTTAGATTGCTACATGCATCCAAAAGAAAAATTATAAAGGCTATTACACCACCGGGATCTTCGTCGTCTGACGAGGAAGATGAGGAACAATCTATACCTAGGAAAAGACAAAGAATAATTTAATTTGTTAAATGTAAAAAAACTAGTGAAAACTTTGTTCCATTGTGTTTTTACATTTGGTAATGTATTTTAAATGACTTTTTAAATTTAATTTGGTAATTTGTTTATATTTAAAATTGTCTAATAATAACACAAACAGCATGCTTCTTATTACTAATGGTAATAAATATTAAATTAGTATATTTTTATTAATGAAAAATTTCACTTGTTTTTATACTTTCTTTCAGTTTTTAGACCGATACCAAAGTGTTTTTAGTAATTTTAAACATTTTTAATATAATAAACCCCTAAATTTCACAAAATTGGTCTCTTGAATCAGATTTTTCATTAACGCCTAAAGAAATTCATATTTTTAGATCATATCGTCGTTAATTTTACAAACTGACGTATGATATTTTTTGTAGTTACGACGAAAATATTTTGGGCCGGTCGCAAACGCCGCGACCTGTGGTCGCCACCCGCTGCTGACTAAACTTTTGTTAATTTTTTCAGTTTATAGAGACACGACGCGACGCAGACTTGCAGTTTGTACTGGCTCATTAAGGTTAGATCAGCAGCCATGTCTCGCTGCTTGTAGTCGGCGGCGGCCACTTTTTAGTCAGCAGCGTGTGGCGGCAACCAGTGATGACCCCAAGTGGCTGTGTTTGCGACCGGCCTTATCCTATGCAAAGCGGCACAAAACAAATTTTATAAACTGTTAAATCAAACCTGTTAAAAGAAAATTTAGCAACTAATTTTTATCTTTTATCCAAAGGCTAAAATGGGAGTAATCTTTTAAGTCTAGTATTGAAAAATACTTAAAAATTAAATACGACAGTTAGTGAAATTAACGACGATATGTGATATATCTTTGTTCAGTGAATTTTGAATTTGTCGTCATTAAAAAAGTGAATAATCATATTTTAGATTATTCATCGTTTTATACGGTAGTCGAGTTGTGTTTATCGATAACTAATTTTCTTTACATGCTGCCAAGTCACATTTTATTTCCGATCTTATGAAATATGGCAATAACATCTAAAAATGTATAATTATTTTAAAGGTCTTCCAATTTATCTTTTAAATATTGGGAGAATATTTACCAGTTTCCTGTTACTTCTGTTAATATTTGTATTCATTAATACTGGAGCAATTGTCAATATTCAAATTTTTGGATTTGAAAAACATTTAGTCTATGAGTTCTACCTACTGTTTGTTTTAGATTTTATAATTTATATTGATTGTTATTTATCTAGTATTTAGATCTATTTTATGTATAAACATATTTATTTTTTTATGTTTTGAAAGGTAATTGTGCATTTTTATATATATATTTTTTAATAAAGTTTATTCATTTGTATATTTGATTTTTTTCTTTTTAATTTTCTAACGCTCTACCTATTAAGCAAAATTTCAGTTTAAAGTGGTGTGTTAAATAATCTAAATTGCACCGTAATAATAATTATACACCAATTGACCCATGGTTATTAAATAAAAACAAAAATTACATGAAAGAAAAAAACACAAATTAAAATAGAATTTTTCAGCATTTCTCTTCAATAATGACGTCATAGCTAGTTTCAGCCGATATTTCTGTTTTAATTGCTAGTACTGATACCACACATAATATTTCTTGGCTTACCGTACTACTTTTTAAGTAGAACTTGCCTAGTTTTAACTTCGAGTATCTTCTTTTAAACGGCCCACAGACTATGAAGCTGGTTGTACGACAGATTATACAAGTCAAGTAGATTCGACCGTCGAAACGATAATCGCATAAGCTGTGAAGTGGCCGGTTGGATTGGATTTTAAAAGTTTTTCGTTTAAGATGATTCATACCACTTTATAGCAGTATTTTATTTTTAGGTCAAAACTCGTCAAAATTATTTTTTTGTTGGCCATTCTTGTCGTATAGGTTTTAAACAATTGTCATTTAAATCTTAATAAGGCCCTATGTTGGGGAATTCAATGCAAGTGTATTTCTAACTTTTATAAACTTATGTAGACAAATAAAGACGGATATTTACTTTGCTTTAACGAGGACATTAAATTTTGTAGTTTAATTAACCTTTTAGCAGAATAAGTGTGTGTGCTATTTTTGTTACTGAGTTACTGGACACCATGTATGTATGTAGGTAATTTGATTGAAATTGATGAAAACTTTGATATCTATTGGTGCCTAAACGGTGAGGTTTATCGACTTTAAGAAAGAGTACCTTATTTTTTAAGTTTTTGATTGTCTATAAAATGGCTCCCTCAGCTTTGCGATATCTATCAAAATAAAAAAGTTATGATGTAAATAAATTTTAAGTTTTAGGTAAAGTGCCCTCTGGCGGTATTTAAAAAAGTACTTTTGTCTTAAAATTTCAGAATGTGTAAAGCTCGATTTGTGTGCCAAATATCAACTGGATTGGTTAAAAAATAAATGCAATATGGCAAAAAAACAAAATAAGGGTGTAGCTTCATATAGTTTTTTTCAAAATGTCATTTCTTTTCGAGTTACCAGCCGTCAAAGTTCAATTTTTAAGTAACTTAATATAATAAAAATAACTTAATATAAAAAACATTTTAAGTTTGACGGCTTGTAACTCGAAAAGAAATGACATTTTGAAAAAAACTATATGAAGCTACACCCTTATTTTGTCAAGTAGAATCACCTCCTTAAGTTTCGTGACGATTTTTAAATCACCCTGTATACAAAAACCAAATTCTTCGTCTTTAAATTGCCATAAACACAATTGGAAAGCTAAGTTATACTTGCATAACAATCTCTTAAAAACAATATTCTTTGCATTTATTCTTATTACCAATCCTCTTGCACATGGAATAAAAAAAAACAAAAAAGTTAAAAAATAATAATAGGAATTAAAAAATGTTTTGCAGTATATCCTACATTTTCTGCAAGAGTTTCAGAGTTATTTTTTAACAAAACTATATGAATAATAAAATAAACAACAAAATAAATAAAAAATAAATATGCTATTTAAAAGAGTAGGTTGGTAATAAGTGTAATAAGTATTGGTTTTTAGAGATTATTATGTAAATATAATTTAGTTTTTCAATAATTGTGTTTGTGCTAATTTGGGGACGATAAATTTGGTTTTTGTATATTAGGTTATAGTTTATGAATAACCAGATAAAGAAAACAAAAATTAGCACACACACTTCTGGTAGAAAGTTTACAGGTTGATATTTTTAAATATTTTAATGTCCCGATGCACCCAAAGTATGTATCGGTCTTTATTAGTTACATAAGTTTATAAAAGTTTGAAATAAAGTTGCCTTGACTTTTCCAACATAGGCCCTTATTAAGAATTGAATGGCAATTGTTAGTAGAGCTAATGGCTTTCACAGTCATGACCAACTAGGATTTTTTTTTACGTTTTTTGACGTAAAAATAAAATAATTCTATTGGTTCGTGAGCCAGCGACAGATTTTCGTGACCAATTTCCTCTCATTCCATAACTTGTAAAATACTTCAAGAGGGTTAAACATGAATTGTTGTGAGCGTCAGCTGCGGCGCCGATTGTGGAATTATACAGGGTGCTTAAAGAAAAAGATACGTATTATACTTTTGTTTTTTGTTTAAACGGAAAAAAGCGTAAATTTTATCAACGATACCTATACCAAAACTGTAAGGTTTTTAGGATATTTGAAATTTTGGATTTTTTTTTAAGAAAAATATTTTTTTATATATATTTTAATATTACTTACGCTTTACTTTGTATATTATGTCAGATTGCTAGAATATTAAATGTATCATCACTTACATTAAATCTTTTACTAAAAATTATACAGGATGTCCAGAAACTAATATAATAGTAAATATTAGTTACTGGACATCTTGTATAATTTTTAGTAAACAATTAAATGTAGGTGATTGTACACTTAATTTTCTAGCAATCTAACACACTATATTAACATTTTGTTTTTGTCATAATGTTTTCAAAAATCCCAAATATCTTAAAAACCTCCCAGTTTTGGTATAGGGATGGCTAATAAAACTTACATTATTTTTACTCCTACGATTCAAAACTAAACCAATATATGGGTGTTCCGTTAAAAAAAAACACAAGTTTTTTCTGGAGCACCCTGTTCAATTCCTCCATCGGAGACGCAGCTGACGCTCACAACAATTCATGTACAACCCTTTTGAAGCATTTTACGAGTTATGGACTGAGAGGAAATAACTGACAAAATTTTGCATCTGGCTTACGGTCTACATAAAGTGTTATAAATCATCTTAAAAGAGAAAAACTCTTTCTCTTTAAATGTTATGTCCCAAACATTGAAATCACAATTTAAACGCAGGAATGCATTGCTCTAAAACACTTTTCCTAATAATGTTTTTACAGATTACAAAAATTATTTATTAATATAAAAAAAACACATTCTTCAAAATGGCATGTTCAGTTTTCCCAAAATACCTAAAAAACCAAACAGGACAGTTAAATGGCCAGGACAATTTTCCCCAGCGTTACTTTTTTTTGTCGGATACGTTTACCACAATGTTTTACATGCAGTTTTTAACATTTTGCCAAAAATGGCAAGGATTACAGGTTACGTGACTGTAACCCTTACGGTTTTGGCACAATGTTTAAAAATTGCCTGTAAAACATTGTGATAAACTGTCCGACAAAAAAGTGACGCGTTCACTAAGTCCGACATCCGACACATTGGACATTGACAGGCTGGCTTAAAGCGTCGGTTCCGTATGTGGCGGTATGAATATTAGTTGTAGACTCGTCAAAAGAACACCCCTAAAATGTTTTTAAAAGTGTTCTTATCATGAAGGCAATTTCATTACTGGCCCAGGGCTTACTCTATTACGGTATTTTCCCTCTTTTCTGAAAACATTAGTTTTAGTGATTTATGAGGTGTCGACATTTTATTTTATTTTTATTTATTTTAAGATTGTAATATAAAAAATGTATAAATCTGTGCAAAACCCTATTGTTTATTTTACGACCTATAAATAATATAATATGCGTTTTTTTTTTCGGCTATCGAGCATAAAATAAGCTATTATGTTATATGAACCGTTGAAAATCTTAAATGTAGTTCAGTATTTTCTAAAATTAATATGCTTGTATTAATAAATTAATGCATACTACTTTCCTAAGAATTAATATATATTTTTTATTGTTTAAAAAATATTGCTTTGGCTGTTAATTCGTTATTTATGATAAAAGTAATATTATGATAGTAAGAAAAAACAACAGTAGTTTCGTGTATATAATGTGGTGTTTTTAAGTGTTGTTAGGGTGGATTTTAAAGTTACAATTTTTAAAGTAAAAACGGCTAAAAGATGCCTGATTTTTTAAAAACTAGGGTGCGGAAAAGAAAGTGCTTACGTGATGTAAATTTGGTTAGTATATAGTCAGGGTGAATTAGAACTTATCCTTAAAAATTTAACGAAATTCTGCGAATATATAAACGCCTAAAATTGGACAAAAATGTGAAAAAATACATGTTTGAAAAACTAAATGATTATTTATAATATTTTTGGTTATTAGTTATGTAGTATTGTGCATTAAATTTTTAGTTTTGTAAGTACAGTCGAACCTCTATAACTAGAACCTTCACAAGTCGAAATTTTCTCTAAGTCGAATTTTATTGCTGTCCCTTGCTTATTTGCTACAGTTGACGCTTATATTCTTTAACTCGAAGTAAATTGGAGGTCCCTTAAGTTTCGAGTTATACAGGCTCCACTGTATGTGCATTAAATTTTGCATAAACGTAAGTTGATAAATATGTAAATATTCGTTATCTACCTAATTTTGCTGTTACTTGAATATTTTAGTGGCACCTAAAAGAATATTTCTGACAAAAAAAATGTATGCCACAGACTTTTATGCAGTTTATATAATATTTATTTATAAACAAATTTAAAAAAATCCTTTTGCACCTTAATTGTCTGCGTTTTACTTAGCTTTTAGAAACAAAATAAAGTTTACTTAAGAGGATGCCGTACACGTTAAATTGAGCTAAAACGCGATTCGCTGCCGTTTTTAAATATTTGTTTTGGAAAAAAGTTGTATATAGAAAAGTTTTTTAAAACGATCCAAAGATTATCGGAAAGTGGTTATTTTTACGGTTTTGTAATTTTGTGAAATTTAATGTGTTAATTTATAAACATTACCAAAATTTAATTAACTTTCCGATAATCTTTGGATCATTTTAAAAACTTTTCTATATACAACTTTTTCCAAAACAAATATTTAAAAAACGGCAGCGAATCGCGTTTTAGCTCAATTTAACGTGTACGGCATCCTCTTAATTGTATATCCCTTGACCACACAAGAAACATGCCGAAAAGAACCTTAATTTAGTAACAATAATTTATTATTTTATATTATAATATTAGATGTTTATGTAGTAATATCAATATTAATTAAATTTAGTATTTTTTGTGGTTGTTGTTGTTACATAAGTGTTTATATTTAAAAAAAAACTATAAAAGTATTTAAAAAACCCATGTTTCTCGATCCGGTGATATGAAATTAAGTGGATTTTTTTTTAAAATTAAGCGATGAGAACTAATTTAAGACGTAAAAATGGTTTTAGTTTGCTTACTTTAAATGGAACAAACAAATTGCCAAAAAGTCAGTAGCGTAATTTTTTTATTAGAAATAATCGTTTACGTGCCGCTTGAAACACCAATGGACTTAATCAATTTAATTAGGTTAGTGCTAAATTAGCCCCTTAATACTAAATAATAACATCGCCAAATTACAACAAAACTGGGTAAGTAATATTTAGGACATTAGTTACAAAACATTTTTTTATTATTATCCCGCTAGAGGTTTTTAACAACACAATCTGTAGGTTTCATTTATATTAAACAGTTTTTTTATCTGCGTTTAAATCGGATGTTTTAACTTCACCTATCAGACAAGCTTAAAATCGTATCAATAGCTAATGCTCTTAGCGTGACAAGGATAATAGAATGTCAGACCATACTTATCTTATTTTTTTTTGTTAAAAATATGCTTAGACTTATATTTTAAAGCTTATAATATTAACTTATTGGTTACATCATTAATTATTATCATCGACACTAAAATACTTTATAAAAATTACTTTCTTAAACAATACAAGAAATTACAAGATTTCCGCTGAACTGTGGAAAAGTTTGTGGATGAGTTTTAACGTAAAGTTAACTCACATTCAACCTTTTCTACAGTGCGGCGGATAACCTGCGCAGAACACCGATAATGGCAACCCAATTTTAGAGTAAATAAACGTTGAGTGGCCACAAATCAGCTACCACTTTGGTAATATTTTTTTATTACTTCTAACCGATCGAGAGGACTCAGACGCTGCATCATAAAACTGCATACTATACTAAATATAGTAACAACTAGAAATTTAAAATATATGGATTAGAAACAGAGAAATCTCTATTTGAAATATTATCGCTCTTATTGAAAGACCCTATAATTTTTTGTACGGATTTAAATAAATATTACTTTTCAAACAAAAATTAAGATTTAAAATTAAAAAATAACTACTTTTTGCACATTTTTATAAGAAAGTATTTATTATATCTTTTACAAGTTTGGAAAGGTTAATCGATTTCGTTCGTACATAAGTATACTTGTAATAGGGTGACGTACTTTTTTGTGTCACGCCACATTTTTATCTTTGTTCCTTAATTATGTATGTGTTATTGTTTAACTAAGAAGCGGACGTATGTGCTTGTTACATTTAATTAATTTATTTTTAATACCAGCTGTACGATGGCATATTGATCATATTCATGTCTGGTTACTTATCTTGTAAAAATCTAAAAAAAGCAGGGTTTAATGGCTAAAATAGTATACACATTTTAATCAGAACATTGTCCCGGAAACAAGACTGACAAACGTGTTTTACTATATTTTATTCATGATTTAACATTAAAAATGTTCAAACAATCATCTTGTTAATCCAAACTAGCTCTTTCTTTTGTTGTATTTTTTTAACTACTTTTACCCGATACAATTTTGCGACCACTCCAAGGTGACTGGGTGGACGATTGGCTACATTGGGTGGAATCAAAGCAGTTGGTGCGGACACAAATTAACCAATGTCTGCGTTAGTCTGCACACAAGTGACACGATTTTAACCAATTAAAGCCTCGCCTTGCCATATGGCAACGCTAAAGCGGGTTTTAAACCTGACAAGTAATTGATCAATTAATTGAACAAGTGCTTGTTCAAGTGACTTGACAGTTAAAAATTTTCTAAACTTATTTATCAAGTAGTTTAAGTAAGCTCAAGTACTTAAAGAAATTAAAACTTGTCATCAATATTTTTAGGGGCCTTTTAGTAATTAGTTAATAGTTAACATAACCCTAGAAAACCATTTGATGAAATTGAAAATAAATTTGACAATAACGTGAAGAGAGTAAAAACATTGAACTTTTCAATTTCTTTATCAAATATTTGACAAAGTAATTGAACAAGTTTTTGATCAATAACTTGTCAGGTGTATAGCCCGCTTAAGACTTTTAACTATTTTGTTGTTTAGATTATAATGGTCAAAACTACTTTTTAAGTGGAAACTTGAATTTATTTAAAAAAAGTAATATTTTAGTAGTAACATGCATGATTGGACAATAATATTGTTACAATTGCATTAACTTCATATGGAATCAAACCCTAAACCCAGTAAAGCGGTTATCTCAATCTAAAGCTGCGTACAGACGGGTGTAATGCAACCTGCAACGTAACATGCGACGCAAAAAGATTTGCTTGTTTGGACGGTTGCGCATAATGCGCGCTGGATCGTTCGTCGCGATACACCCAGGTGTTTTTTGCGCGAACACAAAGGCGTTCGATGTGAGTTCGCAATAACCGTTTGGACGTGTTTGAGTGATGTTGCAAGAAGAAATTAAAAACGAGATTAAAATGTGGACAAAAGAGAAAATACTTAAATTACATAAAGTTATAAAAAAAAAAATTGTAAAACCGTTTCTTGTATTATTAGATGACTTTTCTACCCGGAACGATATCTTTTGGTTAGCCTTTTTTTCTACCAAGCAATATGTTAAAATAAAAAAGATCCCGCAGTACAACCTCGTTGGTCTACATATTCGTTTCAAATATGGATAATTCTATTTGTAGAGAAGGTTGCAGCAACCTCATTTGGACTGTTTGTTGCGTTGCGTGTTGCGTTGCACGTTGCATTATACCCGTCTGTACAGGGCTTTAGAAAAAATAATTTAAATAAGCAAGTCATTTGCGAGGGGCAAAGCATAAGGTTTTAATAAAGGACACGTGAAAAATGGTGGTAAAGCCTATTGCTGGTATAATTCAGATAAAACTACAAGTTTATTATGCCTTTTTCTGGATCAAATGCAATGTTGGTTTAGTGGCGTAGATAATTTTATTTCTTGGTGGGGGTGGGTGGTAATGAAATGGATAAAAAAGTATGTTTGAACCGCGTTTTGTATGGCAAAATCGAAAGTCGGGCTGAAAAAAATGAAGAGCCGAAATGTCTTTCGCTTTGCCACATGGCAACAGTAATATTTAAAAAAATTACAGATGTATTTAAAAAATCATGGGCTAGTGGCCCCTTTAAAATACTTTTCTAACTACAAACAAAAAACCGAATTTATAAAAAACAACAATTTTTTTATAAATAATATTACTAAGTATACAGTGCTTTAAGAAAGTAACGTAACGGTCGAAAATCTTAACCTAGGAGGTTATAAAAAGTTTTAAACCAAACTTTTATAATACTTTCGCGCTATCATATCGCGGAGACTATAGATTTATAGGGTGGTTCATTTAGTCCTGGTAGTTATCTGTATTTAAATGGACGACCGTGTATTTTTAAAAAAATTAAATTTTATGGTTCATTCTAACGACATTTTGTAAAGGGTGAAATAATTCTCAATGCAACAGTTTTTGAAATAATGTGTCGGAAAGTTTAAAAATTTATATACTACTTCAGAAAATTAATTAAGGTAATCAGTGACTCTGTAATTTTTTTGTTTTTTTTTAGTTTTCCAAATTAAAAAAAATATATATAATTTTTAATACAACAGTATCAAAAACTCTAAATTTATACAAAATGTTTTCAAATAGTACCGTAGAATCAAATTTAAAAAAGTACAGGGTGTTACATTTAAAGAAAGATCCTTGGTCTACCACGTTCTAATAAATACCCTCTATAACTAAAGTCCGCGGAACGATAGCGCTAGAAATATTATGCAACTTTTGTTCGAAACATTTTTTCTAAGGCTAGGTCATGAAATATTTGATCGTTACATTACTTTTTTAAATCCTGTGTGTATTTGTAAATTATTTTTGTTTAATAAAATAAAGTTCATTTGTAATAAGGCCTTATCTGTTTCCTTTTCGTCGAATATACTTTTAGAGGGAAGAAATGAAACTTGTATATCGTGCAAACCTTACGATATACAAAAGTTTATTTTTTCCTTCTAAATTCTTGCGTGCACACAGCCACACCCATTTTACAAATATACATTTACCTATTGTTTTTTAGTTCCATATTCTATAGTGTAGAAAAAAATATCAATCGTACCTCTATACAGTGAGGACCTAAAGTACGTCTTCCTTCTAAAATATAAACCCTTCGGTATATTCTAATGAAATTTGGAACGATAGTATATGAAGGTCTGCAAATAATCATACTTGACACAGATTTTTCACCGCAAAATTAGTGACACACTTGTAGCAAAACATCTTGTAAATACAAAAAATCAATAATTAGCGCATAGTATGTATACATTGTTAAAAAGGGCTTTCTGAGTACGACTTGTCTCTTTTTTTACCATAAGCTGACGGTCGTATAATTGCCCTACCTATTTTATTTTATTTCAGTCCAAGAGTCATTTTCATAATTATTCCTAATCTTTCCTTTTCAATTAATTAGTTCTTCGAACGAAAGGTTGGTCCTTCAAAAAAGTATTTTTGTTTTCGGGGCTGAATAAATCAATATTTTTGTTTGTTCTTTTTATTTCCTTTAAAGGAGAAATTGTTGTATCAACAAATCGTTTTTGGATACTTGCTGGATGGGGGACCCTTTTATTCATGGTATCAGGATATACACTCTCGTACACAGAATTAACTGAATTTACGAACATACAGATCGGCTGACACAAAAACAAACGGTAATTGTCTAAAAAGTTGAGGCAACTCCGATTTTGACGAAATTTCTGAAATCTGAAACAATTATTACCTCCGGAGGGTCACAATAAATCGAGAAAGTCGATGTGCATCTCCATAAATTCAGCCACGACAATCCATCCAGTTTACCTTCGGCAACACGTTTTTTTTGTCTGTCGATTTTTATTTGAGGGTTCCAAATCAAAACGCAGATTTTGGTACACCACTTTTTTAAGGGTATTGTCCAATCTTTACTGCGCGATTTATTATTTCGGTTTAAAAGGTTTTTAATCAAAATATGTGTAATAAATACATAAATAAAAAATATTTCGAATCAAAAGCTTTTTGAAATTCATAAACAGAAAACTCGAAATAAAAATTGTGAGGTATTCTAAAAGTTGTTTTTTTCAAAAACTGCGCTGTAATTTAAAGCTCCTTATTTAATTTACACTTTTTAAAAACTTGTGTTTTTGTAAATTTGATACAATTTTGTTATTTTTGGTAATTTTTATAATTTTCTACTAAAAAATAAGAACTTGTCGCACTAAGATTCTCTTTAGTCTTTTGAACACTTACAGTGAAAATTTAAAAATCACTTAAAATAACAAAATTTCAACAAATATAAAAAATTTGGGCGCGGTTTTATGTGACTTGCCTTTAATTTTTTATAGTACATAGTATGGCCAAAGGCTACTGAGACTAAAATGATTAAATGTAAAGCTTTGCAATCTAATGGAAAAAAGGTGTGAAATGAAAGAAAAACAGGTTTTTTAATTATGTAAATCAAAAATTGTGTTCCTATTTAGCTTTAAATCAAGAAAAAGAAGGCTGAATATAGTTAAAATAAAAAAGGTTTAATTTTCAACATTGATAATGGATATTACGACAACAAAACGTTTCCGTATACCAAATTTGGTCAAAATCAGAGTTGCCGCAAATTCCTAGACAATTTCCAAAAAAAAAACACAATAAGTTATAACCCTTTCGGTGGCCTATGACTACATAAAAAATGATGATATTTTAAAAGTTATTATTTTACTCAATATTTAACAGTACTAAGTCCCCTGTTATGAAGGTCATAAACGTTTAAAAATAAAAAGTGATTAATCAATTACGCAAATGCGACAGCCAAAAACTAATTGTTTATAATCTTGACTAATTTCCACCAAAATGATTACAGTGATAAAATATATGTAGGGTGTTCGAAAAGTTTTGAGATATACGTACATTTATTTGATTTTTTCAAAATAATTTTCACCACATTGAATACACTTTTCCATTCTAACAAACTAGTCACTGAAAATAGCTTTCCACTTTTCATTTGAAATTTCAGCGCATATTTTATCCCAGGTCTCCAGTAGCGCGTCTTCAGTTTTAAACTTTTGTCCTTTCAGTTGGCTCTTGACAAAAGGAAACAACCCAAAGTCACACGGCGCCAAGTCGGGGCTATAAGGCAGATGTTCCAAAAGTCTTAAGCCTGCATCTGTCAAAAATTGACTGGTAAGTTCAGCTCGATGAGGTGGGGCATTGTCATGATGAAGGTACCAGCTAGCGGGTTGCGAGTTTGGGCGAATCACTATTAACTTTTCTATAAGTTTTGAAAGGCATACTGTAGTGTACCAGAGAGCATTTACGGTCTTCTGTTCTCGGAGCACAACACGTTCAATTATTCCTCTTGAACCAAAGAAAACAACTATGATTATTTTTTTTACAGATCTTGATTTGCGAACTTCGGTCGGAGTTTCTTCACCTTCGAGAACCCATATCTTATTCTGTTGTTTAGTTGGGACGTCGTAATAATAAAGATAAGTTTTATCTCCTGTGACGATCGACACTATGTCTTTAGATTTACCCTCCTGGAATTTGGACATCATTTTTTTACACCAATTCACTCTTAGTGTCTGCTGCTCGGGAGTTAACTTGTGTGGAACCCAAAGAGTACAAATTTTTCTAAAACCCAAGTGCTCATGTATGATCGTGTGTAATATTGCTAAACTAATGTTCAATGTCTCTTCTAACTGTCGATAGGTAATTCGTCGGTTTGTTTCTATAGCTTTTTGGACGGCAGATATGTTTTCTGGGGTAACTACTTCACACGGTCGACCCGAGCGTAAGGCGTCTTCAAGCGAAAACGAGCCCCGCTGAAATTGTTTGTACCATCTGTATATGGTCGCACGAGATGGACAGTCATCACCAAGTATAGGCTTTATTTCTTCTAAACACTGTTCTTGAAATAACCCACATGAAACGTTATATTTCAAAATTGCACGGCACTCGATAGTCGTCCAAGACGCCATTGCGCTAAAATCGCTGGACACGAACTGGCGCAAAACTGATCGTTTACTAATAACTATGTAGGACTACGACATGTCATGACATGTACAAACACAAAACATCAATGTTACTTTCCTGCACCATTTAGTTACAAAGTATCTCAAAACTTACTGAACACCCTACGTATATGTCGGTTTACTAATTTAAATTCGCATAGCTAGGATTTAGCTTGGGGTGCTGCCCATAGAAAATTATAATATTTTAAGAATAAATATTTGTAATGAGATAAAATTGGTGCCAATAAGTATTTACTAAATATAGTCTATCAAAGTTAACAATTGATTGGCAATGCGATTATTCGTACACGAGTAATCGACTTCATAAAAAGAAGGAGGTTATATGTTCGACACCTATTTATGTATTTATTTAGGTACACCGATTGCTTCTTCAATTGTGGACCGATTTTATTTATTTTTTTATTCGAAAGAGCGGAGTTCTGCGCTGGTCCCATAAGAAAGCCTAGTCAGGATTGCAAAAGACAAAGGTACTAGACTTATTTTTCAGGCAAAGCTGCCTCTGGTAGATATATGCTACCTATGCTGTGATGGTTAAACAATCAAGGTAGTAAATGTAAAGTCAACATATTTTCATTTGTCATGTCGTTGTTATTCACCTAAGAGTTCATATTTTTAATTTTTTGTAATTGGGTGTATTTTATTTTTGTGGATCAGGTGTTTCCTTTATACCCAACTTATACCTATTAGGGAAGCATTGCCATTATGTGCGAAGAGTTTACATGAAAGAAAAAGGTAGTAGTACTGTTTTTTTAGTGGGTGGTCACCGATTAAATGTTAATAATAAAAAACTAAAAGAGGAAAACAAATATGTATACAAAAAAATTAAACCGACTTCAAAAAGATAAATAAAACTTACTAAAAATTTAAAAATTATGAATTAAAAAAAACAGAAAAATGAAGTCGGGTAATAACATTCCGCTAAACTAGTTAAACTACTAAATGTTAATAACTAAATACACAAAAGATTTTTATACTTTAATACCATTATGTTATTACCCGACTTCATTTTTCTATTTTTTTTTAATTTATTATTGTTAACTTTTAATAAGTGTTATTTATCTTTTGAAGTCGGTTTAATTTTTTTTTAATATAGATATTTAGATTAAAGTTAGCTGCTTAAGAATTCAGAAGGATACTAGAAGGAATTTCAAAAGTTTAAAATCTTTATTATTATTATTATTTTAATTAAGAATAATCGTTTTTTAAGCCACCGAAAAGCTACATGTCCATTACTGGGTGACAAATGCCGATCAGCTGATTGTAGTAACTTCCATTTTTTAAAATAGCCAGATTTAGGTAAGCCATTCGAAAAATGTTAGCTTGGATAAACTATATGTTTTATAAATTATGGTTTGGCTTCTCCCGGCCGCCTTAATTCGTATATGTTAAAACGACTGAACAAAATGCCTTTACTTGGTTAATGAAATAAAATTTAATTAAAATCAATTTAAAGGTCTGTACAACCCAAACCTGTATACAATTTGTTTTCTTTTGATAAACTCTTTTAGAACGCAATTGGGAACCCGTATTTTCCGTGATCTAGGAACCCCTAAACAAAAAACCTGCACAAATCTAAAGATTTAGTTTTTGCGATAGCAAGTAGTAATTAAACATTTTTTTAATATATAAAAAATCATTATTATTATTAATTTACTTAGCGATGTAAAAGTGGAACTAATGGGGTTTTCCACATTTTTCTTTTCTTGTAAGTGATATAATTTCGTTGGGAAAAACGTGGAAAACAGTAAATTCTATTTTTAAACCTAGTGAAGAACCCCTTTATTTTATTTTCAGTCAACTTGCAGAGAAGCTCCCTTTAGTGATGAGCCCGAAGCAGAACGCATCCGCGACCTCTGCGACTACACTCAGCGCATCTCCTATGAAACAGCCCGCAGTGGGCAGGCGCCAAGGCCGGTAAGAGTGTACGCCGATGGTATCTACGATTTATTTCATCAGGGCCATGCCAGACAGTTGCTGCAGGCCAAGAATGTATTTCCTAATGTGTATCTGATCGTTGGAAGTAAGTTTTACTTGGATTTGTGTTAGTTTATTATTTATACTTGTAAGAGCCGCTTCTACAATGTCGTGTTAATCCTTGTCTTAGAATCAAACCATATTTTATTAAAAATCAATACATTACCACTATCAAATAGTGACATTACGCGAGTTTGACATATTTTTTTACAACCATCTGTACTTTAACAACCCTTAGGTTACAGCAAACACGACATTGTAAAAACGGTTCCTAATATTCCAAATTTTAATCCGACTATTTAAAAATAAAAACTAGAGTTTAGTTCATACAGATGCGAAAGGCGAATAATTAACCGGAAAAATACATACATCTGCGAGAATCACCAAAATTCCAGGAACTTTATTTCTAATAGGCAATTACTTAACGTAAAAATTTCTGTATTGTTCTTACTTGGATTTCTTATAGTTTTTAGTAATATGATAAACGAAGAATGCAACACATTTATTTGGAAACGAAGGCAAAGAATCGTTAAAACCATCGATATTTCATTAGCTTACCTTTTTCAAAGGCGCCTCAGATTTCGTCTAGATGACTTTGGTTTTGTCGTAAAAATAATTAAATTTAACTGTTTTTACAAGAACATGTTAAAAAAGGAATAGAAATTAATTTAATTACCAGGATTTTTACGTAGAAACTGCCTGCTGTCCTAAAACAACGAAAAACATATTATTGTGTAAAAACCAATCTTAGCCGATATTTGACCGGACTACTGTCCTTCAAGGCTTCGTTGTGGTTTTTTTTGTTCGACTAGATTTCGTGAAAAAGGAATAAACGGTCACATCTACGTGTTGAATCTACTAACTCTCTCTATTTAAAAGAGATGAGGAAATGTTTTGGTTTCGGACGCAAATCCCGATTGTACGAAAAGCATTTCTATTAGTTAAATGTTTGATTACTTGCTTTTTTATTGAATTGTGCTTATTTAAATAAATATTTGTGACTCCTGTTTTATATTTCTTTTAATGTGTAGCATTTTTAAGAGTATATATAATTATTTATTTAGCGGAATATAAGAATATTTCATGTTCGATTCTGTTTTTTGCCGACAAATGATTTATTTATGGCGGTTATTATAGGCGTTTTCAAATATTTATCCGATGGGTTGGGGTAGATCCAATCAGATGTTTTTAAGATTCACTGGGATTCTCGTTATTTTCTGAACACGTATGATACATTTGACATTTATTCATCGGCCTCGTGTCAAAATAAAACATAACCTTTTTGTTTTGTTTTTAGTCGTGCAGTTATTTTAAAAAAATTTCACAATATTAATGCTATAATCAATAAATAACAAATTATTATTTTTTATACATTTTATACTTTTTCCACTTGTAATAAACACGACATAAAATATTAAAACCCAAAAAACGAAACTGCTGATTTTGACACTTCTATTTAACCCGACTAACCCTGGTTTTAAGCTGAATTTTAGAGTTTGACGTTTCTGTTGCCGATCGCCGTTTGACGTTTCAGTTTCTAATATGGTATATGAAAACGATAAACAGAAACTATAAATTGACAAATACAAAGTTGTTATTTTAACTGAAAACGTCAAATGGCAAACGGAAACAGAAACGTCAATCTATAAATCGAGCTTTAACCTGAGTCAGCAAGATCCAACCCGAGTTAAGGATTCGATCAATGTATAAACACCGATAGAGACTGTACGATCCTTTTTGAACGGATTTTTGTGGATCGAGTTAACCCAAGATCAATATTTGAAAATGCTTTATACGAATGACACAAGATTGACATCAGGACCAGATTAGCTATGTCAGGGGCACTAACCTAAGCATCTCTTATTATAATAGTAAAGAGCAAAAGAAAGGTCTTCCCCTTTTGATATCAATAACCTAGTTTACACCGCGAGAGCCAATTAGATCCGTAGACCAAACCCAGGACTTATTTTTGTCAGTTTACTAGTGTTTACACCAACTTAGTTTATAAATCAATTTAATTCGGGTTTAATCCTGGTATCAAAATGACAGCTGAGTATATAACCAGAACCTAACCTAGGTTTTTTAATCTTTTAAAACTGTATTGCTTTTAAATTCCATTTGAAAACAATAACGAAAACAGTTTTGGTAAAATATCAACAAAACTTTAAAAAATGTAAACCAAAACAAAACTATTTAGGTTAGGACCGAAATTCAACGTCTTTTTCGTCGCACTGTCAAAGATCAAGGCTGTCATTTTGGTCCACCAAAAAAGTCCGACGTGTTTACACCGTGAATAAAGTACGCGTGACGTCATTTTGACCTCGAACTAAAAATTTGGTCCTCCCGGTGTTATTAAATACAAAAAGGTCTTTTTCTTCCTGATAAAATTAAAGAAAAAAAGGTCTTTAGATGTTTACTACTTTCATTACCTATACAAATATTTAAATTTAAATTGGACTTCCTGAAACATTTCCTATTTTTATTTTTTTCTGGATTCACGGGGCCCCTAGGCCGTTGCCTGAGCTGCCTTATGGCTAATCCGGCCCTGATTGGCATAATTACTGGATTTGGAATGACTAATAATAAATACCTATTGCGTTTACGCATGTGCACAAGCGAATATTCGAAAGGATCTCAGGTTTCCCCGGTCTCTAGATTTTAAATCCTGCAAATTCGAATTAAAATATATTTAAATTGACCAGTAAAAATGATATTCGCGTTCCGAATTTGAAGAACATATTCGCGTTCCGAATTTGAAGAACATATTCGAAGTTGACCAACTGGAACGAAAACATGCCACAAATCGCATTTCGTAAGTAAATGGACTAAGCTTTCCGCGAACCAGCTGGCGTTCGTTAGGCCAAATTTTGGCCATTGGAAACGGAATTTATCCGTGTAGCAAATGTCTATCTGTGGATCAAACATCCAAATTGTGTGAAATTTAATCATAATTCATAACGAAGAAAATTCTAAATGTTGTATTAAGTGGAAACCTCAGAGGCAAGCAAAATCAGTTTAGTTGTTCTTTCATTACTTTACTGATTTTCATGCCTCACTTTCAACTTAGTCCAAATTAAAAACGTAGGAAATAAAAGAATTGCATTAAAGTTCTAATTTAAGTTTGCAGCGATAAAATGACTCATAGCAAGAAGGGTCGGACTGTCATGAACGAAGAAGAACGTTACGAAGCTGTACGGCATTGTCGCTACGTGGATGAAATTGTACGCGATGCTCCCTGGGAGGTGGATGAAGCTTTTACGGAAAAGCACAAGATTGATTTCATTGCCCACGACGATATTCCATATGGCGCTGATGATACCAATGATATTTATGCTAAATGGAAAGCCAAAGTAAGTTTAACATATCTAGGCAATCGTTCCTAACCTTTTCCAGTTTATACAGGGTGTCTCAACAAGAACGTGGCGATAAATTTCTAGAAAAGTAGGCTTTGGGGATGTTTTTGAAAATTTGGCAACATTATGAGGTCAATAAGAGGCTAAAATATTTCCATGTTTCTAGCAATTCCGGTTATATCGGAAGTGGATGTAAACTTTCTTATTTTACATAAGGTACCCTGTATAATTATAAATTTTTAAATTATGTGTAAAATTCTAAGCATATTTTATGTATAATGTCCTATATCTAACTCCAACCATTTTTGACTTTAGTCTTGTCAACATTACGTTTGCCGACCATTTAATAATCATCATTAAAAAGAAAGCTTTTAATAAGAACTCTTTCAGTGGACTGTATTATTATGTTAAACATTTATTAATACAGAGTTTGTCAAAAATTAACGTTAAAATTTATAATTCCAAAAACCTTAAGTCCTTTTATTTAAATAGAAACTTAGAGCGTTAGAAAATGTATTTAATAATAGTAAGTTTGTGTATAAGTATGTCTATTAAAAACTTGTATTTTTGAAATAATAATTTACTTTTATCTATCCGTACATGGCTATTAGGTACGGCTAAACGAAATAATGTTTAGAAAAAATGAAGCCTATGTATTGTCAAAAACGGTTAGTTAGGTATAAAACATTTTACATAAAATATGCTTAGAATTTTACGCAGAATGTAAAAAATAAAACATGCAGTATGTTTTCGGATGGTCCTTACAATAGGACAAATCAATAAAAATTAAAATGTCCAAGAAGGTCGTGTATGGCAACTGCTGTTTTGTTTTGTACAGGGGCTCCAAAAACTATTAAAATGTGAAAATGGACCAAGACAAAACTGCTTTTATTTGTAATAATTTATCAAAATATCAAATAAAAAGGTTCTTAGAATTAAATAAGGATCCAATATTTAATATATCACGTATAATTAACAAATTTTATGTTTTTGGTATCATATTGTTTTAATCATGTTTTACACCTTTTTTACGTAATTTACCTAGTTTTACATTTTTGTATTTAAATATATTTGACAAACTTTGTCATTAATTATAGTGTTGTATAATAATAGACAAAGTAAATAAAAAAGAAGTAAAACATAATTTTAAAAAAATGACAAAAAATATTGGTTTATTTTATGTGAAATTTGAGATATGGGATCCTTATTCAATTCTAAAAACTTTTTTATTTAACATTTTGCTGAATTATGTAATAATAAAGGGAGTTTTGTCTTGGTCCATTTTTACATTTTAGTAGTTTTGGAGCCCTGGTACAAAACAAAACAAATTTATCAACGTAAATCCTGTTTTTTAAGAAGAAAAGCAGTTGCCATACACGACTTTTTTGAACATTTAAATTTTTTATCCATTTGTCTTATTGTAAACTCCATCTGTGGGCAGTGGGCATACTGTATAAGTATCCCATTTAAAATAAAGAAGTTGCCATCAATATCCGATATATCCGGAAGTGCCAGAACTCAGAACTGCAAAAATATTTTATCCGTTTTTTTTCCAAAAACTAGTTTTCGAGAAATCGATCGCCGATGTTCTTCGTGGGACACCCTGTTTAAATTAAATCAGAGTTCAGTTCAATTTAAGTCGATTTTCGATTTACTTAACGTTGAAATAAATATACTAGACGGCATCTGACCTATTACTTTTTATTTTAAGGGTATGTTTGTTGCCACCGAAAGAACAGAAGGTGTGTCTACTTCGGACATCGTTGCTCGTATCGTCCGGGATTACGATATTTACGTCAGAAGAAACTTAGCAAGAGGTTACTCTGCCAAAGAGCTTAATATTTCCTATCTTAGTGAGAAGAAAATCAGGTTACAAAATAAAATGCACGAACTGAAAGACAAAGGCAAAAAGTTATGGACTCTATAGGAGAAAGAAAAGATGATATGATTGCCAAGTGGGAGGAGAAGTCTAGAGAATTTATTGAAAATTTCTTGTTGTTGTTTGGAAAAGAACGGTAAGTTTATTTTTATTAATCCTGTACAGGGTGGGCCAAACTTGTTTATTTTTATGGGTTTCTGTAAAAACATTTTCACATCAACATTTTATACTTTTTTTTAAGATTATGTTTTTTTGCCGATTTATTTATTATTATTATTATTTTAATTTTAAATGCGACACCATGTATTGTATACTTTTTTAAAGGTGGTAGGCAATGTTATGTTTTTAATAATACTACTTTCTTGACTTCCATTGCCTATATTTTTAACTAATGTACGACATGTCGGATGGTCTCTATTTCCAACCCTTTTCAAGTGATAAACTAAAACTACTTTTAAGAATCTACGACTTACATACTATGCGTGTTCATTGAAGCTTAACCGATTTTTTATGGTTCATCACTGGCTGCCAGATATTTGGTATGTCGATACTAGGCTTGCTAACTACATTTTTGTTGTTTAAAATCACAGCAGCTTCTTTAAATTTATTCTCTTTCCAGTGATATTCTTTATAAATAGTTGTGGCCTCCGACCACTGTATGTGGTGCTGTTTTGACCATGTATGTTCAGCCACTCCCCATCTCGACGTTTCATCTCGTTCCATATGTTTTTGTGTTGTTTTATTCTAATTTCTAGTGGTCTTTTTGTTTCCGCAAAATATACTTCACCACATTCACAGGTAATCTGGTAGACACAGTTGTTATTTAACACATTTCCTTAAAAAACAACTGTGTTTACCAGATTCCCTGTGAATGCGTCATCTTGAAAAAAAGTACCGAGTGCCCACGAGATTACTTTCCAGCTGCCATTATTTTATTTCTTTATGGATACTGACAAAACTTGGTGCGGTTGTTAGACTAACAAAAAATCATTTTTGGGTGTATATGATAAGCTTTTACGACTTCCGGTTTCACCGGAAATGACTGGAACTTTTGATTTTTAGAAGGGACACCCTGTATATTTTTTGTTTTTCGGATTTTCCAGATTATTTTTAGTCGAAATACAATATTTTTAAAACAAATTTTGGTCAAATTTTATTTTTAAATTAAATTTTTATTTTTCATCTAGTGTGCCATGATAATTCTAAATTCACTCCTTATACTCTACTTACTTAATCGATTTTATCTTTTTAAACTTTTTTACTAAAGGGCTCTAAACATCTTTTTTTTTACCACTTTCATAATATCTCTAAATGCAGTATTTTAAAGCAAATCCAACGATGTAAAACACTACGACACTTTACTTTATCTTCTTTTAAAAAACAACAGTCTCATCTAGATGAAAAATAAAAATTTAATTTAAAAATAAAATTTGACCAAAATTTGTTTTAAAAATATTGTATTCCGACTAAAAATGATCTGGGGAATCCAAACCAAAAACAAAAATATACAGGATGTCCCATTTAAAAATCAAAAGTTCCAGTCATTTCAGGTGAAACCGGAAGTCGTAAAAGCCCTACCAAGTTTCTTTATTATCGATTAATTAATAAAAAAAAATGGCAGCTGGAAAGTGACCTCGTGGGCACCCGGTATATCTGCAATCCGCATAAAATGCTGCTGTAAAAACATTTTTACAGAATTTGGAAATATCCATAAATAAAAGAGTTATGAAATGGTTATAAAGGACTAAAGAACATGCAAAAAATTAAAACTAGTATGTTTGAACCTAGCAAATGGGGGTCGGTTTTGTATAAAACCCACAGAACATGAACTTCTTCTAAAAAGCGTCACATTTGGTCCACTTTGTACACAATATACTCATAAATCTTTAATCTACTAGTAGATATTAGACAGCTTTATTTTGTCCACAGTTTGTCCAACATATGGAATGAAAGTAAAGATAAGATCATGAGCGCTCTTAGCCCACCAGGGTCGCCGTATCCCCCAGGCAGTCCCACCTCTAATGGTGACTATGATTTTTCCGATGATGGCATACCTCCGAGAAAAACACCACGCTACGAATCTAGATCTGCTACAGCAAGCCGTAGTGCTTCTCGAAATAACCTCTACTCTCCAGATGAATATAGCGATGAAGAGGATAGCTTTGCTTCTGCTCAAAGTTAGATGTATTAGGTACTGCGGTACCTAGTATTAAATTGATTTTTATTGTTATTTTTAAAGAGCTTTAGAATGGTCTTTTATTACGTACCTGTAGACATAAAAGTACTTTTTTTTAACCTTCCATTTACTGTAAAAAGAAGTCTTTTCTAGCCTTGAAAAATGGGGTTTTAAAAATGATGTGTAAATATATATTTCCATATGCTTAATTGAATAAGCTGAGGACAAGATTAGTAGCAATATCCATAAGCCAGTAGCCAAATCAGAAAACTTTTCATAATACACAATTTAAAAAAAAATATGTTTACATGTACGTAAATAGAAGTATCGCCTAGGAAAATTTTGTTTATCAGAAAAACCAAAAATGCATGGAAAATTATGTTAAATTAATAAAAAAAAACGGTTTGAAATAAGTTAATTTATTAGCTTAAAATTCACAATTGTTTGTAATAGATAATTTTTTGATTTGAAAAAAATTTATATATTTTTTTAAAATTTGCTCATAAATACTGCACATAACCTACTACTAATTTCACAGTTATTCTCAAAATATTGGCTATTAGCTTTGAGCTGTATGTATATTATTTATGTGGAAATGTACACAAAAAGCTGGTAAACAAGATTTTTCAACATTTTGCCTAAATTTTTAAGTATTTTTCTTTATATTTATTATCTTTTTATTAAATTTATTTACTAAACCAAATGTGTTTTTAATATAATGAATGATGGGTAAGTGATTGCATGTTTATATGAGAGCGGGAGCCAGTATTATTGTTAACCAACTTTTTATTATAGAGTAATTTATTTATTTTAACCTTTGAAAGCAGATTATAAAATGTGTAAAAATGAGAGTCGCATAATTTAGTTTTTTTCTGACATGAATGTATTTAATTTTTTAATAATTTGCCACACCCAAAGCTATTTGTTGGCTCCCTTAAGCTTATTGATGTAAATTTTGTTAGCAATTTTATTTATGTTACAAATAAAGTTATTTATTGCCTTTTAATATTAAGCAGGTTTATATTGTAATTAATAAGTTGCCGAAATGTTTAGTGACTGAAAAAAGCCAACCTATTAGACAACTTGTTGTTAGTGATGTAGACATTTTTACAAAGTTTACAAAACTATACATAAAATATTAATATAAACATAGAAATTAATTGCTATTGATATAGTTAAGTCACTTGCTTGTTGCACAGTTTTTTAACAAGTTATATAGGTAAAAATCCTTTATAGGGTCTTGTTTACTATCTGGTTCACATAGTTTTAATAATAAAATGCATTATTATGAAACAATAACACTTAAATTTGGATTATGATCACATTTTCTTATCTTTTTATATATGTATTTTTATATGTATGGTACGATCAAACTTTATCTATACTTATTAAGCAAAAATAGGCGACAATTCGTCATAATCTATTTATCGCTCAACAAGCGTTTTCCGTCTTTAAGCATAACATAGTATACAGTGTGTCCGCCTAAGTTTTCTACATATGGAAAACTTTTTTATTATTCATTTTACGAAAAAAGTTATTCTTTATAAAAAGTTCTGCATGGTCTAAAACCTAAAAAGCAATCATTAGATATTCATTTTTTTAGTAGTATACGAGGTATCTAAAAAACATTAATTTTGTTTAAGAAGAAAGTACCCTTTTTCTTGAAAATATCAAATATTATTATTAAGAAAAAAAATTTAAAAATAAAAAGAACTCTTAAATATGCAAACTTATTTAGTTTATTCCTTTTACCTTGTAAAACCGTTCTGAACCGTTCTCTGAACTGTCAATAGTGTCAAGAACGGTTCTACAACATGAAAAAATGGCGAAAAATTGTAAAAGGAACACTTATGGTGTCGTTCCAGGCGGTTCTGAAGCATAAAAGGAATACAGCAATTCATGTTCAAGAAAAAGTTTTTTTATTTTTTATGATAAAACGATAAAAAATTAAATTTGTACATTTGTGAATACTTATTTTGAAATATAATATCTAAAGAAAGCTTAAGAACTGTCCAAACAGTGAAAAGTCACAGAAACGCTCGTATATCGCATAAAAAATTAAAGAACAACTTTTTTCTTGTAAACGAACGAGCTTGCATAATTAAGAGTTTTTAATTCTAAACATTTTTCCTTAATAATATTTTTGATATTTTTTAAAATAAGGGTAGTTTCCTCTTGAACAAAATTTAGATTTTTTGAGATACCTTATATACTACTGAAAAAATAAATATCTAATGATTGCATTTTAGGTTTTAGACCCTGCAGAACTTTTTATAAGGAATAACTTTTTTCGTAAAATTAATAATAAAAAAGTTTTCCATATGTAGAGAACTTAGGCGGACACACTGTACATTTTTTCCAATGTATTATTATGGACATTTTTTGAGGTCAGTGATAAACTTAGGGTACACATTTTAATTATTAACATCCAATAATTTGCCGTAGATGGGTTTATCCAGTGTGTCTACGTAAGTTGGCGTCATTTGGGATACTTTTTTATTATTAATTTTACGGAAAAAGTTATTTTTTTAAAAAGTTCTCCATGGTCCAAAACCTAAAGTACAATCATCAGATATCAAATTATGTCAGTCATCTACTAGGTTTGGCCAAAAATGTAATTTTTGCTCAAGAGTAAAGTACCAGTATTTTTGCTAATATCGCAAATTGTTATAAAAAAAAGATTTTTAGAATTAAAAATTACTTTTAAATATGCAATATTCTTTATTTTCAAAATATTTATTTCTTGATTTTTTTCCGGCGAAAATCAAGAAAATTTAAGTTTGTACATTAGCGTATTGTACAGTGCGTCCAATCTAACTTGTCCAAATTTTAAATGCCTATATGCCTATAACTTTTTGTTTCTAGTCCACTTTGTCCTAAGTAGGTATAGTGGAAATTACATATATTTTTCAGATTTAAATGGTCATATTTCCGAAACTATTAAAGATAGATATATCAAATGTAGTATTTTTATAAAGCTCTTTAAAAGATCTTTTAATTGGTGGTATAATATACAGGGTGTCCCATTAAAAAAGTAAGTTATGTCAATATATTCTGTTAATAGAATTGTTTTGTGTAATCTTTATAACAGAAAAAAACTTGATAATTTAATGCACAATTTGGTTTTTGTATAATTTTTTTAAGTTAAGAAATAAGTTATAGGCATTTAAAATGTGGACAAGTTAGATTTTACACACTGTACATTCTTGTTTTAATAACAATAAATGTAAAAAGTTTATTTGAAACTGTCCTATGACAATTATAATCATGAAATGTAGTGATCTAATGTAAAAATCAAAATTTTCAGCATTATCGCAGAAAAAAAACATCAAATTTTTTTTTATTGTAAATAATCAAAATGGATTTAATTCTAAACATCTTTTCTTTATAACAATTTTTAATACCAGCAAAAATACAGGTAATTTACTCTTAAGCAAAAATTACATTTTTGGCCAAACCTGGTAGATGACTGATACAATTTAATATCTGATGATTGCTTTTTAGGTTTTGGACCATGCAGAACTTTTAATAAACAATCACTTTTACATAAAATCAAAAATAAAAAAGTTTCCCATATGACGCCAACTTACCTAGAGTAACCTTAAAATTTTTTTGTTTAAGAAATAAAAAAACATGGCATTTATTTAGTTTTTTTATATAAGCAGCCCCAATTTCATCTTTTAATCTATTGGGGTGTGTACCCTATCATTATAGTTAATAAGAATACCTTCAATAAACACTTTTCTATATAGCGTGTTAACTCAAATGCACAGTCCAAAAATTAGTTCAATCGGTCAGATTTTTATGTTAATGGGTGCATTTGTGAGCACTCAGCCGCTTTACCGCTGGCTTCCACAAGTGTCAAAATTGTCAAATTAAATCAATAGGACGACTTTTTTGACACTTATGAAATCCAGCAGTCACTAGCGTAGCGTTCGCCTACGGTCTCGCGGCAAGGTGAATAATGAAATGTGGCATAAGGAAATAACATAGAAATAAAAGGGTGCAGCCTTTTTTTTAGGCTCGTAATTGTTATGTGTAATGAAGAGGCCTTGCATATCTGTATTTAATATGAAATAGTATGGGAAAGACAGGTAGCATTCTGGTAAAGACCTTTTTTTTGTTCATCAAAAATTTTTGGAGGACATGAAGAAGAAAAGGTGGGCCTCGCGGATAACTTCGCCTACGCCTAAAAGGCCTTGCAGGAAAAGTGAGGACCTTTTTTTTGGCTCTTCAGATTTTTTCCCATAATCATTGTCAACAAAGGGGGCCTCGGGCCTACGCCTGATTTTGGTCACGCAACGCTACCGCCTGCGGTAAGCCGACTAAGTACTACTGCATGCACCCATTGTTTAAGAGTTAATCTTAATTTTTTTCTTGATAGTATTTTTTCGTTCACTAATAGATATCACCAAAAATATATTTATATCCAAATATTCTATGCTACACAAATAATGTCATTAATTGGTATATTGCCTTTAGTGACTAGAACCTCCCGGAATGACTCCGAAAGTATTCGTTTTAATTGTAGTCTTTTGTATCTCTGACAGTTTTGACACTCTTAAAAGTTTTAGAACGGTTTCAGGCGATTCTAGAGCATAAAAGGAATACACTAAGTATTGTATGTTTATTAGGAAATAAGGATAGATACATTTTGCTGGTCTTTTCTTATTTATTGAGAAATGTATTTGTTAACTTCTCTTTGTAAAGAATTCCGCTATATTTTTTTATATTCATTTAGACATGTGATCTGATCTCTACAAAATATGATATTAAGCTATTTTTGTAGAAGATTTATACTGTTTGTGTTATTTGTATATAGGAATATAGAATGAGAAAATTAAATAAAAATTGTTTTATTTCCTGTACACAGATGGGTGTAATGTTTGGTACATTAATATGCATAATAGGTGATAAGATTAAAAAGTTTGCGTTGTTTAATTGTTTGGAGTCTCATAAACTTCAGTGCTTGTATAAAATATGAAAACAGGATATTTTATCAAAACTGATAAATTAAAAATTAATAATCACAAAAATGAGTTTATCCAGTAAAATAATATAGGTGTTTTGTAATTAAAAAAATATATCTAGTTTAAGCCGGTCATACACATCCTACCACCATCCTACTTTAATCGGACACTATTACCTGAAGGTTAACTGATTTATGATAATATATTTGACGTGAAGTCCGATCTGAAATCGGTTCGGATATATGCGTCGCTGTCATAAAAAATCTGTAATCAGTCGACCTTTAGATAAATCCGATCTGAAAATCGTGTCCAATCATCCGATAAAAAGTAGGATGTGTGGGGCTGGCCTTAGATAAAACCAATTTTTTTTAAATTTACAGTTTCAAGATTAGGCGAAGGTGGTGCGTTATAATCACAAAAGAAAAAGAGTTAGTTTTGAGTTATAAAACCTAAAGGTTTTGAAAAAAGAATTACCTACATGATCAGCGAAAACTTACAACTGAATATAATATGATACACATCTAGTTCAATGAATCAACCATACACCATAGACAAGAATATTAAACAGGGTGTTACCTAATTGCGGGAAGAAAATTTAAAAGTGTAGTCCTGAGCCATTTTTCTGAAAACAAGTTTATATAAACATGGGTCCGGGTAAACGAAATCCGGGGGAGGGACACCAGGAAAGTGCAGATCCCCCGGCCCCCAGCCGGCGCCCATGTATTGGCTCAGGGATATACCCTTAAATTTTCTTACCGCAATTAGGAAACACCCTGTATATTCCCCTTTAATATTCCTGTCTATGTATGGGCATAGAGTAAGGAAATTATAAGAGTTATCATGGAATAGCCGATTTAAGGACAGGTCTGAAAACTCCCAATATAATTTATTCCTTTCTCGTTGAAATACCGCCAGTTAGTCATTTCAGTAACACGTGTCTCCCACCGCTGATGTTACACGAGGCAGGCCGACCGACACTTTAAAGTGTAAGCTGGCAAAATGACAACCTGCTGCCAGCACCTGGAGTCTGCCCGCAAAGCGGTACAAATTTTAGCATGCATGGTTTCTCTTATCCGTAGGTATGTTACTTTATGGTATGGGGCACGTATGGGATACGATGATGCACCTTATGACCATAGGAATCACCTTAAAAGTCGATAACGGTTTCACGAGATTACTAATTGGCAGGAGTTTCTTTTGAATCCTGCGATGTAAAAATTAGGTTTCGAGTAATTAGCCCATCATTTTCCAAAAAGCTGTGCTTTTAAAAAGCAAGCTTACCACAAGAACTTATTTTTATGAGGACAAAATGAAGCTCCACTGGTGCTTGTTCTTGTTTACTTCAATTTTCAATACTAATAATTGGCGCTAACTACCAGGGCTATAAATTTTTTACATTCAAAAACTAACCTATCTGAGTTTAAGTGACATCATCACTTAAACGTCAGATTGATTAGTGATTAGTTGTTTTTGGGTTAGGATATTTTTGTTAGGTTTGATATGCCACGTATTTTTAAAGAAAAATACGAAAAATGGGAAACTCTGAGAGTGTAGATATTCCTGGTGGTGGCTCCGATGGATACCACGTTCTTAGGGTACGTAAACATTGTCTAGTGTTTCCAGACACTACATTATTAATAAGATAATGCCAACATTTATCTATCTAATACTTTCTACTAGTCGTTAACAAATCGTTTTTATACTATTCTTTACGCTGGTCACATCGGTTATGCAGATACAGTTAAAACAGATATATTTGATAGTTTTTGCCATATAGAAACATCTCCTTATACAGACCCTCACGTAAAATAAAAGTAATCTTAAAAGTTGCTTACTTTTAATTTTACTCTCTGACTCAGTATAAGTCATATATTATTAACTGCGCTATTATGTGTCTATTAGGCTTATACCAGCCGAGACGTTGCTGATTTTAAAAAACATTAATCTCAAGATGGGGAATATTTGTCTACGAGGACTAAGTTAGATCAGAAGTTAAGCCCTACAAACAACAGTTCTCTTTACTTTTACTTTAATTCTTAAAATCGGTTGGTTTTTTATTTGCCATGTGCAGTTAGCGATGCCAGATGTGCTTTAAAAGAAGACCGGACAACATAAAAATAACTACTCTAAAAGTCATTGTTTTTATTTAAATATAAAAACAAATCTTAACACGAAAATCATACATAGTAGAACAAAATGAAGCTACTTTAGATTCTGCTGCTTTTAACAAGACTGCAACAACAATTCGATGCCTGAGCTATTTAGCTGAATTAAAGAAAAAATAGTTTTCAATGCTTTGTACAGAGAGACAAATCGTTTTTGCAAACATTTCCCATACATGTAATAGCGTTTTTATTTTTCCAATTTTGAAAGGGATATTTTTAACCTAATGTTAATACAACAAACTATTTCAAATAAGGAATCATGTCCTTAAGTTCTTTCTATTGATTCAAAACACCATGTATATTTACTAAATTTTTTTGGGTTTCTTATTTAATTTACCTAATACCTATTACTACGAGTATATTTAAAACTATTTTAAATTCTTACCTCTGTACCAGCTCATAAGCCTTACGACTCTGTCAAATTCTCTGGTCAAGAGAAACGAGAGCTTTTAGTCGAGATAGGTCTCGTCTTGAGCCTTTAAATGAGGAAAAAATTATCTCTTGTTTCAAAATATTATGTATAAATGCGAGTGTTGATGATCTTATAAAAATAAATAAATAACTAAAATAACTTTTTTTTAGGTTCAAGAAAACTCTCCTGGTGCTCATGCTGGTTTACAGCCATTTTTTGACTTTATTGTAGCAATAAATGGGGTACGACTGGATAAAGACGATGGAACATTAAAGAACATACTAAAAACTGGAGTAGGTAAGTTATTCATTTCCCCTTAACCATAAAAAAACATAAAAAAAAATTTGTTTAAAAGTTTTGATTTTTACAGGGTAATTTTGAAATTGATATTTTCTTTTTAACACTGTATAGAATGCAAGAAAATAAGAAAATTTTTCAGATAAAACTATGTCCGAAAATGCTTTGTTTCCAGGATACAGGGTATTAAAATTTTTAAGAAAAAATGCCTTTTTGTTATAACTTTCCTTCCACTACAAATATTATCACAAAATTTGGTTCACTTCATTTGACCATTAATTTTTGTGCTGTAAAAGTTTTTAAATGTTTTTCACCAGTGGCATGCAAACAACATTTGTATTGAATTTTGAGAAAAATAGTACGCCACTGCTATAATTATTTTCTTAAAAATTAATTTGTTCTCTTTTTCTTTTTAGTACATAGAACGGTTTTTGTGTATAAAAATAAAAGCCATTTTGATGCATGGCAAAATTGCTAAAATCTTATATGGTGTTTTGTATGTAAAATTCGTTTTTATCCAATTTGTATTAAAAAAATGTTAAAAACTTACATTACCACAATTTAAACTTAATTAAAAAATAATGAGTAGTTATAATTTTTAATAAAAGGTAAAAACGAATTTTACATACGAAACACGATATCAGATTTATCTATTTTGCCATTCATCAAATTGGCTTTTTTTTAAACGAAAACCGTTCGTCGTACGAAAAAATAACAAGAAACCAAATTACCTCCTAATAAATGATTATTTCAAAAATAATATTGATCAATACAAATCTTGTTTAACCGCCACTGGTATTTTTTTTTATAACTTTTACAGAAAAAAATGTAATGTTATGGTCAAAAGAAGTGTACCAAATTTTGTTATAATATTTGGACTGGTAGGAAATTTATGACAAGGCAATTTTTTTTTAATTTTAACACCCTGTATCTTGGAAAAGAAGCATTTTCGGACATAATTTTCTCTGAAAAATTGTCTTATTTTCTTGCATTCAATACAGTGCTAAAAGGAAAATCTCAACTTAAAAATAACCTTGTATTATCTGAGGCCAGTATTTATTTTTAACAAGCCTTTTTTTAATAAATTTTTATACTTGATTTTATTATATTAGTCAAAGTACAGCTTAATAAATATATTTGTACTATTATTTTAATCAAATTAAATGTATAGATATTCACTACTAACATTTATTATATTGTTAAACAAACTGAATGTAATATTTTCATAAATAAACAGGCATTTAATTTAATTTTTAAAGTTAAATGATAAAATAATAAACCCATATTTATATTTTTTGGTTAAATTTAAAAAAATATGTCTTATCAAAAATGGGTTATCACCTACACAATGTTTTACTCGGAACATCTATTGTCATGAATATTAAACGTGCATATTTAGGAAAGTAAAATTTGTTTTAATAAAATATATTTAATTAAATTAGGAATAATTATAGACAAATGTGTTCGTCTATTTTTAAAGGTAATTTTCTTTACCTATTTTTAATAAATTTAATCTCTTCTCTCGTCATTATTTCAAAGCTGTGCAAACCCATAAACATACTACAAATATAGTTTCCGAGTGTCACTCCCATTCAGTGGATTATGAAATTGTAAAATTATTGATTTTTAATCCGAATCACTCATAACTGCTCTACTTTTTCCTTTTTACCTGAACACATATGAATCCTCAGTTTAAAGTAAATAAAAAAATCAAAATAGGCTTTTTAGTTTTTTAAGTGCTCTGTTTACTAAAGAAATATCACACCAAGATTTATTTTTATAGGAAAACAACTTCCAGTAACCATATACAGCTGTAAAACTCAAAATGTTCGAAGTGTAGCTGTAACTCCCAGCGACTCATGGGGCGGCCAAGGTCTTTTGGGAATTAGCATTAGATTTTGCTCATTTGAGGTTGCAAAAGATAATGTTTGGCACATATTGGAGGTTCACCCGCATTCGCCTGCGGATTTGGCAGGTCAATATGTTTATATGATAAATATTAATTACAATTTCTGTACATTGTTCTCCCTTAATATTACCAATTTCTTTTCTTGCAGGTCTTAAACCATTTTCAGATTATATAATAGGTTCAGACTCTATTCTGCACGAAAGTGATGACCTTTATAATTTAATTGAAAACCATGATGGGAGCCCTCTAAAATTATATGTTTACAATTGCGATGAAGATGTGTGTAGGGAAGTAACTATTACTCCGAACTCGCAGTGGGGAGGAGAAGGGTTAGTTGGTAAGTTTGATTTTTAACTACAAGTTTAAAAAGAAAACATTTTTTATTTGTTAAATTGTTTATGCAGGCTGTGGTATTGGTTATGGTTACCTCCATCGAATTCCAGTACGTGCCCATCCCACTGAATCCAACGTTTACAGTCCACCCTCAAATGTACAACCCCAATCATACAGCAGCGCCGCTATTACGACAACAAATGGAGCAACTAGCATAACTACAACAACAGATACAAGCCCCACTATTGCGGCTTTTTCGGCTCAAAATACTACTACACAAGATATATCAAAGTTAGCACAAGAAACATCAAATCTAAGTATTAATACAACGAACGCCAGCACGCCGTTATCTGATAGCTTTAACCAACAAAGTACACATGTTCCAGCAGCGGCAAGTACTGTAGCGCCTCCTGTAGGTATTCCTCATTTTGTTGGAGTCTCAAATGTGCCTCCTCCGACATCCCTGCCTCAATTTACTTCTGCTAATACCACTAATGTACCTTCACCCACATCTACTCCCCAATTTAAGTCTAGTGCCAGTAATTTGCCTCCTCCGACGTCTATACAAGAGTTTGGTCTTTCTAGCCCTAGTGGTGTACCGCCCCCTACATCTATACCTCAATTTACCTCACCACCTACATCCATACCTCAGTTCCCCACCGTTCCACAAGTTCCTATGTTTAACCCAGCAAATTACCCCACTGGGACCTCAAATTTAGCTTCTTATAGCTACTCCCAGCCCCAATTTACCCCAGCACCTTATCAAAACCAAACCGGTTTCTTACAGAGTGAGACGGTAAATTTAAGTTATCCTCAAGTTAGCTATCCAACTGTAACAGTGCCTCAAAATTTCCAAACGCAGCCCACACAGCTGATATACGATCCAACCATTGCGGCAAGATCGGCGCAGCAACTTTTGAGTGGGAACGTGGCAAATTTAGGTAGTACACAAAATAGTTAAGTTTTTAATAAAATGTTTTTTTATGTAATTGTTATCTCATTATGGTTTTGTTGGCCAATTTTTTAAAGATTTAAATACCTTTCAATTTAAAATTTTAAGTTTCAATATACGAATTTTAAATAAAATAATATTTAGCTTTTTCCAGAATAAAGATTTTTAATACAAATTTTAAGAAAATATAACTTTTTATACCGGGTGACAACGAAATTACTATCCAGCATTTTATTTCCTTTAGTGAAATAGTATACTTTTCAAATTTTACAATGATATAGTGTGTCATAAAATGCCAATTTTGGATAAAATAGTTTCTGCCTATTACTTCCGGTTTAACCAGAAGTGATAAAACTTTGATATTTTAAACGAAACACCCTGTATATTTTTTAAAATTTAAATTCTACGTCTCATTCCTGACATAAAAGTAGTATAATATACCCATAACCTATATGTATTATTTTTAGAGAAAATGCAGTATGAAAAGGTCCGAACAACCTAACAATTTTATCAACAGTTTCTGTCGTCGCCTGGACCTTTTTAAATGCCATTTTCTCTAAAACTTAAAAAGATGGGCTATGGGTATATTGTAGGTTTTATATCAGTAATAGCTTGAAAAATTTAAATCTTAATAAATATACAGGGTGTTCTATTAAAATTATCAGGGTTATCATATTTGGAAGTTCAAATTAATAGTATTATAATGGTCTATAAAGGTAGAATCTTTTAAGTGAACTATTTTAAGCATTTTAAATTTTGGTAATGTTCATTTGTTTTCCCATGAAACTGTATATTGTGCGGTTGTGTGATTACTTAATATTAAATAATTTATTAATTTATTACTTTTAAAGTAAACTTTTATTATATTATGCAAAGGGCAGAATAGTTCTTTATATTACATATACTGCTTGAGCAAGCAGTTTTGATACATCGGCGAGCAATAGAATAACAAAACAAGCAGTATTAGTCACGCATGTTTACATGCCGGGATTTAGTTAGATTATCTTTTTTCCCACATTAAAATATATAAATATAAAGTTCAATTTTCTTTAAAAAATGTATTCAATATCTTTATTTTGGAGAAAAGCCAAATATTATTTTGTTTAAATTAAAACTCCCAGAAAACAAATAAATCATAAAAAAAAATACGGATTTGTCATATTTCAGTTTTAGTCATCTGATGGTCAGTGTAAGTTAAAAATCATAGTGTTTTGAGAAACTTTATTTCTTACTGTAATATGCCAGATTTTTTTAAATATTCTTAGATTCTATGAAAAAAGGAACACTTTTTGATCTTATTATTTTTCAAGGCTCAAATTAGGGCCTGATATCTTGAAAAATCTGCATCTCCGGATTTACTGCATATTGAGATTTTTGATTAGTATGCTGAAAACTATCTTTCTAACATCTTCCAGCCGCTCTGACAGATTTATTTTTCCATGTTTTGTGTGCTGTTTTTTAAGAATTTTAGACAAGTTGATATAGCAAATATTTCTGATCCGATTTGGACCAAATTTGGAAATAAGAATACAGTATCTGCACAAATAAATTACCTCTTGTGTTTTGTAGATTTCAGTTTTAGAATCCTCAAAAATAAACGTTTTTGGACCTATATTCATTTTAAGCTCTATTGATGAGTATTGGAATTAAATGCTGTAATATCTTTGAAACATCAGGACTGATCACAGTTTATTTGAATTTTCTTAAATCATTTTTGTGGGGTCTTTTGTTTAAAAACTGGGATAATAAATCTTACGGTAGACTTACCGGCCCAAAATGTATTTTTTCATAGCAGACCATGTTTGGCATATGTAGGGACTTAAACCCAAGTAAACCAAAATAAGTGTTTTAAGTGTATAATTCTTGTATTTGGGTTATTTTCTAAGACATAAAATATAATATGTATATTTTTCTTTAAATAGTATTTATGTGATATACAACACATATATGTGGTGCATTCTTCATAGATTATTTTGGACAATTCAGACATATTCACTAAGGGCTATAATTTAATACCCGATTTTTTGTGGTTTGAATAAACTTGCTACTTTTAGTACCTTACGGTAAAGCTAGAAAATCGTATATTGTTAATATTAACCAATAAAAATGTAATATAATAATGAAATGTTATTCAGAAATAGGATACACCAATTTACACTTTTTGTATATTAAATGTTTTGGCGCATCTTCAGTTTAATTTAGGACTCGGTAGATGTTATGGGATTCTGGTGTACTACGATTGGTAAGTCAAATATGGAGCTTATTTACACCTATTTACACTTAATTACACTTTTTAGTGCTACAAAATTCTACCCTAAACTTGATAACAAGCAGAGCTGTAATATGTGCTATAAATTTCGAGGAAAAATTACATTTATTTACAGGGTGTATTTTCTGTTTTTTTTTTTTTTTTTAAATTTAAACTTGCTAAAAATAATATTTTTAGAAATGAAACTACACAAATACTTACAAGTTTCAACTAAGAGAACAATTATATCAGGTATTAACTTAATATTTTTAGTAAATATGGCTGCAATATTTATTTTATTTAATTTAAATGTGTATATAAAATTGTATTTAAAACTACTTTATCCATAATATTAAAGAAATCTTATAGATTTAGGTGTTTTATTTTTGTCCCTGAAATTTTTGTAGCCTGCTAATAATCTTCTTCTACAACGTAGTTTAAAATATGCAACAAAAAGACATAATAAATGATCAAATATTTAAAATGAAATGTGCAATAAACACCCAACATTATTGTTTTTATTTGTAGTCTGTAACCTAAAATTGTATCCGTGCCTTTAATCAGCTGGCGGCTGGCGCTGTCATTTCCCGTGTTCTGTCCGGTGTTGCCACGTTGTAAAAGACCAATACATTATTTAACTTATCTCCATCTAAACGTTTCGGTAACTACAGTTATTGTTTAATATATTATTACGTTATTTTTAGGTTTTTATTTGATTTTTTAGCGGGTTGTATTAAATAAATGTGTAATACTGTGATAAAACAACTAGATAAGATGTTTGACAAGTAAGGGAGCTAAAAAATATTGGGACTCTTAACAGTTTTGTATACCTAGGTTGTTTAACAACTTTAACTTCTTGGAACTTTTGGTGGTAAATCCATGGAAGTTTTATCTATGTAATTTTATAAAGCCGGCTGTCCATGAGAGCGGTTTTTCGCTCGCGGATAATAATTTAGCGTTGTGATTGGCTGGAAAAGCATTTTAATTTTACACTAACCAATCACCAACGCTGAATTATCATCCGCGAGCGGAAAACCGCTCTCATGGACAGCCGGCTTAAAGCTGTTTTTACGATTTGAAAGATTTTTTGCATAAAAGTTTTCTTGCTGCATTTTTCGTTCTGCACACGCGCACTTTGCTGCAATTTTTAAAAAGTATTCGAATACTGGAAACGAAAAGATTCGAATACTAACAAAACGTATGATTAAAAAATTGAAGAGCAAAAAAAAATCTATTCTATCATGACAATTTTAGTATTCGGATACACTTTCGTTTGAATATTCGAATACTCAGAACGCTCGGTATTCGAATACTCAAAAAAATATTCGTCGAATACTTCTAAAGTATTCGAATACGACCCAACTCTGATCATAGTGTAATAAAATGTTTTTAATATTTTAAAAAATATATAAAAAGTAAATTATTATTGAATTTTCTTTAGTATCAAGGTTTTTGGTCTCAAAAATATTGTTCTTATAAAATGGCACATGTATTTTTGTGTTTTAAATTCATATTTTAGAGGGTTAAAATTTGAAACCAAAAGGCAAGGACTTAGGATCGTTAAAAACGTTTTGCATCTCACTTTCCAGTGAAGACTGGGTAAGATTTCCCAATTTATCATATTATTTAATTTCGTTCATGGGCGCTGGGAGTGGGGTGTAGGGAAAAGCAAGTTTTCTTTGCTCTTCAAAGTATTTAACAACCCCTAGCTTTTTGTATGTGCGCGGAGCGGAATAGGAATACAAGAGAATATGTATAGAAAAATACTTTTCTCAAGATGAAATATATTTTTGTCTTCAAAAAATTTGTGGGCTCTATAATATGTGAAAATAGATTGAATAATTGTCGTTTTAGTAGGTAAAGGCCTTTTTTCCGCTCTTCAAATTTTTCCTTCTTCCTTAAAATTTTTAATTTTTTGCACACCTCTAGAAGTCATGATTAATGGTGGTTAAGCTTTAACTAAACTTTATCAAGACAAAAGTAAAGAATTACCAACAACGCCATATGTAGCGCCCAATCCAAACTTAACCCCTTTTCTTATTTATTTATTTGTTTACTTTTCTTTTCCTTGGGCTACTACAGGATTCTAATTGGGTTCGGTTTTTCATGCAGAAGCTTAAAGCTTAGTAGAAATTTTGAAAGGGAGGTTAAATCTTTGTAGACAATTTCGAAAGGGAGCTTAAATTTTTTAGACAATTTCGAAAGGGAGTCTAAATTTTCTTAGACAATTTCGAAAGGGAGCTTAAATTTATTTGTACTTATTGTTGTTTAGAAAATATAATCTAAATTTGTGATTATACACAATGATACACTGAGTTCACTAACACACTTTTTATTGTAAATATTTATCCACTTTACTGTTATTATTATAATTTCAAGCTTGATTTATCTGCCACAATTATTCACTAAAATTAACAATACATAAAACACGCAGAATTCACATACTGTTGTTTTAATTATTTAACAAAAAATCGGACTTTACTTTCCGCGATCAGAGGCTCGGCGAGCATACATTTTCCCGTTCGGGTACTTTACTTTTTCGGACCTCCCGTCTGGGTTTACTTGGACCCAATTTCTTCGTTTTGAACTTTTAGCAATGGATGTTCACAATAAACTCACTTTTCAGACGGTTTCGAGGTCTTTTTATATTGTCCTAGTTCTTTGTTTCGTCCAAAGAACACGTGCAAGGTTACGTTGGTACCGAGCGAAAATTTGAGCTTTTTTCTTGAAAATTTCCATGTAGTACCGCGTGCACAACCGCAGGTGGCTAGTTTTGCTTACGGTGTTTTCTACGCACGGCACCAAAATCGCGTGATTATTTGACCGTGTACCAGAGGAAGGGGTCTTGCACCCAAACTCTTTTTGCCTGTTCCAGTTTTCGGTGATCGGTTAAAGAGTACAGTCGAAATGTCAAAAAAGTAAATAGAAGTGACTTTGAATTTTTATTTGAATAACTGATAGAAAATTTTGAAATAAGCATTATTTTATTTAAATTTAAATTAAAGAACTTTGCTATTTTTTTCTAATAATTGTGTATTTAAAAAAAAAAAAATTTTTTGAAAATTATTTTAAAATATTTTAATTTATTCTAAAACTTAGTCTTTGAAAAGAAGCACCTAGTATTAAAAAATTAATCATTACTTTTAAAAACTTTTTTTCATTCATTCCCATAAATAATATTTCTTCTTTTTGTTTTATTCAAATAAATAATATTTTTTTATTAAAATTTTAATTTAATCTAAATTATTTTATTTATTTCATTTTTTACTCTATTTTTATTTTTAATTATTAAAATAAAATTTTATAATTTTGTTTACTGTGGTGAAATATTTTCCTGGGTCACTACACATATAAAAGATCTATACGTTTTATTTAGAAGCGGCGGCATGGGGAAATCATATGACTAAAAATGCTCACCCGGAATGGTTTAAAATCAAATGTCTGCTTTTGCACCTAACGAAAAACACACCAATGTCTGCTTTTACATTTAAATATGAATTTAAACTGCGAATAACGGCCTTAAAATATTTGATATCCACTGAAGGATAAGAAACTTGTATTCCTGGCGACTCTAATGTTAAATCCATACATAGTTAATAAAAAAAAGTGAAATGTCTGGTTTAACATCTATATGCTTCAAATTATTTTCAGCCAAATGTGTTTGATGTCTATTTCCGTTTTTCATCCATTGTCCATTAAATATATGTATCATGGTTTTTCTGCCTAAAATTTAACAAGATTTTACTTGCCATATTATTATCCGATTAAATAGTGTAATAACTAACAAAAAATAGTAATGAAACCAGTTTTTATTGAACCTAGGTTTTTCAATATTTTGTTTTTTTTCCTTATAGTGTCACAAATTACTATTACATTAAATAAAGCATTCATAACTTTATAATAATTTCCTTCTAGTGCGACACATTTTAATTATTGCTGTATAAAAACCCTTATCCCACTTGCGTGCGAAAAAGTTCACTTTTCCGCACGTATTTTTATTCTGAAAGTGTCACTTTTCCGCATTAGTGCGAAAAAGTACAAACATTTAAACCAAATATTAGCGAGTCGCAATGAAGGATTTTCATGCACTTCATATGTTTAAAAGACATTTTTCGATTTGGCCAAACCAATTTAGGAGGTGGAAGAAACACATTTCACAGACAGCAATATTTCCACAACAAAAAACTTTTTAATCCGCTATTAACCTGCAAAATGCCACAAATTATACATTTATCAACAATAATAACCAGTGCCGGATTAAGACTTTGTGATGCCCTAAGCAGTCGAATCCTGAGGTGCCCCCTAGCTATAGAATTTTGTGACAAAAATATGTCGTTGCCAAAACTTTTTAAAAAGAGCAACGTACAAAAATTTTGGAAGAGCAAAAATAAAGTACTCACTTCTTGTAAAACCCAAAACTAATTATACAGGGTGATTCAAAAATCGATCACGACACTTAAGGTGGGTGATTCTACTGGACAAAATATGGGTAGAGCTTTAAATAATTTTTTTCAAAAGGTCATTCGTTTTCGAGTTACACGCCGTCAAAGTTCAATTTTATTTAGGTTTTTTTCGCCATATTGCATTTATTTTTTAACCAATCTAGTTGATATTTGGCACACAAAGCGAACTTTGCAGATTCTAAAATTTTAAGACAAAAGTACTTTTTTAAATACCGCCAGAGGTCACTTTACCTAAAACTTAAAATTTATTTACATCATAACTTTTTATTTTGACAATCAAAAACTTAAAAAATAAGGTACTCTTTATTAAAGTCGATAAACCTACCCGTTTAGGCACCAATAGACATCAAAGTTTTCATCAATTTCAATCAAATTACCTACATACATACAGGGTGTCCAGTAACTCAACGAAAACTTTGATGTCTATTGGTACCTAAACGGTGAGGTTTATCGACTTTAATAAAGATTACCTTATTTTTTAAGTTTTTGATTGTCTATAAAATAGCGCCCCCAGCTTTGCGATATCTGTCAAAATAAATAAGTTATGATGTAAATAAATTTTAAATTTTAGGTAAAGTGCCATCTGGCGGTATTTAAAAAAACTTTTGTCTTAAAATTTTAGAATGTACAAATTCCGATTTGTGTGCCAAATATCAACTGGATTGGTTAAAAAATAAATGCAATATGGCGAAAAACCAAATAAAAAATTGAATTTGGACGGCTTCTAACTCGACAACAAATGACATTTTGAAAAAAAATTGTATGAAGCTCTACCCTTATTTTGTCAAGTAGAATCACCCCTTAAGTTTCGTGATCGATTTTTGAATCACCCAGTATTCCGTTGCCAAAAGTTTTTAAAAGAACTGCTTCTTACCAAAATTTTTTGAAGAGCAAAAAAAGTCTTCACCTTTCTAAACAGCTTTGTGAAACACAAATACGTTCGTTTGTATTTGTTTCTATCTTTTCTAATCTTTAGTGCTTCCTTTGTGGCGCCCCCTCAACAATGTGATGCCCTAAGCAGTTGCTTAATTTGCTTATAGGTTAATCCGGAACTGATTATTACACAGGTCCACAAAATAAAAAAGTGGTCTGTGCTAGGTATCGGACAAAGATTTTCTCCCGTATTATTTTTCGCTGAACACGAATCTAAAGACAAAACTAGGGGTCAAACTCCGAAAAACCGAATTTCTGGTGCCAGGGGAGGGGGGTACTAGACTAATATTTTTTTATAGGAAAGGGAGTCATAACTCCCCTACATAGCACCTTGTTCTAATGGCCCTTTGGTACTCACTTTAACAATACTTTGTTTTTAAAAAGTCGGCCCAGCCGTTTTAGATTTAAAACCTAATATTATTTAAACGTCACTGTTTGTACAGTATTTAAGCCAAATTTCAAAAGGTTCTAAGTCTGGAATGGCTATGCTGATTTCCAAGAACAAAGTGGCGTTGAGTAGATAATCAAGGGGCCTTTAAAACAAGATATATCACATAACTCCCCTTTCTATTAAAACAAATACTATTATTCCCCCCTGTCACTAGAAATTCGTTTATTTTGCAGTTTGACCTCTAATTTTGACTTCAGATTCGTGTTCAGTTAAAATAAATAAGTAAGAAAATCTCTGTCGAATACCCAACACTGACCGTTTTTTCATTTTGTTGACCTGTGTAATTAATACAAGTAGGGTATTAGGTAGCATTGTGGTAAAATAAAAAAAAATCAATACAATTTTGTTTTTATGTTTTTCCTACGCTCGTAGAAAAAATAGCGTTCCTACACGTGCCTAAGAGTGCCCTTTCCGCACTTGGACTGCTTGACGGAACTCCGCTACGCGTCGTTCGGTTAACTGCAGTCGTGTGCAGAAAAGTGGTACTTTCAGCACTAGTTAGGAAATATACTATATTTACATACATATTATTTGTATATACATTTATGCAGCAAAAATAAAAATAAAAAAGTAAAAAGAAAATTTAAAACTAAACGGGAAAGAAAGAAAATATTTAAATTTTAGGAAATTATTAAAATATTTATATTGGTATCAAAACATATAAAAATCGATTATTTTCTCAAAATTATGACACCCTGTAGTTAAAAAAACTAATAAGTTTAAAAGCTGTGTTTATATTGTACATATTATTTTATTTCTGATTTAAAACTTAATTTTTAATGGCTAAAAAAATAGAGACATAGGTGTTTTAAATTGTTTCTTAAAAATAAATATCCCATCCGGATGTTTCATCTGGAGGATAGTCCTTATCTTGTTTAAAAATGTCAAAATTACTGGTATCTATCACATCCTTCAACTTTGGTTTAAATGGTGATGGCATTTGACAGGCTTGAAACTTTGCCCAGTCGAATCCTAAAACAAATATACAGAATCAGCTAAATAACATAACACAGGCAATGTGAGGAAAAGAGAAAATCTAACGTGAATACCTGCATGTAAACATTTCTGATTGGATTAGTCACATACGACCTTTGTTGTTTCTTTGCTATTTGCATATTATTGTATATTAATATACAGGGTGTACATAAACTGTGGTGCCGATTTGCTATGGTAGATTTCTCTCAACAAAATAAGGAAAAAAGTTTATATAAACACGAGTTCTTAAATTTTTTGTTCTCAAAATACAAGAAAAAAACTTAAAATAAAAACATCTATTTTAGTGAAAGTTAGCTGGATAAAATAAAAACGATGTTAAATGAGGTTTTATTTTTTTGGTGTTATAACATAATTGCCAATAGGAAGTTATAAAACCTAATTTAAAAAAAATCCAATTTCTTATGATTTAGGAATATGCAATTAAATGGATCTTTAAAGAATTTATGGTTTCGTCCGTTACTTTGTGACCGTACATTTTAAATTAATAAAATAAAACAAAATATACTTTGTTCATAGTCACTTTAATTGAATATTTAGCCGTGACAGCTGTTTCGTAGTACAACTACATTTTCAAACGTACTGACAAACTAAAATTATGTTACTTATATATAAACAGTAATACCTAATAAAAAACATATTTTTAAAAGGTTTTAAAATCAATATGGTACAGTTGTAAAATTTAAAGATTTTATTGCTATATTTTATAAAAGTTTTTACAAGGGGTAGATTTCCTAGGTCAATCTGTGTGTTAAGCAGATGTACATTCTGCTTTTTATGTTTATAGATTTCAATATTTTCTAATATATCTAGTTTTCGCCCTTTTTGTTCTACATGCAATATTTTAGGGTATTGATTTCTGGAAATTTGTGTCCGGTTTCCAGAAAATGGTTCTGCGAAATTTGATGTTGTTTTTCCTAACCTATAGCATGAGTTATGTTCTTTAAACCTAGTTTCGAAATTTCTTCCCGTTTGTCCAATGTAACAGCTATTACACTCTTCACAAGTAAGCTTATAAACTCCTAATTTTTAAATTTATTTGGTTTATCTTTCACATTAAATATCATGTTTGATAATCGATTTGATGGTTTATGTGCTATTTTCTGGTTTTGTTTAGACAGGGTGTTCGAAATTTTTGTGATATTGGCCAAAATAAGTTAGGGTTTTAAATGGTTGGTTTGCTTTTCAGGTATTTTTGGGTAAATTTGGTTGAGGGTGAGTTGTTTACGTTTCTTATTAATTATAGAGTTTATTAAGGGTGGTGGATAACCATTGTTTTGAGCGATGTTTTTTATAGTATTTAATTCTTTTCTAAATTTTCTTTGGAAAGTGGAATGGAAAATGCGCGATGTATCATTGATCTGTATGCTGACATTTTGTGGGTAATTGGATGTAAAGAATCATTAGGAATTGTAATATCAGTAAAAGTTGGTTTTCTATAGATATCAAAATTTATGGTTCCGTAGTTAGTTTTTGTTATTTTAAGATCTAAAAGTTAATGGAGTTTTGTTGTTCTATTTCTAAAGTAAATTTAATCTTAGGGTGTATAGAGTTAATATAATTAAGAATATTTTTTAGCTCTATCTCATTTCCTGAAAAGCCGACAAGTATGTCATCCACATATCGGTACCAAAATATAACCTTATCTGAATGTTTGGAGTTTATAAATGATTCTTCTAGTTTTGACATAAGTTCCCCTTTAAGCCCTTTAATGGCGGAGATATTTATGTCAAAACTAGAAGAATCATTTATAAACTCCAAACATTCAGATAAGGTTATATTTTGGTACCGATGTGTGGATGACATACTTGTCGGCTTTTCAGGAAATGAGATAGAGCTAAAAATATTCTTAATTATATTAACTCTATACGCCCTAAGAATTTACTTTAGAAATAGAACAACAAGCTCCATTAACTTACAGATCTTAAAAACAAAACTAACTATGGAACCATGAGTTTTGATATCTATAGAAAACCAACTTTTACTGATATTGCAATTCTAGTTCACATCAATTACCCACAAAATGTCAGCATACAGATCAATGATACATCGCCATTTTCCATTCCACTTTCCGAAGAAAGTTTAGGAAAAGAATTAAATACTATGAAGCACAAACCAGCAATGGTTATCCACCGCCTTAGTAAGCTCTATAATTGACAAGACGTAAACAACTGCTCTCAGCCTCCCAGAATACCCAAACACAAGAACCAAGCCATTTAAAACCTAACTTATACTGGCCAAATATCTGCAAAAATTTCGAACACCCTGTCTAAGCAAAACCAGAAAATAGCACATAAACCATCAAATCGATTATCAAGCATGATATTTAATGTGAAAGATAAACCAAATAAATTTAAAAATCAGGGAGTTTATAAGCTTACTTGTGAAGAGTGTAATAGCTGTTACATTGGACAAACGGGAAGAAATTTCGAAACTAGGTTTAAAGAACATAACTCATGTTATAGGTTAGGAAAGCAACATCAGACTTGGCTAAACCATTTTCTGAAACCGGACACAAATTTCCAGAAATCAATACCCTAAAATATTGCATGTAAAGAACAAGAAGGGCGAAAACTAGATTATATTAGAAAATATTGAAATCTATAAACATAAAAACAGAATGTACATCTGCTTAACACACAGATTGACCTAGGAAATCTACCCCTTGTAAAACTTTTATAAAATATAGCAATAAAATCTTTAAATTTTACAACTGTACCATATTGATTTTAAAACCTTTTAAAAAATATGTTTTTATTAGGTATTACTGTTTATATATAAGTAACATAATTTTAGTTTGTCAGTACGTTTGAAAATGTAGTTGTACTACGAAACAGCTGTCACGGCTAAATATTCAATTAAAGTGACTATGAACAAAGTATACATTTTGTTTTATTTTGATTAATTTAAATGGATCTTATTTTAATATTTTTCTTAAACTAAACAAAATTTAATAATTAATAGTTTAAAAAACTAAAAAACACGCTTTTATATGCAACCGAACTAAAAATTAAAAAATAATTTTTCATTAAAAAAATATTTTCACTTCATAGTAAAAAGCGTGGGGTGCTTAATATATTAAATGTTATAATTATTATATTTGCCAATATCTATGATGGAAAAGTTATGAAAAAATAGTAAAATGCACCCCACGCTTTTTACTATGAAGTGAAAATATTTTTTAATGAAAAATTATTTTTTAATTTTTAGTTCGGTTGCATATAAAAGCGTGTTTTTTAGTTTTTAAACTATTAATTATTTTTCATTTTTTAGTTCGTTATATTGCACAAAATTCTTAATATAACAGTAAATTAGAACATACTATTTAATTAAGCAGCAAAAAGAAAATAACCAGCCCCCTATGAAATGACAATGGTAGCAAATTTTAAAATTTGCAAAAGATTGCAACTCACTAAAAAATTTCTTCTTCATTAAGTAGCAAAGTTTCAAATTTTGCCAACAGATGGCAATCAGGCAATGTTTGGACCGTTGCCAACATTTTGCAATCCACTAAAAAATTTCTTCTTCATTTAATAGCAAAGTTTGAAATTTTTCCAACAGATGGCATCCTAGGTGTTGTTTTATAATATAATGGAATTTTTTTCCTGGCGATTAAAAAAAAGATAAAGGGATACTGTTTGCAGATTATTGCATTGTCATGGGTCCTTAATACGTGTGCAAAGTTTCAAAGAAATCGAATAGCTGGAAGTTGGTTAAAATTAGGCTCAAAGATTCCGTTACATAGGCAGCCAGATAGATAGTTACAACCTAGTTAATAAAGCGTGTTAAAAAGTTCGCATTTCCATAGTCAGTGGGGTACCAGTTTATTGTTAGAAATATTGGTTTAGATGCCGCTAAAAACGCCACTGGACTTAATAAATACAAATAAGTTTAGTGCTAAGTTGGTCCCTTAATGCTCCAAATAACATTGTCAAATTACAACAAAACTGGGTAAAGGATATTTGGAAGAACATTTTTAAAACTTAAATACCCTGCACCCTGTATCTTAAGAACGAGAAATTTGAAGATTTACGTTTATATAATCTTTTTTCCATTTTAATGAGTTCGCATCGCACATCCTGTATATAGAGTCATCCACTTAATGGTTCGCTATTAGTAACTTAATTATTAATCAAAATACCAAAGTGTTTAAATTTGCAAACCAGTAGTATTTTTACCGCCCTTTTAGACTATAAACAACAAAACTGAACTGTGCTTCCGATTTAAATAGTAAAATACAATTTTTTTTAATTAAAGAGAATTTTTATTACTATGCTAGAAAGAGGTTTTAAAGAATTTGAAACAAAAAAACAATTTTTAGTAGTTTCCAAACTATACAGACTGTACACGGATAGGGTTTACAACAGGACAAATGGACCAAAAATTTATTTTTTTCGAAAAAAGTCACTGTTCATAAAAATGTTTGTTTGTAAAATATATGATCCACTAAGAGAAAATGTTAATTTTGTATACAGGCTTCGCAAAAACTTGAAAAACATGATTTTTTCCAAAATAAAACTACAATTATTTTTATTTTTAGACATAATGTCATAGAATAAAATGTGTTTAGAATAAAATTTGTAATCGATAGAAACAATAATACAAAGTTTTTTAACTCCATTATTTGGCGAAAACGTCTTGATTAAATTCGTTTACATCTGAAAAATTGTGTTGTGTAGGAATTTCGAGGAAGCAGAAATTTGAAAAGCAAATTATTAACGTTTTTTAGGTTATGTTACTGCAAAAATTTAAAATAATTAATTTTTGATAACTCCAAATTCCCAGACACCAAGTTTTACAATTCGAAACGTATTAAAAATTGGACCATGAATTAGATTACACCTTGTATAGTATTGCAATATAACATTAGCAGCAAATTAAGTTACCTTGATACCATTTATGCGCCTTAATATCTCTAGTTCCTCCTCTTTGCATACCAAGCCTTTCTGAAGGAACTGGGCGACAAAGTTTTTCAATAAGGTTCCTTGCTTTGGGTTGCATGTATGGAGGAAAATTGGCATTGTCAATTCCATTTAATATTTTGTTGTAGGTTCTCATATGGCTGCTATCTCCTGTACGGAATGGTGTTCTACCTAAAACGGTTATAAGATAAAATCGTATACATTAAATATAATAAGCAGTCTTTGCTTTAGATGCAAAAACTCTTTTAAATTGTATATTTGTTCCTTTAAAATAATAATAAACAAAAAAAAACTAAATCAAATTAAGAGGGTTTATCCAATTTCATAATCGTATTTATTTTGTTAGTTTTAAAAGCTGACAATTTGATTTACTGTCAGTTTTTATCATATACAATAATTTGTATAAGAGCATTGACGAATGACGCTTTTCTTTGCTTTATTAAAATCAGAGACCTCCGGTGTCGTGAAAGTTTTTACCTTCTTAATACAAATGAGTTTTATTTTATCAGAAAATAAGTTGTTTTAAAGTTTTACCAAAAAAATGTTACTGGTTAATAATTTGTGACTTTAAATTCTATTTCATATTTCTTTGATTTGTTTATTGTATAAAATAGTGTATTATTCCACTTTGTTAAATAAGTGTTAGCACCTTTTTTTAATATACAGGGTGAGTCAACGATAGAGTAAAGTTCATTATTTCATTGGTTTCAAAAGTTATGAGAAAATAGTAAATATAAAAGATGTAAAGATTCTTAGGATGCACAATCTAAAATTATTTTAAAGTATACAGGAAGGCTCAAAAAAGCGTGACGAATAAAACATACATTTTTTAAATGAAACACCCTATTTTTAAATTTTGTTTTGAATTCCTTTTAAAATTCTTCAACTTTTTTATTAATAATAATGCATACCTAAACCTAATAGTTTTTCCAATATTTCAATTTTTCTAAAAAGAAAATAATTTTCACACTTGCAAAAAAATTACGATAGCGCCATTATTTTTGAAGGTAGATCACTCATATTTGATATTATCATTATTCGAAGATGACGAAAAAGATTTATGCAACGGAATTTTAATTAGATGCAACAGGGTGTTCAAAATAAACGAATATATTTGGATCATTTTAAATTGAAAAATCTCGATTTTTTAAATGGCGCACCATATATATTATTATGTTTTCTGAAAGATCTTACAAAAACCCACAACTTTTATAAAGTATTTCATATACCTATTTTTAATACTTTGCGATTTATTTTAACTTTTCCAATATTTACCCTTCTATATGACTATTGCTATAACATTAGTTGGCCATGACAAAATGACATTGTCAAATTTTAACCTGACATCTGAGTAAATAAATTCATAACATTTATTGTGGTGTCAGTAAATTTTAAAAAAAAATAAGTATTGATTTTCCTAAAGCTGAATTAATTGATATGATTTATATATTGGGTGAGGCGCAAAGAAATTCTTTGTTGGCAGTAAGACTTTACAAGGCGAAGTACCTAATAGACGATGTACCGACTAGGCAATCTCTTCAGTGTTTAATGGAACGGTTTAATGCTAGTGGTAGTATTGAATATGAAAAACGGAAAGTGGTAAACCGGAATGCTACCAATGAGGAAAAAGAATTGGAAATTTCACTTCAAGTTCAAGATAATCCCCAAGTCAGTAGCCGTCAAGTAGCTAGCTTATGTGATACATCCCAATCTACCGTTAACCGCACCACTAGAAAACACAAATATCGTCCCTTCCACATGGAACTATACCAAGAACTTCTAGACCGCGATTTTGAACAAAGGGTAAACTTCTGCACCGTTATAAATGAAGCAATAGAGGCCGATCCAAATTTTTTGTCTAAAATAATGTTTTCCGATGAAGCTACTTTTCGCAGTAATGGTGCAGTTAATAGTCATAACATGCACTATTATTCAACAGTTAATCCAGTCTGGGTACGAGAAGTGCAAAACCAAAACGATTGGTCACTTAATGTGTGGTGTGGAATAAAACACTTTAATGTTATTGGACCATATTTTGTTCGCGAAACAGTTAACGGGCCTAGATATTTAAACTTTTTGCAGAATGATTTACCTCAACTTCTTCAAGAATTTGATAACATTGAGATCCAACAAATATGGTTTCAGCTAGATGGAGCTCCTCCGCATTACCATCGAGAAGTTTGAGAATTTTTAAATAATCATTACCCACAGAAATGGATCGGTAGAGGTGGATTCATTGGATGGCCCCCTCGATCATGTGACTTAACACCACTAGATTTCTTTTTGTGGGGATATGTTAAAGATCGGGTTTATGTAAATCCCCCTACAACACCAGAAGATATGGAAAATAGGATTTGGGACGCGTGCAGGAGAATAACACCTTTTATGCTAAGGAACGTCCAAGAAAATATACGAAAAAGACTAAACATGTGTATCCAAGTAGAAGGGCATATTTTTGAACATTTATTGCGCCATAATAATAATTAAAAATAAGTTAATTTGTAGTAATAGGTATTTATTATTATTTACTTTTCCTGTGAATTTAAAATTTAAAAATGGCCAACTAATGCTATAGCAATAGTCTTAGACAGAAAGAAGGTTAAATATTGGAAAAGTTAAAATAAATCGCAAAGTATTAAAAATAGGTATATGACATATTTAATAAAAGTTGTGGGTTTTTGTAAGATCTTTCAGAAAAAAATAATAATATGGTGCGCCATTTAAAAAAATCTAGATTTTTCAATTTAAAATGATCCAAATATATTCGTTTATTTTGAACACCCTGTAGCATCTAATTAAAATTCCGTTGCATATATATTTTTATGTCATCTTCGAATAACGCTAATAATAACAAAAATAATGGCGCTATTGTAATTTTTTTGCAAGTGTGAAAATTGTTTTCTTTTTAGAAAAATTGAAATATTGGAAAAACTATTAGGTTTAGGTATGCATTATTATTAATAAAAAAGTTGAAGAATTTTAAAAGGAATTCAAAACAAAATTTAAAAATAGGGTGTTTCATTTAAAAAATGTATGTTTTATTCGTCACGCTTTTTTGAGCCACCCTGTATACTTTAAAATAATTTTAAATTGTGCACCCTAAGAATCTTTACATCTTTTGTATTTACTATTTTCTCATAACTTTTGAAACCAATGAAATAATGAACTTTACTCTATTGTTGACTCACCCTGTACAGGGTAATTCTTAACATATACTCATAAACTTGGGAAATTATTGGTAAGGCAAAACAATGGCTTATAAATAATGAAAAAAGTTATCGAAATATTGAAATATTTTATATAAAATAAAAACGTGAATTCTAAAGTCAAATAGTAACTAATATTGAAGAACAATGTCGTAAACTATTTTTTGTTACAAAATAATCAGCAGATTTGTTTGTTTTTATAAAACAGTCTTTTTATAAATACTTCACTATAACGTGTGGTAGTTTGTGAATTTATTTTTACGTGAATAGAATTAAATTTGTCTTATAATTATTATGCCAAACAATTTCTTACACAAAAAAGTTTGCCATATTGTTTTTTATTATTATTAGTTATAATTTTTTCTTTGAATTTACGTTGTATTCTTTTAAATAATTGATTATCTTCCTAACTAACAATATTGTACTAACATTTTTTTCTTTATTAGTTATTGTCTGTCCTTAGTAAAAATTTCCTGAGTTTATATAGTATAGTATAGTTTAAGAGTCACCCTTTATATAAAACTTTATTTTTACCTGTTAAGAGTTCAAAAACAAATGCTCCAAAGGCCCAATAATCCACAGCCTTGTCGTGACCTCTATTAAGTACAATTTCAGGTGCTACATATTCTGGAGTTCCTGCAAAGGTAAACGTTTTTCCCCTTGCTGGCATTTTCTTAGCAAATCCGAAATCTGTAAGTTTTAGGTATCCGTTTTTGTCAATTAAAAGATTTTCAGGCTTAAGGTCACGGTAGACTACTCCTTTGCTGTAAATAAATAATTACCCATTATGTCCTAGATTTTCTTTCTTTAGGATCTTTAAAAATTATAAAATATATCTATTGGTTTACAGTTAAGTAATAATTTTAAAGGCTAAAATGGAAGATATTTAAAAAATACCGGACATAGGACAAGCCTTACTTTTAAAATATATAGTGTCAAATAAAAATTTTAAAATTTAGGTCTATTAATCGGGGTTTTCGATTTAAATGAGTACAATTAAAATACTGAAAATTAACTTTTTGATGATAACCGTTTGTTACTATTGTGTATAAGTGGCACAGTTTTTTTTGCTTCTATTTCGCTATCACTTTTTTATTCATAATTTTTTTACCAATATGCTTTATACCGGGTGACACAGTTATTCCCGCAATTTTTTTACGTTTTTGAAAAGACTAATAAAATTTTACAGTATAAATATAGCATAAACTGACATTTTTTAACAGTATCACAACCTCAAAATCACTTCCGGTTTAACCGGAAGTGCCATCAACTTTCTTATTTTAAATACAAGTGCCTTATTTTTTTCTATATTCGTTTTTTATAAAATTCTCCTTTTAATGATATATTATTCTACACGACACACATTAATAAATAAATTATGTATGGCCGCCATCTTGAAAATAAACAATTTGTTGTGATACGTCATAAGAAAGGGATTTTAGTGTAGAATTTAAAAATAAAATAAAATAGGGGTGTTTCCATTCAAAATGTTCAAAGAATTTTGAATTGTCTTCCATCAATTATATTAAAAACTGAAATTACGAAATATAAGTGATTTACTAAAGAAAATAAAATGTACTAATACCTGTGAAAGAAAAATAGGCAAGTATTTTATTTTCACAGCTCGGTTACATAGTAAAAATAATAATTTAAAACAGAAAAACTGGCGACACTTCATTCTCTTTAAAAGTATTCTTTGGGCGCCATTTTAAAAATAAACACCAAGTATGATATATTTTTAAAAAAGAGTTTTATAGAGAACACGAAAATGGAAAAAAATAAGCACTTTTATTTAAAATATAAGAAAGTTAATGGTACTTCCGGTCAAACCGGAAGTGATTTTGAGGTTGTGAAAATGTCAAAAAATTCAATTTATGCTATAATCTAATATATTATATAAAATGCTAATGTACGTTCGTGTGTCCACGATTTTCGCTATCATCCGCATCTCCGATCGACTTCCCGTCGGGGTTACAAATACCCCTTGGTCTCCCATTGTGAGTAAGGGAGTTTGGTCGGGGTGGGTGGAAGTGGGTGGTTGTGGGTGGCAAAAATGTAAAATATTATCACTCATTCTTGACAAATTGGCGGAGACACAAAGTTCTGAAAATTTTTGGAATCATCTAGAAAGTAAGTGTAGTGGCGCCATCTGTTGTCGAGTATTTGAACTTCATTCAGAACAACGGTTATTTGGGTCTCATATAAACTCCCGAGCGAAGCCGGGAATCATAGCTAGTTATACCATAAAATTTGTATAAGTATTTCTTAAAAATTAAAAATAAATCTTGGGCGGGGTAACAACAACCTATGTCACCCGGTATATTTTTTAAAGAAAAATATAGTAAAAATCATATTGTCTTTAGTAAAAAATGATGCAATGCAAAAACAAGAGCAAAAATATTTTTATAAAAAGTTTTTTTAATTCATTTTCAGAAATAAAATATTAATGAGAAATTCTGTGCGTAATAAAATAATGAATCAATATACAGTACGTAATAAAATAATGAATCAATATACAGTATGTCCAAGGATAGACTTAAAAATAGCACAATTTTTAAATTTAATTTCAAGATTTCTCTAGGTCTATTTTTACATTTCTGTAAAGAGTCACACTTTTGTAGTTTGTTGTACAAGACAAGGTATGCTTCTAACGTGAATCTTGTTTTTTAAAGAAGAAAAAGCACGACTTTCTTAAAAATTAAATTTTTCGGTCCATTTGTGCTATTGTAAAGTCCTCCTAAATCTGTGGACATGTAGTAAACAATATTAAAAAGTTGTTGTTATCGCTTTGGGAAAAACTTGGGTATAAAAAATTATTAAATTATGGCTGACTGTTTTAAGTTCTTACAATTTAAGTTCTAATCAACCATCATATAAAAAATAAGTTTACATTTTTATGTCTAACCGTATAACCTGTGTAGTACCTAATAAAAAAATTGTAAATTTGTACGAAAAATTAACAACTTACCTATGTAGATGTTCTAAAGCTTCCAACACGCAAGCTGATAAAAATTTGGCGTCCTTTTCCTCAAATCTCTTTCCTTTTTGTTTATGAAGGAGAGTAAATAGGTCTCCACCAAGACAAGATTCCATTAAAAATATACATACCTAAAATTTTAAAAATAGGAGCAATATTTCTGGACAACCTGCATTAAAAACAAGTATTGGGCAGAAACAGTCAAATCAATTTTGCCAAATATAGGAGTCTTTAGAGAAATCTAATATGTCTGAAAAATCAGACATAAAACTAGGTTTTTACGATGTTTTTGATTGTTGCCGCATTGTAACAAGCTAATGCAACTTAGGTATCTCGGGTAATATTAGAGATAGAGACTTGCGATTTTCGCGAACTGTTGCTACTTTTTAATGAAACGAAAGATGACACTAAAATTTTTTTCATGGGCCTCTTAGTTTTTAGGCAACCTTATAGCAATACCGTTGTTTAAATACTATCTATAATATAAAACAGTTTTTATACGGTAAACAGATGGGTGAATGTCGCTTTCTATTCGGATCTTAGACTATCACTAGTTCTTAAAATGGAGAATAATTAATTACATGTTATTTTATTATGTGTCACTTTAACAGTGACATAATTATTTAAAAATAATTAGATCCAAATGTTATTTTCTTTCTTAACTTTTAATTGCTATTGAGTATACACACCTTGTATATCAGCTGCTACTGGTAATAAAAGGAGCGTATGCAAATAAAAATTCCCTATATTAAGTTTATTTTCTAGATTGTACAGGGGCGAAGTTATTTAGTGTATAAATAGAGTTGGGACACCCAGTACACCGCTTTACATCATACGATACACATTTTCTTTTTAACATATCACTACTTAAGGCACTATGATAAATGTTTTTTTTTTATTATTGTTACATTTTTAGAACTTATACTGTTTCGTTGTTATCACTTTTACTTATTTAACCTGAACATGTTTAAAATTTTTCATTCGTTACTTTTGATAATGTTGCACAATAAATTTGTTGGTACCTTATGGCATCACTGGCAAATAAACTGTTCTAATGGAGAGTTGGTTAATATTACAACTTATGTAAATGATTTGTATTTTTTTTTTTAAGAAAAGTAATATACGATTTGGTATTTTTGTAAAGTACTCATTACATATAAAATAAATATTTATTTTTAATATCAATATTACTAAAATACACTTTTTAATAAATTTAGTTAAAAAACAGCGGTTAATTTATTTCTTTGTAGTTTCTTGAATACATTCTAAGATATTAAAAAAAACTAAGTTGAAGGCTAACTTTATTGTACAGTTAAAGACGTGATGACATCTGGGGTACATCCTTCTATATTTTATAAACTAAATACCATACATAAACATTTATATGTATATATATTCTAAAAAAGATGATTATACTTACTTATTGTCTTTATATGTCCTGTATAACCTAACAATAAATGGAGATCTGCTATTCATTTGTATTAACTTCTCATTGTATACATGTTCTTGTTGGTTCTGATATACAATATCAATTTTCTTAAGATATTTTAAAGCGAAAATAAGATCTTTTTCTTTTTATGCTGAACAAGTTCCACCCTGCCAAATCTAAAACAAACATATGTATTAATATTAAATTTCCATTTTGGGTGCAAACATTTGGAAATGTGTTGGATAATTTAATACACAGTTATACAGTGTATCTACGTAAATTGGCATCATATGGGAAACTTTTGTATTATTAATTTTATGAAAAATATTTGTTCTATTTAAAAAGTTTTGCATGGTCCAAAATAAAACTTTATACTAACTTTTATAAATTAAAGTTTAATTTTTTTAACCGGTGTAGATTAGGGTTATTCATTTCCGCAAAAGTTTCTATTTTTTTTGGTGCTTAAGCATAATTAAAGTCTACATATTCAGCGTGTCCACTTAAGTTTGAACCATATGGAACACTTTTTTGTTATTAATTTTATGGAAAAAAGTTATTCTTTATAAAAAGTTCTGCTTGGTCCAAAATCTAAAAATTAATCGTCAGATATTAAATGGTGGTCATCTACGAGGTTTGGCCAAAAATGTAATTTTTGCTTAAGGGTATAGTACCTTTAATTTTGCTAATATAGAAAATTGTTATAAAAAAGAAGCTTGAAATTTAAAATTATTTTTAAATATGCAATTTGGTTTAAAATTTGGGATAAAACGGTTTTTGGAATAGGTAGTAACGGCAAAATGGATAGTAGGATCTATTTTTCTGTGACTTTGTGATCAAAAATTTATACTTTTTTAGCATTTCATTTATGACACAATGAATGAAAAATTTAAAGTATTTAGGGGTTATATGTCAAAAAGTAGCAATTAAAATGTCACTGTACTTGGATTTCCATTTTTTACTAAAATAAATAAAAATATTGATATTGGGTGTCCCATTTAAAATTAAAAAGTTTAGGCCGTTTCGGGCTAAACCGGATGTAATAAAAACAACTCAATCCATGACATAATGCACATTTAGGTAATATATTTACGTACTTAATTTTATTTTGATATTTTAAAATCTAAAAAACTTATATGGGCTACGGACACCAGGTATTTAGGTTACATTTTCTCGGAAAGTATTGAACCGATTTTAAAAAAGTAAAGTGTGTGAAGAAGAGAAATAAAAACCCATTCAAATAATATCACTTGACTTCCCATTTAAACTCTTTGAACTTTGTGTTACTGGAGGCAGGGGATAAACCTAAAGAAATTAATTTTTACCCAAAAAGTGTCCCCCTGAAAATAAAAATCGACGTGTTTCAGGATTTTTGTATAGGTATGCAAATAACGAAATTATAGGGTGTGGCTCATTTTAATTGGAATGCACTGTATAATAGTATGTCTATCATTTGATTTGATTTAAAAGGAAATATTGTAATTTATTTTATTATTTTGATGTCAGTTTAAATACTTTAAACTAAAAATGTAATTTTGTTTCTCGAAATGCTGGTCAAAAAGTTATTTTTTAAATAGCGAAATAAGTATTTTTTTTCATATTTCTGATAGCCACTTCATAACTGCCTTAATAATATGCTATTTTACTTAAGATCAGCAACTTTAAACAACGATTGGCACTTTAGTCATAAGTGGATAGTTGACCAATGACCACTAGTAATAAACTACAAAAATGGGTTTTCATATTTTTTTATATCTTTACCTTTTTAAGTGCCACCTAAATAAATATTTGTTACAAAAATGTACATCATTGACTGGCATTTTTATTTTATTTTTTTATTTTGGTTTACGCAAGTAAATATAAAGTATTTGGTCCACTGAAACCCATAAAAAGCATAGATTTTTTTAAATACTTAATTTAATAAAAATTGTTAGTTTATATAATAATAGTACTTAATTTATTATTATTGGCTGTTCTTAGATACCTTATAAAAAATATAAAATCATATCAAAAATATTAATATAGGAGTATGAAACAGAGCGGATTTTTTGTTCTTAAAAATTGAGCAAGAAATAAACAAAATAAAAACTAAAAAGTGCATTTTTTTCTTACATAATCCCAAGAAATTACAAAAATGCAAATAAGTCAGTGGCGTACATTTTTTGCCAGGAATATATGTTGATGCCGTGGGACGTTACTAGACGTACTAAATTTTATTGCCTTAATTAGCCCTTAATACTTCAAATATCATTTGCCAAATTACAACAAAATTAAAAAAGAATATTTAAAGTATTTATGAAAAAACTTTTTAAAAAGGCAAATGCTCTGTATCTTGAAATATGAGAATTTGCGGACCCATGTTTATACATATACACTTTTCGTCTTAAAATCATACACGGAGTCGATCCATAAAGTTTGGTATCGTACTTTTTTATCACCTTGTACACTCTAAACTTACCCTCCTACTCCTAAAGTCTTGATAATCTTTAAATCTTCTAGTTTAATGTCTTGATACTCTGATGGGGTATCCTCTTTAAAACTAAGCTTTTTGACTTTAATCTTTGGAATTTCTACATCCCCAAAGTGATTGATGAAGTCTGTTCTTGTTAAGGTTAAACATTCTACACCAGGCGCTTCGGCTGTTACAGTAGCTTGTCTAGAAATAAATAACTGGTTTTACATAATTAATGCCAGAATAACGTAAATAGCTAATTTAGATAAATTTTGGTAAGGTAAAATATAGATATTTTACTCAGTTTAATATTTAATTTACCTGGTGTCTTCTTTCTGTAATGCCATTTCTCCAAAGCATTTTCCTTTACCTAGCGTTCCCAAGACCCCCTCACCGGTTTTTGAAATTGTAACAGTGCCTAAAAGAATTCTAAACTAATTAATTACCAACCCAATACAGTATACAGGGTGTTTCCAGACTACGGTACGGGTCTTTAAAGGTTTTATTTTCTTGTATTTTCGTATCTAACCATGTTAGACATGAGGAAATATAAGAGACCAAAAAGTTACATTTTTAAATGTTTAATCGAAAAAAATACAAAAAAGTCAGTGGTGTAGTTTTTCCTAATATTATTGGCTGAGGTGCCCACTGAGACGCCACTGTACTCAATAATTTTAATCGAGTTGGGACCTTATAAGCGTCTTACTACTTTAATCAACTGTACCAAAATAAACGAAATCAATTTAAGATTATTTAGGATTTTTTTATAAATTACCGACTTTTTTTAAGCTTTAACTCCCAGTATCTCAGTAACAAAACAAATCGGAACATGAACTTTTTTATAAAAATTAAAAAAATTACACATGGCCGTGGCCCTTAGGCCGTGTTTCCACGGGCCACTTTTTGAAGTTGATATAAGCCACAAATTTTTTTATTTATTGTGTAAATTTTTGACACAGGCAAAATTTTTAACATTTTGCTTTTACGGTTTAATTTTTTCATCTTTTTTTACTCCGAAGGCATTCACTATTTTAATTGATATTTTGTACCGTTCTTCAAAAATCTGCATTTTCAAACATTCATACCAGCAATTTCATACGTAATAAAAACTTAATTTATTTAATAACATAATGAATAAAAGGTAAAACTTCGAAGTATTTGTCGAAACATTTGGCAAACTATATGTAAGCAAGCGGACTCGAGAAAAGTTGAGCCAATCAAGACGAATGTAGACGAACAACCCATCCACACAATGGTTGTTTGCCAAAGTTTGTCGTAGTTGGCCCAATGTCTGGCGGCGCGGCGGCTTAAAATACTAAGGGGGCGTCCATAAATTACGTGAGATAGTTTAGGGGGAGGGGGTCGAGGAAAATCTCACTAACTCTAACGATGGGGGAGGGGGTCTGTAAAAATCTCAATATCTTACGGGATTTTTGTGTAGGTAGAAAGGGGACAACATTTTGGGGCAGGCCTCCCTAGGAAAATGTGATGTATTGTTGCTTTTTGGATGGAGACCTTTTTTTTGCTCATCAAACATTTTTTGAGGAGGACAAAATCAATTTCGTTCCGGGAACTTTAGAGTTTTGGGTTCCCATCATAAATCTCACGTGAGATTAGGGGGTTAAAGAAAATCTTACCTAATCTCACCAAGAGGGCAGGGGGTCCAAAATATGGAAAAAACACCCCTCGTAATTTATGAACTTTATTGTACAAATAAACACTGTTTATAATATTTTTATAAAATAAATGGTATTACATTTGAAATGGAATGTATACAGGGTGTTTCTAAAGTTGAGTCATTTATTTTAACAGCTTGCGAATGTTTTATAATAAAAGAGTTTGTTAACATTATTGTAATTCTTTTTAAAGTACTGATACAACTGGTCTAACCAAAGACTTGAACTGAAAACCATACAATAACTAAAACATTTACTAAATTTAGATAAACGTTAAGATTCGTAAACAAAAAGGCTAAGATTTTACACGGTAGTGGTCAGGCATTCAAGAAACCTGTGTAAAAACATTCTTATTTTTTTAAATTGGAATTTGTGGATACCTAGATTTAATTTTTAAGGGGGTTTAAAAGGTCGTAAATTCGCCGAACAAGATTTTGCGTTAATCAAACTAATGGGGACAATTTTGAGCAGTGTAAAAACAACTACTTGATAATGATTTTTTAAAAATAGTTTTTAACTCTCTTATTACGCAACTTTCATATTGGTGAATTTTGGTATATCAACTTTGAAAACACCCTGTATATACAATGTATTCTGTAAAAACAAAAAACCTATACTTTTTTCATAAAAAAGGTAAAGAAATCTAACGGTAAACGCAAAATGTCAAGTTTTTTTAACCTTTGTCAAAAATGCACACATTAAACGAAAAAAATTGTCTCACTTTGTATAATCCCGACTAACAAAAGAATTGTTTACCTATGGAAAGAGGCGTCAGTATGGGTTTATTAAGTTTCCCAAATTACATTAATACTGCGTCCATTAAAAATTTATAAATATATTTTTTTCTAACCTTAAAGATAAATTACTCCCTAGAAAAGTGCGATATTTCTTTTTATTATGAAGTACTAATATTATATTAACTCACTCTATCAGTCCTATCATTTACGGCATCACCTTCCGGACACCCTGTATATTGTGATTAAAATAAAAAGCACCATTTACTTAAATAAAAAATTAAGTGTGCTCTGAGTTTGGTATCCATATTGAAATAAAACCAAAAGATTTTAAAACGATTTCCCAAGAGTTAAAAAGCCCATATTGGTAATTTAAACAAGTCGCAACTTTGCTGGTGGAAGTAAAATTTAAATTACCTACCATAAATATTTTATTTTTATTAAAAATTGATGATGGTATTTTTGCATACTGACCTGCTCTTATAATATAAAATTTGTCTCCTTTATCCCCCTGTCTTATAATTACTGTTCCAGCGGCAAAAAATTCAGGCTTTAACAAATTAGAAACTTGCCTAAGAACTTGTACATCGACAACGTTAAGGTATTCGACGTTTTGCAAAAATCTTAGATTCTCATCTTGCTCTTTTAAGTTAGAACTTATAACGATTTTTTGGTAGGCCTGCCGGTCTAAGACCCAAACTTTACCGGGTGTGACTGCTTGAATTGAAGCTAACCTAGAAATAATTCAATAAGTTTGCAAAAAACCTTTAGACAGAAGCGTAATTTTTTAATTAAAATATGTATAGGAAAGCAACTTATGTGTGTACATCCTGAACATTTATTTCTTTTCTACATCAAAAAACCCATTTAATTTTGTTTAAAGCAAACAAGGTTTAAAAATTTTAATACCTTCACCTACATTGGTGGAAAAAAGTATGAAAGTATACTTTTTAAGATGACAAGAATATCTTGTTTCTGCATATTCTTGCAGCATAGACATAATTAGAATATTAGGTCAAGTAATATCAATAAATAAATAAAAAAAAATGTTATTGAGATTCTTGTTTTCAAATAAAAAGGATTTTTATTATTTTATAAAAAAACATTGTTATATGTATATAGTTCACACTTTTTTATTTGGCATTTTGTAGAATGCCTTTAAGCATCTAAAACTGCTTGGAATCTTTTAGACATTTATAAACGAATTTTTAAAAAGGGTCTGAAAGAATTTGTAACCACTCGGAGTTAATAATATTAAAGAGTTGTTGTTTTTAATATTAAAATGAACTCAAATACCACAATCTAAGGTGTTCTAAAGATGTTTAACGGGATAAATGTCCATATTTGCCATTAGACATGTATGAAACACAATAAAATAGTAAGGATGTCGCATCCAAGGTCCCCTTTGACCGCCCCTGTGACCATTTGACGATAACAAGTATAGTTGTGTTTTTTTGCCAAACCAATCTTTTATACCTATATCTTCATCTGAAAATGGTAGTATTGCATTTTGCGATTTCTCTTTGTAAATATTTAAACTGGTTAATTTTACAGCGGTCCTGTCTCCTATCGAGAAAAAAAAATTCCAGACAATTATGTTTCCTCCTCCATGCTTCACAGTGAGACATTTATACTTTGTTCTGAACCTTGCGCCAGTCGGACTTCTTATACAATTTCTGCCATCAAATCGAAATAGTAAAAATTTGTTTTTATTACTTTAGAAAACGGTATTCCATTTTTCTTAAGACCAAATATTATGATCTTTAGCAAACTCCATTTGAGCAACTCTATTTCTTATTGATAAAAGTGCCGTTTGAATAGCGACTCTTTCATAAACTCCTCCATTAAGTAGACGGTTTCTTACGGTTCTGTCACGTTAGGACCAAATTGCTCAGAGATTATTTGTAATTTGGCTAATAGATTTTCTGAGATCAAGTTTTAAGATCCTTAAAATAGTTTTACCAATTCGGAGAGTAGTTTTACGAAGTCCTCCCGACTACGGCACATTCCTCCCATCATCACGATTCGGACTTTCATATTTTTGTATTGTTTTTGTTAACGCACTTTTAGTAATATTAAGAGATTTTGCAAATTTTAACTTTTTCCTTCCCATTTTAAGTAAGTCAACAATTTTTTGTTTAAAATTACCTTAAAAAATAACGGTGACTTGGCATGATATTTGCTTTGTAAAATCAATGCTAATTTTTTTATAACCCACAATATGACTAGTTTTCATACTTTTTTCAAACCACAAATTTCTTATTGAAAAAAAACATAAACAAGATTTTTTGTGTAATTCCTAAAACACGATAATATGTATATCAGTGACATTGCTGCAGTTTAACAAACATTAAAAGGCTTCTGATAAATTAACTCTACAGGGTGGGCCCACTTAAACTTGCACGAGCAACAGATAAAAAGAAACACGATGTGTTTTGCCAATTTTGCTTAAATAGATTTAGACAGGACTGGACTACCGGGACCTTTTTTAAAATACTGTATTTAACCTCCTTGCAAAACAAAATAATTTAATTACAACTAAGCTAATACGTTTTTCTTGTAGACAGTAAAAGCAAACCTGTCTACGATTTGAGGATTTTGGAATTATAATTATTTTCAATAAATAATGCTTCCCATAGAGCATTGATTTCTCTCGATTTTAAAAAGAACTTTTTAGCGCCATTTGAAAATCAAAAATGTGAGATTACCATGGTTACTGAGTTGGATGCTGACCAAACTGTAAATTATTAAAAATAAACGTATTAGCCTAATTGTAGATTTTTTTTGCAACGAAGTTTAATGCATCATTTTGAAAGAAGTCCCGTAAGTCTAGTCCCGTTTAAATCTATATGACCAAAATTGGCAGACTCAGAGAAAACATATCTACCTATTAGCCCCTCAAAAACTAAAAAGATGATGGATTTATTGCACCTTTTCTATAAACAATTATCTTTTCAGTAAATACATACCTTTTTGCATTATATAAAATAGCCAACTCGCCAAAAACTCTAGTATCGTTAAATTGAGCAACTTCTTTTCCTTTAATTAAAATTTTATAGGTACCTTCTTTTGAAACAAACATTTCAGAGCCCTTTTCACCTAAAATATTTGAATAAATTAAATAAAGCATGTTATATTTCTAGCTACCCTACAATTTAAATTTAATTAGTATTAATTACTTTATTAATGATTTTCTTACCTTGTTTAATAAGTTTTTGTTTGGCTACGACATTTTTCAATTGCATAGCATTTATTATATCGTCTAGACGTTTCTTCGAAAGTAATCTGCTGAGAAACTCATTTTTTTCAATAGCTTTTCTAATTTTCTCTTCATCTCTAAAAAGAATTAAAATTTGAAAAAACTTCTAAAATATTTGAGTCATTTTTAACGTAAATATGCTTTTTAAGCCTAAACACAGTAATATGACTCTACCAAAGTTGAATTATGAAAGTTGTTTTTGTTTAATGTACGAAAAGGGGTCTTCCTTTTTCGACAGTTAGGAAAGAACTTCTGCTTTTTATGTCATTCACTGGGGAGGGTCTTGGTAAATAACATAAAAAAGTAGTAACTATCGAAAAAGGAGAATATCCTTTTGGTATATACCATAGAAGGGAAATTATTTTCATTTGTTTTATATTGTAGGTATTTATTTACTATGTCTCGTTATTTCGTTCTAAAAATTAAGTAAAAATTTACTTTTTAAAATCCAGGTTTTCTAAACAAGATCTATTGTTAATAATATTGTTTCAATAATATTGACCTTGTTGAGGATACTTTATACTACGAGGATAAATAATTTAGTGTTATTATGGGATATAAAAAAATTATAAAACCTTAAAACTAGTTTATTTCTGTCCTATTAATTTTTATGCAAATAAAACTAAAAAAACCCGTATGTATTTTTTTCAAAATCTTTAATTAGACGCAATTGCTCTTCTTTTCTTAAACGGCGATTTTCTCGCAAACTGTTAGTTGTTTTACAAAAATGCAGGAGACCAAAAATTTAGACTATTTTTTCGTTATCTTGTCTGTAAAGCTACAATTAAAAAAAATACATACACATATAATTTTGATCATCAAAAGAGTTTTGTATTTTGTCTGTCCCCCAAAATTGATTTCTTACCACTATTAATATAAAAAAATAAGTACACCGCCTAAAATAATAGGGGTGTACACATTTTCTCGCAGTAAAATTTTTTTCTTTAATATTCCCTTCAGAAATTAGTACAAAAATTTGCCAGAACTTTAACATGTTTATGTACCGGGTGTCAAGTTATAAATTTAAACCCCTTTACTAGCAGCGGCTGGTGATGGCCAATTTGGTAGGTCAACCCGCATCATATGTAAAAACTAATGTTTAAAATTTTATTTAGGCCTCTTATTATAAGTAATTGATTCATTTTTAGTAATAATATGTTAAAAAGTTAAACAAATAACGGCCTAAAGTGATTTAATAGATGTAATAACCAACAATTAAAAAAATATATTAGTATTTTACAATGGTGCGGATTGACCCACCAAATTGGCCATCACCAGCCGCTGCTGCCCTTTACTTTTTTTTGCTTTAGTACAAAATAAATACCATTTTATTTGGGTAATTCTGTGATTTTTAAATCAGTTACCAGATTTTTATTATCTCTTAATATATACAGGGTGCAACAAGTAGTGTTTTTTTTAATGGATCATCCTCTATATTATACCGGGTGCGAGATTACTAGCAAGTCTGTTATTTTCTTCAAAAGTTATACAACATTTTGAAATTTTGGTCGAATTTATGGTTGAATAGGATGCAGATTTTTAAACTTTCAGATTTTATGTAGCACATCCGGTTCAGCCGTTAACCCCATTTTTATGGATTTGTTTAAAAACAAAAGATGGTAGAAAGGGGCTAATGCGATTTTTTACACATATTTAAGAAACCTTATATCCTATACCTGGAAGTGCCACAGAAATTGACTTTCACCAGTAAAGAACTTCAATAATTCAAATGGAAACCACTACCTTAAGCCTTAAGGCTTATATTTAAATATAAACTAAACACCTATTTTTCAATCTTTTTTGTTAATTATATCTTAATCTTAATAAAAAGCCAGTCATATGTGTGATTGATATTGTGATCTAATTGGATAGTAATATTACATTAATGTAAATGTATTTTTACACTATTATACATTTTTGTGTAAAAATACCATCACAAAGGAGTAAAATTCCGTTGTTAATATACATATTTTTTTAGTGATATCCCTAAACCTAGTGGTTTTTAACTTATTCCCTAGTAAAACGTTAAAAAATATTTTTTCTTTGCCATTTTCAAGGTAGCCTAGCGTTTTACCATTAATATCTTAAAAATTATTAGGTTTAGAGATAGGATATAATTAATAAGAAAGATTGAAAAATAGGTGCTAAGGCTAGGCTTAAGATAGTGGTTTCTTTCCATTTGAATCATTGATGTTCTTTACTGCTGAAAGTCAATTTTTGTGAAACTTCCGGTAAAAACGGAAATTGTATTCTTACGGTAATAGATTAAGTAAAAGATTATTAAATATGTATAAAAAAATTGCATTACCCCTTTTCTACCATCATTTGTTTTATAACAAATTGATAAAAATGGCGGTTAACAGAACATTTTTGAACGCCATTTTCTCAAAAACTAATTAAGATAGGTATAAAATCTGGTACATGTATTTTCTTGGAATTGCCTGTAGAATTGGTTCTTAGAAAAATATAAAGGGTGTTCCATTTAAAATAGCAAAGTTGAGAACACTTCTGATTAATCCAGAAATGCCACATAAAATCTGTAATATATGAAATTTGCATCCTATCCAACCATATATTCGACCAAAATTAAAAGTCGTGTAACACTTTTTAAGAAAATTACAGGCTTGTTAGTTATTTCGAAAGCACCCCTATTCCTGAGTAAAAAGCCCTGCCGCTTGAAACTAACAAATATTATACGCTGAGTGTTTCCAATGTATATAAACTGGTTTTAGGACGCTGTTTACCACAAAATATTTTAGCTAGTACCGGTTACCAGTACAGAGATTTAATACTTTCTGCTCGACGCTTTCGCTTGTTATCGTATCCGATGCCTAACGGCACTAGACTTAATAATGTTAATTAATATATATCTAATATATTTAACTAACCCATGTATTAAATTTTTGTACAGACCCAATATATAAAATTTTATTTGGATAAAATCTATGAATTATGACTTTTCTACTTTTAAAATACAAATTTGGTTTTCTTCCCTATAATTCAAAATAATTTTAGTCTTGACTGCATTTTGAAATTTTTGTTCTCCCGTAACAACCAAGTATTTTATTTCCTTGTCCATTAAAACACTCTGTATATTAATAAAATAACATTTTTGGACTCTACAAATTCTAAATAATTAAAGTGATTGACAAGACAAATAGTAATGGTCTTAATTTATCACTTTAGCAGCTACGTCAAAACCCGATAATAACGTTAAAATTAAAATTAGATTTATTTTTGATAATAAATGTATTACTCAAGTTTTTATTATATTCTACGTGAATAAAACAATTTTAATGTTGTGATAGTGATACTAGTGGTAGGGGAGCCTAAAGGGGATTTCTGAAGTTACTACAGCGCGTCAGAAAAATATACCGGAGGATACCTTGTACCCTATTAAATACCTCCACCAAATATGAGCCCCGTATACAGGGAAGATCATAAAAAACAAAAATATATCCTGCAGAAATTGTCGTACGCGTCAGACTCAGATAGGGTGACTTAATTACATGCTAAAGAGTGTATATTCAATTAATCTGACAATTTGAGAGTGACGTAAAGAAAGCGGAGGGCTACAAAATTGTAAAAAAAAACGTCTTTTTGACATGCTCGAGCGTGGTTATTTTTTTATTATTATTTTAAAGAAAATAATTAAAAAAGAAAAATAAATAATTCAATACGATTTGAACGATTTCCACAAGCCGAAACAATAAAAATATTTTTTGACATACTTTAAAGTTTATAGCCGCTTAACGCCCCGATGAAAAGATATACATTATATAACATTTTTTTCTTCTTATCATCTAAGCTTTGCAATCCAGTGAATCTTTATGACGCTCGAGTAACTGCAAATTTAGCATCTTGGGCTCCCCTACTATAGGAAGGTTAAAGATTTTTATTCTCAGAACTATGCCAATGCAGTATAGTCATCAAATTACAACTATTTTCACTGTTTTAATTAATAGTCCAAGACCCGAATAGGAAGCCCCACCTGCACCCATCTGTTTACCGGATAAAAACAATTTTGTATTAAATATACTATTCCAATAAAGGTATTGCTACAGGGCTGCCTAAAAAATTATTGTAAAGGCTTTAATTAAATTAAAAAAAAACCCTCAACATTTTTATACACCTTGTATTATGGCAATTTTCATTTGTTTTTACTCTACATGACAGTACTAATACAGATTGTCCACGGATGAGGTTTACAATAGGACAAATGGATAAAAAATATCATTTTTCGAGAAAAATGATGACAATGACAATTTTTGCTTGTAAAAAAATATGATTCACGAAAATAAAAAATGTTGATTTTGTATACAAGGGTCGCAAAAACTTCTAAAACGTGATTTACCTTTATTTTTAATTTTTAAGCAAAATTTCATTTAGAAAATTTTTTTAAAATAGCATTTTTAATGACTTTATTAATGTTATTAAAAAAATTTAAAAACCGATTTTAGAATTATCAAAAATTAATTATTTTAAATTTTTGTAATAAAATAACTTAAAAACTCTCATAATTTGCTTCTCCAACACCTGCGTCCTCCAAATTCCTACAAAGCACCAGTTTTTCAGCGGTAAACAAATATGATCAAGGCATTTTCGCCAATTTATGGCGTTTTATTATTATTTATTGATTACTCTACATTTTACTCTAACTACTTACTCTAAATAATTGTTCCTAATGACATTTTACTTAAAAATTAAAAATAAAGGTAGTTTACTACTTTTTACAAACTTAACATTTTTCTTTTCGTGAATCATATCTCTTTTACAGGCAAATTTTTTTATGGAGAATTATTTTTTTCTAAAAATAAAATTTTTGGTCCACTTGTCTTCTCGAGGACCCCATCCGTGGACAGGGTGTTTATTACTATTTTTTTCTCTCCAATATTCTAAATAGTGCCATTTTTTTTAAATTAATTTAAAACTTTAAAAAATTATTACAATTTTTTATACATTCACTATTATTTAGACATACATATTTTATTAACTAGCCTTGTTGTAGTGTATTAAAAAAATAGTAGTTGCCACTATACAGGGTGTCAACAATTTTGAGGTTTATTTAAAATTTAGATATAGTCTAGACAATCATTTTTTAGGCAGCTCTGTAGCAATCCCTTTATTTTAATACTTAAGGTATTTAATAAAAAATGGTTGTATCCGGTAAACATTGTGTGCTTTTTATTCGGATCTTAGTCTACAAGCCATTTTAAAAATGATTCTTGTGTATAAGTGGCTCAAACTGAATAATTTTGTTTATTTACTCTTCCAAGCTTGGTCGTAGTTAAATATTTATTCTTTTGAGACCTTAACGCGCCTCTAGACTATGCAACAAAGCATGTTTTTTAGTAATGCTGTACAACAAATTTGTTATCAACTTAATTTTGTTACATGTTATTTAACTTTGCTTATTTTAAACGCGTATTCCGATTATATAACAATGTTTTGTAACCAACTAGATGTTAGAATTGTACTAACGTTGTAATTATGGCATCCATTGGCATGTGTCATTTTGTGTAGAAAACGTATGTTAAAAGTAAGTGCGACCAATAGTTGAAAGCTTAAACGATATACAGGGTGTCCGAGAATATGTGGACAATCTCTTGAATTCATACAGAACCCATTTAAATAATATGATAAGTTCCCATTTTTTCCTAAAGCATCTCTTTACAGAGATATATGCCCTTAAAGGACGCCGCTGAAAATCGGGTTTAAATAACCTTTACCATACTACTAAGAATGTTTTTTTTTATAAAAAAATTGTATTTATTAGTTCGCGAGGGGACTAACCCTTACACAAGACTGCTTATTATTTTTACACCTTGTATAATAAAGAAATATAATAAGGATTTTCTAGTAGCTTAAACCCTTTGTTAACAAAAAGGTACTTCTTTCGATGTCGATAAATTAAAGCGTTTTCGACAAAAGAAGTTTTTGTCGTGTGTAGCTCTCTAAAAGTTATTCAATAAAAACCGATTTTCAGCGTCGCCCTCTAGATGGAAGAAGAAGAAATTTTAATTTTATTTTAATGTTTTCAATAAGACACCCTGTATAGTAGTCCCAAAAATAAAAAGTTCCAGTTTTTGATGCTCAATACATGTATCCATTCTTTGGTGGTTATTATTGTCCCAAGAGGTGTGTTACTCTTTAAAATTTGAGATTTTACCTGATCCCCTTTTATATTAAAGGATTTTGACTTTTGTGTTAGTGGGGAGAAAGAAGCTCTATACTAGGGTTTCTAAAGCTTTTTGGAGATACGGACCACAACGAAATTTTAGAAATAGAAAACAAACCTTATTAATAAAATCTGTATTAATTTTATTATTATAAGTATATTAATAAGCAGGAAATTACCAATTAATTATAATTGAATTCATTAGCTAACCTGATAAGGTTTAACCGATCCACCGCGAACGCGGACACATACACCTCGGACCCCCAGGGGGTCTGTGGACCCCATTTTAAGAAACCCTACTCTATACGCAAAAATACAGTGTGTCTACTTAAATTGGCACCATAATATAAATTTTATGAAAATGCATTTTCTAAAATATAAAATACGACAGTATTAATTTTTTTAGTGGTATACGAGGTCTAAAAATATAAATTTTGCTTAAGAGAAAAGTATTTTTTAACGATATAAAACATTATTATAGAGCAAAACTGTTTAGGATCAAAAATTACTTTAAATATGTAACCCCTGTTTATTTTTGTGAAATTTTTTTAAAACTTTTTATTGGATATTATATTGTGTAAGAGGAGAATAGTTCTTCATAATATATAAAAGTTTTAATTTTCCTAAAATATTAAATAAACTTTTTAATTGTATTCTGGAGAGAAGCCAAATAGTATTTTGTATAAATTTAATCTCCCAGAAAACAAATAAATCATAAACAAAGTATATTTGAAAGTTACTTTTAATTCTAAACATTTTTTTATATAAAAATTTTCGAAATTGTAAAAATAAAGGTACTGCCCTCCTAAGCAAAATACATATTTTTTAAATACCTACTACATCACTAAAAAAATTAATATTTAAACTTTTTATAAAAATACTTTTTGCAAACAAGTAGACACACACTGTATGTCCCCCTTGAAATAAAACTTGACGTGTATATTTATTAATAAATATAGAACTGATGAAGCGGCTCGTTTTAATTGAAATGTAATGTATGTTTTCTATTTTAATATTTTACAAGATTACTTACTCTGGACTTTTTTTAAACACTGGCAACGCATCTTCACTAATAACCTCAACATTTGTTGGTGCACTAACCTGAACTCCTGACCTTCTCCTTACCACATTTTCGTCTAGTGATTCCGATGATCTTGCTGAACCACTAATAAGTGTTCCAACACTCTCCTTTCTATCTACAAGCAAAAGTATACATATAATTAATAATAAGTAGGTATATTAACAACAAAAATGGTTTCTTTTGAAAACAAATAGGCATCAAGTTTAATCGGGAGTCGGCAAGTAGAATGTAGAAAAAAATGAAACTAAATCCCTATTGTCGTTATAACATTTAAAAAGAAATCTCCCCCTTTAATAGTTTTCTTAACTTTTGAAAAGTGAAGTCAGTAACCAACTTTACTTACTAGGTATTCATTAAAAATATAAGGCAAACTATCATTTTTTTAATATGAAATTTGTCTCCGACATTTACAAGAAGTAAGCAGTAAATCTACATAAAGTAGAAATCTTATTAATGTGACGAAAGCCTAAGCATGTACTCAAATGATATTTTTACCAAAACTTAAAATTTTTGGCAAAAAGTATATGTATTTTTTTAATTGACCGGAAAATTGAATTTTCCACTCAATTTTAAGCGGAAAATGCTATTTTACAGGACTAATTTACTTTCCGGTCCCTAGTTTACTTTCCGGTCTCTAATTTACTTTCCGGTCCCTGATATCAAAAATCCTGTTAGCCATGACAAAAATTGTCAGAGTTCAATTGTTACTATTTGACAGTTCAAGATATTGTAAAGTAAAGAAAGCATCATTTTGCCAAAATGGAGTCAGACATGGAAAATCCAGATGAAATAATTGAAGCAGCCTTGCCTTATTGTCGTTTAAATATAACACTAAAAATGTACACAGTTTTTTTCCGGTCAATTAAAAAAAAATTATGTACGATACTCGACCGGAAATAATTTTTACGGGTCTCCTCAAAACTACAGGACTCGCCTACGGCTCGCCCTGTAAATGTTTTCGTCGACCCGTAAAATACCATTTTCCGGTCTAGTAACGTAAATAGCTATTATTATTTGATATTTAAATGTACCAACGAAGATAAGTATACATTGCGGACCTAAAGTTTCCACCCTCCCTCTCCTTCTAAAATCTAAACCCTTTGGTATATTTTAATAAAATTTGGAACAATAGTCTATAAGCAAGGTCTTAATTTTCTGACATATCAATGACACCTTTAAATGTCAATGTATCAACTCGAACCCATATTGGTAAAAAATTAAGTGTTATCATCATCATTTTAAAGCCCCTGAGAACTACTTTATAATATAAAGGCAATACCTTTACCTGCAACAAAATGGCGATAATTTAATAATTACCTAAATACCTAAGTACTTAATTTGGATGGTCATCTTTCCGAAACTAATAAACTAATATATAATAGTGATAAATATTAACTGCGTTACTTTAAAAAAAGAACTAAACTACCTACAGGGTGGTGCCTTTTCGTTGACCTTGCAGGGTGTAGCGAAAACTAAAAGAGATAGAACGAATCTGATTGTACAATCTCGATTTAAATTTTTAAAACAAATTTAATGGTAAAAGCAAATCCTGGCTAACTTGATTCATTTTGGAGATACGGAGTGTTTTTCAAATTTTGTCTATTTGGCCAAGCACTTGAAACTTGCTTAATATTGGAGATCGAAAAAATGGTAAAAAGAAAAGTTTTAGTAGTTTTTACATAGAATTCAGTGGCGTACCTATATTTTTCCATTTACATTTATTTTAAAGTTATAACACAAATTTGGGTTTTTTTAAATGGATACCTCGTATATTTTATCACCAATTAAAAGGTCTTCTTAAAAGCCGTAAAAAAATACAACATTTGATATATTTAATTTGTTATAGTTTTGGAAATATAGCCATCGTCAGGAATGCGATAAAAAATGACATTTTAAAAATAAAACACCCTGTGTATTTTATTACCATTAAAAAGGCATTTTAAAGACCTGAGCTTCCAAATCTTAATGCGTATACCTACTATTTTTTAGATTTATATGGTCATATTTCCAAAACTATAAGAAATAAATATGTCAAATGTGGTATTTTCTTAAACCACTTTAAAATTTCTTTGCAACGATAATATAATCTACAGGGTGTTTTGTTAAAAAAATCCTGATGGTGACTATATTTCCGAAACTATTAAAAATACATACATCACATGTGGTATTTCTTATAGATTATAGAAGATCTTTAAAATTATGATAAAATATACAGGGTGTTCTCTTTGAAAAAACCCAACTTTGTGTTATAACTTTAAAATAATAGGCATTGGAAAAATATAGGTGCGCCACTGAATTCTGCGTAAAAATCCTTAAGACTTTTCTATTTACATTTTTCTTCTACCCTTAATATTAAATTAGTAACTCGCTACAAGTGCCTGGCCAAATTGACAAAATTTTAAAAATACCCTGTATCTTCAAAACTAATCAAGTTAGTCATGATTTCCTTTTACCACTAAATTTGTTTCATAAATCGAAATCCAGATTGCGCAATCAGATTTGCGCGATTCTAGTTTATACTACTATACCCTGTAAAGTCAACGAAAAGGCGCCACCCTGTATATTTTTATTTTAATGCAAAATATCATTTTTTAACGTAAAAAAGTCTACACAATTTGGCACATCCCACCCCACAATTTTCCAACTGTAAACAAGTGTGATAAAAGCGTTTTAGAATTTTAAAATAGAATGACTTAGTCAGATTATGAAGTTCAATAAAATGATTTATTATAAATTTTATCCATTGCGTACCTTATTCCAAATAAAGT
>JACEGR010000584.1:0-154788 GCA_014170235.1 Listronotus bonariensis
CCTGTTTAAAGAAATTGCCGATGAATGTAAGTAATTTTTAAAGAAAAAAGAACAATGTAGAGAACACCGCACGCAAACTTACTTTATAACACTATCCCACTCTTATAGGTTATCCAAATCCAGAATACGAATTGTCCCTTAAATCTCTGGGTGGCATCCATTGGTTCTTAAAACATTCTCAATTAGATATTCAAGTTTTTTCGATGAGCCATTTTGAGAAGTACGAACCTGTAGAGTTAAAATCTAGTCCAGATGTCAAACACATTGACAGGGATTATATGGTGCTGGATTCCACTGCTTTAGAAAATTTAAGTTTGCTGGGAGGCCGAGGAACATTGCAGAAAACGCTAGATTTTTGTAAGACACCATTTGGTAAAAGGTAAGCTTATATTCCTAAATTATAAAAAAATTGATTTGATTTACTTAAAAATATATTTTTTATTTTAAGATTGCTACCACTTTGGATATGCAGACCGCTGTGTAAAATAGAGAAGATCAAATTAAGGCAGGAGGCAGTAAAAGAATTATATGAAAATCCACAAAAATTGCAGGCCTGTCGAGACATCCTACAAAAATTGCCTGATTTGGAACGACAAGTTGCCAAGTAAGTTGGTTTCATAAAAATGCTTGGTTTTCTTTGTTAATTATTAACATTTGATTTTCAGATTTATAAAAATATTTTTTTGCAGAATACATACCTACGGTAACAAATTTTGCGCGACAAATCATCCCGATGGAAGAGCTATATTTTATGAAGAAAAAACTTATTCTAAAAGAAAAATTATGGATCTAATAAAAACTTTAAGAGGATTTGAAACTTCTCAAGAAGTTGCTCAGATATTTAAAGGTAGGCAATCCTTATAAGAAAAATGTTCATAAAATAGCGTGTGTTTTTAGGTTGTGAATCTCGTTTGCTAAAAAAACTTACCCAATTTGTACCGGATGGATTAAATATTGATTTAACAGAAACGCTGAACTTTTTTAAAGTAAGTTTATATATAGTTTTTATTTATTTACAATAGCTGTATGTTATCTTATTTTTTTAGAAAGCTTTTAATCATGAAGAAGCTGAAAAAGAAGGAAAAATAATGCCTAAAAAAGGAGTGGATGAGGATTACGATGAGATTGAAAACACAATAGCCGAGATAAATTTCGAATTGAAGGAATATTTAAAAGAACAATCCAAGTTTTTCGGATGCCAGGTCACTTATTTTGGAGCTGACAAAAAAAGGTTAATGTTTGGGAGCTATGCAATTTTATTACAATCAAGTTAAAGTCAAGCATAATATATTTATTTGTAGATTCCAATTGGAAGTACCTGAAAATAGAGCGAACAAAGCCGATCAGGATTACCAAATAGAAGGAAACAGGAAAGGCGCTAAACCTGCCAAGAGATTTTCTACCAGCGTCACAAAGGTAAGTTTATAATATGCATGTTCTTGACTGTAGAAGATTGTTGTTCTAAAATATACATGGAAATGTTTTTATTTAATAAAATAGGTAATAAGAGCAATATGGAGTTCCACTGTAATGCATTTCTTTACAGCACATATGGAGAGACCTTAAATTTTGTTTGTTTTTTCATTATTTTCAGGGAGTCTAAATGATTTTTTTCTTACGGTTATTACTATGATTCCGTTCAATGTGATAAGTCGGTAATTTAGAATGCTGGAGTAGGGCGATATTAGTCGCTTTTTGTAATCGCATTAATTTTCCTATAATCCATTACTGTACAATATTATTTTTTATGGGTCCTGAATTATTTAACTTTTATCTTTCTAAGTTTTTATATCTGGTTATTTTTGTATTTTTTAGGAACTTTTACGAAGAATGTTGTCAGCCGAAGCAGAAAAAGCCAAAATTGTCTTAGATTTAAATAGAAGAATTTTTGAAAAATTCAGTGAGAGGTAAGACGAAAGTTTATAACAAAATATATTAGCAGTAAAGATTGTCTTCTTTTTAGATACGATCAATGGCAACAAGTTATTCACTGTCTATCTACATTGGATGTTATATGTTCTTTGGCGGAGTATGCCTTAACTTATTCAGGCGATATTTGTAAGCCAAATATTGAACCTTTTTCTTCAGAGGTAAAAATAATAAAGACTTACTGACCACAAGAAACTTTGCCATACATATGTTGAGTTTAATTTTTTTTAGCCATTTATTTCCATAGAAAATGGCAAACATCCGTGCGTCTCCAATATTGAAAATTTTGTACCCAACGATACATTTATGGGTTCAAAAGATACCGCTCCATTGTTGCTTTTGACAGGTCCGAATATGGGAGGTAAATCGACACTTATGAGACAGGTTTCCATTATTTGTATTATGGCCCAAATGGTAAGTAAAAGTTTATTTTTTATGTTCCGACCTTATGCAATCAAACGTTTATAATATCAATTAAATCCACAATGGAGATTAGTTTTTACAAAGTGATACGCCTTTGTTTCTAGGGAAGTTTTGTACCGGCCTCTAACTGTTCTCTAAGTCTTATTGACAGGGTATTTACAAGACTAGGTGCCAATGACGACATCATTAGAGGTCAGTCAACATTCTTTGTTGAATTAAGCGAGGCGTCTTCAATTTTAAAACACGCTTCGAAACAGTCATTCGTGATAATTGACGAGTTGGGAAGGGGAACTTCGACACATGATGGTAATGCAATTGCCAGTGCTTATGTGAGACAACTGATAAACATGAAATGTCGAACCGTTTTTTCAACTCACTATCATTCTTTGGTGGATCATTTCATAGACTCTCCAGGTGTTCATTTAGGACATATGGTAAGATACATTTCTTATTTTTATCATTGCTTAACGTCACTTGTATTTATTTTGTTTCTACAGGCCTGCATGGTTGAGGACGACGATAACCCATCTAAAGAATCCGTAACTTTACTCTACAAACTTGCAAATGGTCGTTGTCCGAAGTCGTTTGGTTTTAACGCAGCTAAATTGGCAGGCTTACCTTCTGAAATAGTCGCTAGAGGGCGTGAGTGCGCGAAAGAGTTTGAGGCGGAAGATATTCGTAGGCACGTTTTCAGTAAGGTATTTGCAGAGGGCGCAAGTATTGAAGAGATAAGGAAAATGATCTCCCGTTTGCGCACTTGAATTATTATTTGTTTTTATACTTTAAATGTTGGCTTTAGTTTTGTTTTTTTTTTTAAGTTTAGTTACCGAGTATTACCACGTAAGAGAAATATACCTTGCTGTGTTACTTAGCTCTTCATGTTGTACGTATGCGTGGTACTATATATCGTTGATATTAAGTGTTAAAACGTTGTTCTAGATGCCATATTATTGTCTTATACTTATTTTTTTTTATAGTATATTTTTTCAATTTTTTAAGTGAATCTGATATTCTTAAGTGTTACAGTTTGTTTTTATACTTTAAATGTCGTCTTTAGTTGTGTTTCTTTTGATGAGATTGGTTACAGAGTATTACCAGAGTTTATTAACTAAAAGAAGAGTTAAAGCGTTGTTCTAGATGCCATATTATTGTCTTATACTTATTTTTTTTTATAGTATATTTTTTCAATTTTTAAGTGAATCTGATATTCTTAAGTGTTACAGTTTGTTTTTATACTTTAAATGTCGTCTTTAGTTGTGTTTCTTTTGATGAGATTGGTTACAGAGTATTACCAGAGTTTATTAACTAAAAGAAGAGTTAAAGCACTCGATGACTCGGCTCCGATCAGGCCCCTCTTGCCCCGCCTTTCATCCGACGACTTGCTGGCTAGAACAAAGCCTGTTATCCTTTTCTATACTGTGAGTCGTTCGTTTCACATGGTACACGGTGGCTTGACCTGGCCGGCATTGTTTAAAAGCCGCTTTCAAAGGCGCCGCAAAAGATTGCGTTAACTATTCTTTTAGTTAATAAACGTTGGTATTACCACGTAAGATAAATATACCTTATTGAGTCCTACTTAGCTTAAGTTAAAATACAGTTAACATAAGTTGTTTATGAGAAAAACATGTTTTAGTTTAACCCCCTTCAGCTAATATTTTAACAAACCTGTTAATAAATAACCAATATATTCGGCATTGGTCTGTTATTTAATGTCTTTTAAATTAAATTTTTATGCCTTATTGGAAAAGGCTTTATAAAGCTACCATACCTTACGATTTTAAACCATCAAACCTTTTTTACAGCTTCTACAGAGGAATCGTCAGAATAGAAAAGTAACTGGAAGGTTGGCAACTTGTTAAATCTGTTTCCGGGCGGTTTGGCTTCTAAGTACTGTTTTAAAAAGTTTTTTTTATGTTTTAGGTACAAAAGTGCTTTTTATAGTGTTTAGAACTATTTTTTCGTCATAGACTTACGTATGTGAGTCTAATAACATGAAAATAGGCAGAGGAATAATACATTAAAACAGGTGACATTCTTTTTATTTATTTACAATATTTACATATCGATACAATCAAGACGCCAAAAATATCTACACAAGAACAAAACACAAAAAATCTAATTTTCTTCCCTTTTCTGTCCTTACTTTTTGGGAATGATATAATAAAAAGTACAGTCCCAAAATAAATGTGATTGACTTGTGATAATGTTATGCATATGGTTGACTGTACATTTTTCTAAAGAACACATATATTTGGTCCACCAGTAAAGTGCATCCAAATTTCTGTCAGTAAGAAGCTAATAACATTTTTGGATTCAATTTACAATAAAAAGTACTAGTTTTTTAAATTCCCGGTTGTATAAATAGGCTAATTAATATTGAAGAGAACATTGATAAAATTTACAATAATTTGGACACGTACTGTTACATATTTGTTTTATCTAAAACTAGTATAGCCAATTACAGTTTTTCCTTCTTCTTTTTGAACGTTTTTATCACTTGATCTACGAGTCTTTTAAACACATTCATCAAACCACTCCCTCTATTCCGCACTTATATACCACATACGTCCAAATACGCGCACTACATTCTTTAACTCTGTTTGGGATGATGCGCAACAAGTTGCGTGGATGGGGGTTTGAAGCATTGTAGAAGGAAAGCTGTGTAGATGACAAAGGCTATACCGATAGCTAAAAGTGCATACATGAAGATGTTCAGTTCTGGTTGGCGATATCTGGAAATAAAATATTTTTTGTTACCCTGTATATAGGGTGTTATGGAAATACTTTAATATATTGAAATGGGTGGTTCCTTGGGTAGTGTGGAGACATACTTAATACTTTTTTGTTAAATTCAATTTTTTTAACTTTGCAAAAATACCTTTTTTGCACATGTCTGCATTCCCCTGCTTACGTTAACCATCATTACTTATATTTATTAAACCGCTATTAAGAACTCGCATCTTCCCTGCGATGTTGCCAAACATTATTTTATACATTTGAAACTTTGAAATAGCAGTAGTAAAGGTAAAATAATAAATTAGTTGTTTACATTAAAAAAATTAATGAACAAACTTTGGTCAGTAGCCATTTAACTAATATAAGTTTATTATTTGAATTTTTAAGAAATGCAACAGAAAATTAATTAAAATAGGACTATACCTTTAGGATAAATGTCCTTTATTTGTTTCTAAACAGAAACAACAACGTTTGTTGTTTAACGTCATTTTTGATTTAAATTATTAAACACTTTGCAATAATAAACTTTGTTTTATAAAATATCATAGATAAAAATGGATTTACCACAACAAGTTTCAAGAACTTAAAGTTGTTGAGCAACCTATACAAAACTTTTGAAGAGTCCTAATATTTTTTAGTCCCCTTACTCGCCATACATCTTATTTAGTTTTTTTTTATCGCAGTACTACACATTAATTAAATACAATCCGCTAAAAAACCAAATATATACCTAATAAATAACGGAATATTATGCTAAAGAATAGCTGTCGTTACCGAAACGTTCAGACCGAGATAGGTTAAAATGAATTGGTCTTTTACAACGCGGCAACATCGGACATAGCACGGGGAATGACAGCGCCATCTGATTGTAGGCACGGATAAAATTTTAGGTTACAAATTACAAATAAAAACTATAATAATTGTGGGTGTTTAATGCAAATTTTATTTTAAATATTAGATAATTAATTATGTCTTTTTGTTACTGAAAGAATAAACCTGCAAATAAAGTACTTGTGAAGTATTTTTCCGGTAATGTCCGGTATTGTTGTATTTGTCGTTTGCAACTCAATTTTTTGTGCCCAATTGTTTATAATTTAGCTCGTAGTGCGTGTACGAATAACTTGTAATTGGTTTAATGTATTTGTTTACCGGTAAATAATGTGATTTTTATTGCGGAAACAAGAAATGTGTAATAATATTCGCAAAATTAAAACAAAGGATTTAAAGAGATCGCTGACAGTGGCGGGTATGTAATTTGAGTAGTTTTGACTTAGACATTTTAGGATCAAATATTTTAGTAATTAATAGTGGTCCGCCATTTTTGACTATTTTTATTCAATTTATTTTTACGTCAGGATCTTGAGATTTCAATATAATAAAGTATTTTTATAAAAGTATATTAAGCATTGTTGATTCTGTTTTTTTTGTGGCAATGTTTATAAATTATTTAGTAATAATGCAAATATAGGCTTGTAAGAAACATACCGGTTTTTTCTCAGCCATTCAAGAACGTCTTTTTCGGAATGTAAATCGCCTCGGTAAATGCTCGGGAACCGGCGTCGAAAATACACGATCGCAGGTAGATTGGTCACGCCCCACTTTCGGGCGTATCGCGCGTCTGCCATTTTTACAAACGTTATGTCAAAGTTGTCAGTTTCGCTGTCGATGTTTTCTAGCTTTTCCATTATTACGCGCGAGTCTTCTGAATTTATTTCATCTAAAAAATAATACTTTAGAATATAATGCTGAAAATTGTTTAAAAAACGTACAGAAAAATACAGTGACGAATTCATTTTCTTCTAATAATTTCTCCAACATTTTTTGTTAACTTCTTCTATTTCGTTTTTAATTTCAAATACGTCTTGTGATGTAAGCCAGTCTAGCACTTTGTCAGCCTGCGTAAGATCACCGTCGTATACCTACGAAATTAAAAAAATAAATAAAAATTTCCTTATAAAATGGGTAAACACTATTTACCATGGGTTTTTTCTTTCTAAAATACATTAGGGCTGGTAGTGTATGAAGTCCTTGGTCAGCCGCAGCTTGAGCACTACATATTTTGACAAAATCTATACCGAATAAATCCGCTTCTCCATCTATAGTTTCCAAGTTCTCCAAGATTTCGTTGCATTCTGGGCAATCTTCGTCATCTACAAGCAAATTAGTTACTTTAAAAAAGACCATCGTTAATCAGTGGACTAAAATTCTTAAATATTAGCTTGTTTGATACTACTTATTAAAATAATACTTACAGTAAAACACTGCTAGGAACGGTGATTCCGATAATAGTCTAACTAACATCCGTTCATTTACAGACTCGATCTCATCGGCCAGTTCTCGGTTATCATCATCGACGAGCCATTCAAGGACACTTTGTTCGTTTTGAAGGTCACCTTCAAAGAGCAAAGGGTTGCCGTTTCTGAAGTAGACTAAAGCTGGGAATGTTTTAATACTGTATCTGCAAAAAAAAATACTTATTTTTTTAAACATGTTTATCAAGAAAAAGCGGTGATCTTACTTTAGCTAGCTCAAGGTTTTAACCATTTCAGATTTAATATTACAAGGAATTTTACCTTTTTGCTAATTGTGGATCCTGTATTCGAACTAAATGAATTCCATACACATCGCACTCGTCGTCAATCTGCTCAAGTTCTTCCAAAATCTGTTCGCAAATATGACAGTTTTGTTTGTAAAAATAAACCGCCAAGTACTGCGTATCCTCCACCATCCTTTCTAACATGACTCTTGTAATAAGTTCAATTCTGTCTTCTGTTCTTTGTTGAATTAGCCATTGAAGAACTTCTTCCTCTTCCTCTAGGTCTCCTAATAATCAAAGAAGCTATTTTATTTTTTCTTTTTCGTATATTTGGACCGTGCTAAAATAAAGAAATAAACGAAATTCTTACCTTCAAAGACTCCACCAACTCCTGTTTCAAAATACATTAATACGGGAAAATCGGTGGCTCCATACTGTTCTGCTATTCGTAGATCATTTGTTTTTACAAATTTAATGCCATGTCGTTCACAATCATCATCTATATTTTCTAGTTCTTCTAGGATTTTAGAGCATTGTTCACAATCGTCACTATCTAGTAAAAAAATAGTCTTTTTATATTTTCTCTGGTACAACTCGACTTTTTTACCACCTCGAGATACGAGGTATTGTTGACTATTTAAAAAATAAAAAAATGGTATATAATACGGTACGCTAAAAAAACATTCGTTTTTGCAAGTGGAACATTAAGCACGGGCATTTTCTATAGTTTTGTATATATTTTTTTAGCATTCCGAACTTTTACCCAGTATCTATATATATAATACTTAAACAAATAACATTTATACATTTTTGGACGTTACAAAGGCACATGCGTTATTCATAATGGACCAATTTTTGATATTCGCCTAGGTACTTAATTTATTTGAATAAAAATTGGTAAAAAAAGGCAGTGGGTAATAGGGTTTTTTACTTTCCGAAGATAAAACTTATATGACCTAGGGTGTGCCGGTTATAAATTGTGTAATTTTTCTGCATTCAGGGAATTTGTCATTGGTAAAGTTACCACATGTTTATTTTTTTTTCTTATATTAAATAAAATAAAAAAATCCCTTTGCATTAGTTCTACTAGTGGCAAGCGCTATTAGAATTACACTATTATCTGAAAGTTGCATACAAAAAGATCTACACTCTACGTTTAATTAATTTAAATTATATTAATCACTGAATTGTTACAATAAGCAAATTCTAAGCAAAAATACTTCAAAATAGGAGGTATATACAATGGTTCAAGATAACAAAAATCATTTGGTCCCATCATGAATTTTAGACTGACATCTACATTAAAAAAAAAAACAGTAAAAGGAATTTCGAACAAAAATTTTGGTACCGTCTTTATGTAATTCTGATGTCTCCTCATCTACGACCTCTGCTTTTGATTCTTGTTTTTTGCTTGTTTTCTTGGTTTTTTGTTGTTCCAATTCAGCAGTGCACAAATCACACAAAGTCTTGTTCCCTGTAAGTTTATTAATACAAGCCAAGCACACAAAAATTGCGTTACAAAGTGTGTTAAAATTTTGTTATGTTAAAAAGTCGTTAATTGAAGTAATGTTTCATAAACACTTTCTTTAAATAGAATATGGAACAGAAATTATCTCTGTTCTCCTATATTTTTTTTATTACTTCATAGGTATTTCAATACGAACTAAAACAAAAAAAAGTTACATTAGCACACATCTGCTAAGGCATTTGGTCCTCCCCCTCAAAAACCTTCATAAGTGGTTTTTAGTCTAACCTATTCTTTCTATAAGCTAACTTATCACAATCCTAAATACCTTGCGGCTGTACTTCAGCAGAACTAGGATAAACTTTGACAAATAGCATTTAATAAACATATTCTGCTGTTACTGAGATTTTTTAAAAACTTGTTAACAATTATAAATTATTATTTTTATCAAAAATGCAAATGTTATGGCAGCAGTAGATTTTTAATGTGACTACTTTTAAATTAGGCATTAGTACTTTTATGCTTTGTCCATCAACGCGTAATATCGCGATTTCTGTACAGCTATTTGTTGAAAGACACTTAAATATAATTGTAAACTTAAAACATTGCCATTCAACCAATACCTGTACAGAATACGCGATATTACGCAAATCACTGTTTAAAATTTTGCATATATGTAACTTGGACAGAGTTTAGACAATGATATACATGGGTCAATATTCAAATAATTTTCAAGCTTTTAGAAAGTAATATTTCGAAATAAAATCAAATGAATTTAATTAATCCGACACCTTTCGTTACGAGGCAACATGGCATTAGTACTATTTTGGTAAATATAGTGGCATTCTTTCGAGATATGATCAGGGAACAAAGTGAGGAAAGTGAAACTGATAACATTCTTTTGAAATTTATGTGTCTATATTTCAAATGACATCTGTCACGTGATCAAATGATCATAATTACTTGAAAGTGAAGGAACTGAAGGAAGAGAAACTGTCATGTCTCGAAAGAATACCACTTTTATCTGCATGGCATTTTTTTTATAGCACCAAAATCATTTTAAACTATGCGCTTGTTAATCTTTTATTAATCACGTAAATACTTACAAAAGTATACAGCCAGTGCTTCCTCATTATCAATCAGAGATATCATCTCACTTCCTTCTGCAGCTTCAATAATATCCCCTGAAGGGTCTTTCTGAGTCATGAGCCATTGAAGGATCTGTTGCTCATCGTAGAGATCCCCCGCGTATATTACTGGGTCCTTAGACCCCAATTTAAAGAATAGAATTGCTGGTAGCGCGAAGACACCTAAAAAGTATTTTTTTTGGTAAGATTACTCAGATTTCGCTGTAAATAATAAAACTTTTGTATAAACAAAAATCAGTTAATACTTACCGTATTCTTTCGCAAGTGATTTATCATCAATTTTGACAAAATTTATTCCAGCAGAGTCAGCTTCATCGTCAATATGTTCTACTTCCGTTAGAACCCTAGGACACTGTTTGCAATCAGCACTATCTACAAAACAATAACTGTATTAGAAAAAAAATTAAAATTATTCCCTACTGTCGTAAATATATATAAAAGAGAAATCTTCCTTTTCGACAATTAAAATCCTTCTTTTCATGTCATTCTCCGGGACCCTCTCCAGCGACGCGTTTCGCCTACCTCAATACCTCATAGAACTTGTCAAACTGGCTGTATCTTATACAAACAGCATCGCTGTTCCATGGTAGGACATAATCTAACCGTTGATACCGTACTGGTATCATTCAGTGAATCGGCATCGAGTTTTACCGGGAGTCGGCAAATTAGATATAAGAAAAAAATTGAAATAATTTCCTACTCTCGTAAATATGTATATACAAAGAGAAATCTCCCTTTTCGACAGTTAAAGAAGAACTCCTGCTTTTCATGTCATTCACCGGGACCCGGTACAGTCAGTTTGACAAGTCCTATGAGGTAGGCGAAACGTGTCACTGGAGAGGGTCCCGGTGGATGACATGAAAAGCAGGAGTTCTTCTTTAACTGTCGAAAAGGGAGATTTCTCTTTGAATACCTGTAGGGGGATTTAATTCTCTTTTGTATACGTATATTTACGACAGTAGGGAATTATTTCCATTTTTTTCTTCTTATATCTAACTTGACGACTCCCGGTAAAACTCGATGCCGATTCACTGAATGATACTTTGCAGTACGGTATCAACGGTTAGATTATATCCTACCGTCGAACAGCGATGCTGTTTGTATAGGATACACTCGCTTTTCGTGTTTTTTTAACTGTCGAAAAGGAAGATTCCTCTTTTGAATAATTGTATTATTTCTGATTCAAGGATTATGGTAAAATTGAGCTTTTATTTTTTATCTATAATTAAAATATTCTTAAAAAAGACAATATTTTTAGTCGCAAATATCTCCCGTAAAATTTTTGACGTTAACTCTAACAAAATTTACTTACATAGAAATACAGCAACATAGTCTGATCTTTGGCGTATTTTTTCAAACATTTTTTTGTTGACTCGTTCAATATGGTCTGTCAGCTCCATATTTTCAGGATCAGTTAACCAATCCAGTAGTTCTTCTTCATCGTCTATATCTCCATCGTAGTTTATATGTTTTCCTAAAAGTATTGGCTATTAGCTCCAAGTTTTTAACAATTTAATTAAAAAAATATATTAGGCATATTCTAAAGAATTTAAAATTCCAGTTTTATTTGAATTCGCTAAGGGATAACAAGAATGACGTGTTAATACATTAAGATCTCTCATATCCATGACTGTTCTTTACTTCTAATTTTTCCTTTGAGTTAGTAGTTCGGCTGTGCATCAAGTAGTGTAACAAGGTTTTAGCGTTTTACCATTTTACCATTTTAAATTTTTATAAATTTACAAACCTTTTCTAAAGTAAGTAACACCAGGAGGATTTCTAAAACCATATTTTTTAGCCATTAGCCGATCTTTCATTTTAACAATTTTAATGCCATATTGACTCGCCTCGTCATCAATCAGTTCAATGTGGCGAAGAATTCTTGGGCTATCTGGATCCTCTTCTTTATCTAGGAAAAAGTCGAAAAAATGTTTCTTTTAGAATGTATACACGAAGGATTTAAAATGTTTTACATACAGGGTGTTCGGAAAATGCATTGGAAAATTTTGAGGGGTCATTCCGCAATGAAAAATATTATTAGTGAGTTCTTTGACAAAAGGTCGAAATCTCCCTGGTTATCAAGTTACAGGGGTTTAAATTTCAATATTTATTTTTGTTTTTTCGCCATGTTGCATGCATAATTTCATTCCCAAAACTTAAGATAAACGATATTGCCTAGAGCAGTCACCCACTGGCGGACCGCCAAACTATTTCGTACGGACCTTGTTGAGTACCCGATTTCATTTTTTCCGCGCAGATAATGTCTTTTTTCTTTCTTTAAAATTGTAAAAAGCCTTGGCACTTTTTAGTTCAGAATGTTATTAATTCATTATGTAAAAAAATCGGACTATTTTTTTCTTAATTATATAAAAAGTATTGTTGAAAATAATGAAAAAAAAAATCCTGTGAAAGTTAAGAGGTGCAGCAGGAAAGCTATTCTGTAAGGCGTTTAATTTTATATAAGAAAATAATTTAATTTAAGTTTTTGGTAAACCATTACAAGTTATAAAATTCGAAACTAAAAAAACAAGCTTTTCCATGTTACTCATATGGAAAATTAAAATGTATCATGCAACATTAATATTAAGGGCTGTGGCTTTCACAGGATTTTTTTCATCATTTTCAACAATATTTTCGATATACTTAAGAAAAAAAAATAGTTGATTTTTTTAAAGTCTAATCTACACACATTAAAATAATACAGTTTATTATTTTAATTGTTAAGCCTATCTATGGGATGGCTTTTTCTTTTCGGACCGCGACGGTCATGTTATTTAAAAAAAAGAACTCCTATTGAAAGTAGTTAGTGACCTGTGGTCTAAAGTGTTCTTAACATGTAAAAATTGGAAAAAATATTTTTATTTACTTACAAAAGATGACAGCTAAAAACTCTTTAGTATCTATGTACTTAAAAAGGGTTTCTCGGTTGATTTCTTCGATACTCTCATCGTTTTTTTGGTCCATCATCCAATCCAATACTTCATTAACGTCAAGTAAGTTGCCTAAAAAATAACTGATTAAAAAACCTTCATAAATTTTGATTATATGTATAATAATAAATAAAAATATTTTGACAGAAAAGTAAGAACTTACCTGTTAGTTTTAGCGGTTTTTTCATCATTTTTAAAAAATACTTTAATCGTATTTAAGGCATGGTAGGAATTATTAATTAGTCCCTGGGCCAGCATTGATATTGACTTCATAATAATAACACTTTTAAAATCGTCTTAGGGGGCTTCCTTTTGTCAAGTCTACCACTAATGTTCATACCCCCATATATACAAGCGACGCTTAACCCAGCCTGTCAGTGTCAAAATGTTTCGTTTATCGGACTGGGCAAACGCGTCACTTTTTTGTCGGACAAGCTCACCACAATGTTTTATGACTCTACAAAAGGAACCCCTTAAAAAGGTTTTAAAAGTGTTAATATTATGTAGTCAATTTCATTACTGGCCCAGGGACTAAATTCCAGAGTCATTAAACACAACACTTTGGTCCTTCGAGACGGATGTAATATTAAATTTCAAAATTGTACCAAACTACAGTTCTTTCTTCCTCTTCCAAACCAGAATGTTAATATATTTAAAAATTAATTAGCTATATTTAATATATATAATAAATTTTTTTTTTGCTATTTTTCTTTAAATCAAAGACTAGACTGTAATAGAAAACAATTTATTTTCCATTTAAAATTTTTTATAAATCGAAAAATTGTTTGATGTTAAACATGCGAGGTGCGCTCTTTAGCGGCAGTGATGTGGCGCTGATGATGACATTTAGAGTTACAAAAAGTTTGACATCTGTCAAATTTTGACGTAAATAATGTCAAAATTTGAAAGATTGGATGATTCGACGATACTTTATCAAAAAGCAACCCTTAATGATATCTGGACAAGATGTTAACATTTATAGAGCCATTTGAGAGTCAGAAAACTACATAAAGGGTTATTTTTTTGTTTTAATTTTTTTTGTGAAATTTGCATAAAAGAAGATTGGTTATTATTCTCTTGTGCAAATTTTTAATTTATTATTATTTTTTATTAAAGTAACCTAAAATAAAAAAAACATTTGCTATAAAAAGAGTTGCTTATGCCTTGGTGAGTTTATGTCAACGAGAAAAATCAGTTCTTTTTATAGCAAGTTTTAACTTAGTTATTATATACATGCATATTTTTTAAATAATAGTAACAACATTTATTTTTAAGATATAAGTAGAATTATTATTGATATTTATGAGTGCGGTTTTCTAGATGTTCAATGAAAAAAATGTTATAGAAATGTGCCAACATATATAAAAATTATGCAAGATTTCTTATAAATATATTAATTTAATATTTGATTAATAAAAGCATTGAAAAATACAAAAAATAGATGATGATGTGCTTTTTTAAATTTTGGGAAATGTTTAAGCTTATTTCTTTTGTATTTTCCAATAGCTTTTGATATTAACATTGTTGTTGAAAGTTACTAAAATATTTTATTTATGTCAATAACTAACAGTTATGGTGATCTTTACCGTTTCTAAAAATTACTTTATTAAAAAGAAAACTTATCTAATTTTTGTTACTAAATTAGAAAAAAACAGTAACTTAATTATTAGGATTTCTAAATAAGTAAAACTTTTGAGGAAACTTAAAATTTTTAATAAATTAGGGTAAATGGTTTATAGATTCTTTTAATTTATCGTAATTTGCTGCGTTAGCAAACATACATTCTTTAGCGAAAGCAAAAGCCTTATTAAACTAACTACTTGTTTTTATATTTTTTAGGTAAGCTTTAAAAATTAAAACATGCTTTGAAATAACCATTGTTGTTCGGACTGATTTAAAAATATTTCTGAATATTATATTTTAATAAAACATATTCTTTGAGAGTAGGACTACTTCTGCCCAGGTCCCAGGGTATATATCTATAAATACTCGGGGAGCTAGTTCTAAGTGGTCCTACCTGGCGCAAAATTTTAAAATAATTTGTGGTTAATCCATAAAATAAAACTAAAACTTATCCGTTTATGGAGGTTAAACTAAGTTGTAACGTTTACATTGATAACCAAGCTTATCACTAAACCAACGAATTCTACTGACCCTACGTGACAAAGATGAGAAAACACCTCAAAAGTTTTTCTTGTCTAGATTATAAAAAGACCTAAAGTTAAAACATCTAACTAATCTAAAGTCACTAAAGAAAAAGAAAGAAAGTCCTAGAAAGTGCGATTTAAACAAAAAGCTCAAACATTTGGCGGCAGCGTATTGATAATCAGCTTTGCGGGACAGCATTCGTATCAGTGGACAGTTGCGTGGGTCAGCCAATCAGAATCAGCTGGACGAGGCGCCAACATCGATCCATTCTCAGGCTGTGTTACCATGAAAAAGACGTTGGGAAGTGATTAGATTGTTACCACCACCATATATATTTACCAGTGCCAAAGAATCCTTTCTTGGCTTTTCCAGTGTTGCCGCCTTTTTCTTTAATAGGAGGGGGAAGCACCTTTTCTCGACCTTTAATCTCATGATTAGCCTTGGACACTTTACTCAAAGGTTTCTTCGTAGGTTCGGGCTTGGAGGCTTTCTTGGGCTCTGCTTTTTTCGCAGGTTTCTTGACAGGTTGAACACTCTTGGATGGGCTTAATAGTTTGGGCTGAAGCTTGGCAACCTTGCTGCTTTTGGCTGGTTTACTAGGACAACATTGGAAAGGTTCGTATCTGGATGCAGTGGGATATTTGCCTGGTTTGCCTCCCATTCCAATGTAGAAGCAGCCATCCCCTGTGAGCAGAACATAATGTCAGAACATATCACGTAAATATTTTTAGGACTTGTATTCTAAACTCTGTTTTCAAAGCCGCCACTATTCGATTTATAATATTACCAAAAGAGGGCTTTAAAAATAAAGTTTTTAGAAGTGAGGGTGAGTTGTCAACAGCGGATTAAGGTAATACATTGCAAGATTTGATATGTATGGAGAGAAATATTTCTTTATTCCCTTTAAAAAATGTTAAAGTTAAATAAAAAGGCAAAAGCCAATGAAAAGTCATTCCCATGGAATACTTGATATTCGAAGTTTGTTTTTGTTCTAAATGAACAAGTTAAAGGTAAAAAAGTAGCACTTTTCTTTGATACCCACGATAACCAGTTTGTTTTAGAATTTAAAACAAATATAATTAACAAAAAACTTGACATATATAAACCATTCTATTTCTTTTTATATTATTATTATTATTTTGTATGGCCTTTTTAGCTATTTTCTCCATTTAGTTACACATCAAATCCCACTTCTGGGGTTAGTAAGTTAATTTCATGTGGGAGTGAGTGAGAGAGAAATCATTCAATGCGTAAGAGAAAGAACGCGTCTGACACTATGCCTGCTTGCAGAGGCTGCGCGTGGCGATCTCGCCTTTAATTTGTGAATCTTTCAACAGGGGCACAGAAACCGTTACTTTCACCCCCACTACTCCTAATGCGTTTAAGCGGCGTATTAATGGTTTAATTAATGATGTAGCTGTTGTTCTACAAAAATCTACAGGAGGAATCCCTGACGTACTATGGGTGGGTCCATTTGCGGGGGCGGCCTTATTTTTGAAAAGTTGATGGTGTCGTTGCTAACAATCTGATTTATTTTATCTATTAAATTAATTCTATTATATTTTACTAGCCTACAGTTGTTTTTTCTTATTAGTAATAGGCTGTTTCAAAAATGTACCTTTTCCGACCTACTGCCATCAAAAGTTGCGTAAAAAGACGATTATTTTAATTGTGGCTACATTTTCGCATAAAATTTTACCGAAGTTTGTACACTTCTGTTACTTTAGGTAGTGTATTTATTACATACTTATCTTATAAAAGGTACACTGATATTGACCAATGTTTTATGTATGTACATTTTTTTATTTTAAATTTTACTACTTTAGCAAGTCGGCCTCAGAAAAATTCAAATATTATTAATTAGCGATTTGGGTTTAGCCCCTCTATCGGATACTTTTTAAACTACTTTTAGTGCACTATGACATTTGTTTGATATATTTTGGTTCATGTTGTTGCAGTTAGTATCGTATTTTTTAATAGTTTTTTATGATTTATTGGATGAATGCAATAAAAATAGAAGAAAACCTGGTAACAGCTTATGCTAGGCGCTTTAGTGGTCTTCATTATGGAGTTCATTAAAAATTCTGCAATGAGGGAAAATTTACAAGGTAGGTTTTGCTGTGTCTGTAGTTCAAGTCTAAATATCCAAGAACTTATGTTTCATAAGTTTTATAAAATTACTTAGAACGCTGACTGTTATCAATTCTTTGTGTTATTTAGGTTGTAAGACAATGATGTCTAATATATTTTTTTGGAAGTGTAATGCCTTGTTTTTAAAAATGCGTGTTTCTAGCCGAGACACAAACCAAAAATCAAGCAATTTCTGTAAATTGTTGACTGTTGTATGCTGACTGTTTGTGTTTTCTAATTTGAATCGCTAATTGCGTATAATTAATAAAACAAAACATAAAGTAGTAAGCTGTGACTGCTTGTTTTAGTAATATTTTGTGTTTGGGAGGGGGCGCACAGTGCAGCGAGCTTATGGAACTGTTGGACAAAATTAATATATCCAAAACTAATAAAGGTAGACATATTAAATGTGGTATTTTTGTAAAGCTCTTTGAATGAATTTTATAATGATGATATATTATACAGGGTGTTGCATTTAAAAATCTCATGCTTTTTGTTCTATCCTGTATATCTTAAGAGATAATAAAAATTTTATAATTGATTCGAACAACAGAATTGACCCAGTAAACTGTTATTTTTGGTAATTTTGTAGGATAAAAAAAGTTATGGGGGTTTAAATTTATAACTGAACTTCTTGCTAAAACAAAACAATAAAACAAATTAATGGCATCAAATAATTAGATCCTTAAGATGTAATTATTAAGAAATGTCCATGTATTTGTCAGTTTCATCATATAAGACTCATAAAAACCATCTTTTTTTTAGCAAAAATTCTTGCAATTTGGGCAAAGTTGCAACTGATATAACTGTAAATATACTACCTGCAATTTGTCTATACTTTAATACGATAAAATTCAATGATGCGTGGACATACAAATCTATGATTTTAGAATATGATTATTTGATCAATTTAGTGACATTTTTACTAAAAATGGGATCCATGCCAAAATACGAAAATTAAGTTTTTGTCCACAAATCGCTGCACTGTGGGGCGGCTCGCAACTAATGTTGGCTGTATCTCGGAGGGACTAGTTTATAGGAAATCTTATTTTGACCTCAAAACGCACCCCAAAATTTTATGTACTAAATTTTAAAACAGCTTGTATTGAAAGCAAAAAAAACTGGTATTTCAGTAATTACGATTAGCACTATAACGTAAACCTGGCAGATTTTTACAACTGTACCATCTACTTTCACTAAAAAAATCAACCACAAATAACCTCCAGTTTATATGTCCACAGTCCGGTCAATTTCGTGGTCCTTTTTACCTGAAAAGCTCTTAATCAAGTGTGAGAATGTTTGACTCTCGTTTTCTTCTGAATCGTCATCATCTTCATCGTCGTCATCTTCATCATCGTCATCATCATCATCATCATCATCGTCAGAATTGTTATCATCATTACCTATCAAAACGAGACAGCACATGCAACCTCAAAGACCATGATCAGACAGAACTGCTCAACCAATAAAATAATTTATTAAAAATGATTTATCTTTTTTGTGATATAAAAAAACAATTTTATGGCCGAGCAGTTTTGCCTTGTTTTATTTTAAGTCTTAACTTGCTTATGTATCATGCAAAAAACGCACCTCGCAGTTCTTAGCTTTAGTTGCTTTAAAGCCAGTGGCAAAGTTGTAGTTTTTATTTTTAGAAAAAGAATAAAGATAAAATGTTTAACTGCGAAAATCACAAGAACATTTTGGGTGTTTATAAAAATAATTAAGGTACGAGAATTTTTAACGATATTTTAATGTAATATATCTCTACTGTACTGCGGGTATTTAGTTTAACAGGCCTTTTTATTCGCAAAAAATGTTTTTTCAACTTGTAAGTAAACTTAAATGGTGACACTGTTTTTAACCCCGTGTAAATATATTTTACTCTAAATTTGCCTATTTTCTACGCGAGAATAGATTTACTTAGTAAGACAACACGTTTTTTTGTAAATCATTAAATCCCACTATTTTTTATCAATGAATAATTAAGAAAAAAATCTAAAGTTAAAAGAAAAAAACATGTTTTAAAACATTTTTTTGCGTACGAAAATAATACAATTTAATTAAAATCAAAATGTTCTTGGATTGTTCAAAGACGCGATGATGAAAAATGTTTTCAATACAAAATTTACATTATAATAAGTTCTTACTTTTCTGTTCAACAAGCCATTCCAAAACTTTGTCCTCATTACTAAGATCTCCTATAAAAGTCAACATTTCAATTAATAATAATAGCACTAGTAATCGGTATTTCATATTAAAAGAAATACGAATGGATAGTACTTACAATAAGGATTGCTTCTAAAATAAAACTTTTTTATAATTTCTTACCATCGTACATAATGGGAACCCCTGTTTCATAGTAGACCAGCGCGGGGAAGCTGAAAATGCCAATATCTGAAGCCAGTTTTGCGTCTTTGGACTTTACAAATTGGATTCCTAAAAGAAAAAATTAATTTTGTATACTAACAAATTTTATGGCTTTAAAAATTATATTTGGACCAAAAATAACGGAGAATTTATAAAAAAATATATAATTGGTGAATAAAACTTTTTAAGCACAGTTCATTATTTTTTTAAAATAATTTTCTGTTTTATATATTTTTTTATAGAGTATTGCGAATATTTGTTTTATATTTTGATCCCAGCATCAAAAAATTGAAAGTATTGTGTCAAAAGCCAGTTGTTCACAGAGACCTTTGTTGCCACATTGTATTTTACTTGTTCTCCTCTTGGTGCTTTTTTAGAAGGTTCAAAAAGATAGAACTCGCAGGGTTGTGAGTCTGAGCTTTGCTGTATAAATAAATAAATATGCATCTCAAAGATTTGAGCATTGTTTTGTGTTTTTGTAGTGGGGCACGTGCTCATGTTTTTCTATTTAAGATAGACGAGGGATGAAACTCCAAAACTGAGGGGTTATTTCTTAACCAGTCTGAACTATCTATCCCCACACACTAAGAGCTTTCTTACTGAAGGGTTTAACTTCCGTTAGAAAATAAATCTTTTGTATTTGGTTCATCCTCATTGATAAAAAATTTACCGATTTTTGTATACCGGGTGCCGACGAGATTAGAAGCAAGCCTTTCATTTTCTGAGAAGTGTTACACGATTTTGAAATTTTAGTCGGATGTATGGTTGGATGAGATGCAGAAAAAGGCTAATGGGATTTTTTATTCATATTTATTGAGTGCCACAAAATTAACTTTCGGCAGTAAAGAACTTCAATAATTCAAATGGATACCACTACCTTAGGTCCTAAATTTAAACTTAACTTTTCTTTTTTTTTTGTTAAATATATTTTATCTCTAAACCTAATAGTTTTTAAGTTATTATTTAAATTTAAGGCTTGATGTAGGAGGTTCCATCTTAATTAATGAAGTTCTTTACTGCTCTCTTTCACAGAATCTTAATTTAATATTGAATTGTGGCGCCAAAAATCTCGTCCATTTTAATGCATCCAAAACATAATCATGTTCCCTGTCGCGAAAAGAGTCATCAAATACTCATCCTCTACTTATGAGCGGCCAAGTTTTACAGAGCAAAGACACCTTCAATCTTGTGGGCGTCACAATTGAAAGTAACCTTAACTGGCATAAACACATTGTATCTATAGCCACGGCAGCTTCAAAACGCTTGGATTTCTCTTTCGAGCCAAAAGTATTTTTCCGCTTCTAATTTATACACTTTATATGTGTCCCAAATCCGACCTCCCTTGGAATATTGTTCTCATATCTGGGGCATGGTGTCCCCCACAACCCTAACCATTCTTGATTCTATTCAAAGAAGAGCCGTTCGTCTCATTAATGATCCTTCACTTACAGAAAGTCTCCCTCTCTTGCCCACCGTCGGGCTGTGGGGGATTTATCGCTTTTTATAGGTACTTCTCTGGCTTCTGCTCTAAAGAATTGTCCAGTATAGTTCCTCCACTCACGGTTCCCAACAGAGAAACTCGTAGTTCCGCGCGTATGCAGTCTTATACGGTCCAACTGGACAGGCTCCCGAACTTCTCACTTCGTTCGTTCTTTTATCCCTAGAGTTTTTAGATTGTGGAACCTACTGCCCGCGGAGGTCTTTCGTTCCCCCCAAATCTTTAAGTATTTAAGTCCCGTGTCAACAAACTCCCTCTTACCTCGCTTAAGACACCCACGGTACGTTAGTATTTAGGCTTTTAGCCTTCGTGGTTTGTCCAAAGATGAAAAAAGTAAATTTCTGTGCCACTTCCGGTAAAACGTAATTGTATTTTTACGGAGATATAATAAGGTTTATTAAATTTGTGTAAAAATCCATAAAAATGCCGGTTAACATGACATTTTCAAACGCCATTTTGTCAAAAACTAATTTAGATACTTATAGCATGGGGTACATGTATTTTCTTAGAATTACCTGTATAATTGATTTTTAGATAAATATATGGAGTGTTCCATTTAAAACAGCAAAGTTTAGAGCACTTTCTGTTAAACCGGATCTGCCACATAAAATCTAAAACACCGGAAATCTTATTCAACCATAAACCCGACCAAAATTTCAAAATCGTGTAACACTTCTCAAGAAAATGACATACTTGCTATTAATTTCGTGGCAACTCGGTATAAAAATTCAAATTTTAGGTACTTAAGTAAATTAGTAATCACGGTACTACAAAAATTTACCATGTTTATCAGTGTCATCGTCAATGGTTTCAAGTTCTTCCAGGATTTCGTCACACTCATCGCAGTCATCGGTGTAGAACAGGACCGCTAGATGTTCTACGTCATTAATAAGCACCTAAAAACATAAAAAAGATGTATAGAAGCAATTTGGCTATAATATTATAGAAATTCAAATTTCTTTACCAACAGAATAAATTGCCATTTGGGTTTCCTAAAGAAAACAAACAATTTTATTTAAAAGCTACTAAAAACCACGGTAAGTAAGAATTTACCTATTAAGCGTTTGTAAAATCTATTTATCTATCTCTATCTATATCTATCTTTTATCTGTTTATCTATGTTTGCGCCAGAATTCTTTATAACTCCTACCTGCAAAGTTTTTCTGTCAACGCTTTCAATGACATCTGGAGCGGATTCTTTCAATTTCAGCACCCACTCGAGCAGAGCTTCTTCATGCATAAGGTCGCCAGTATAGATTTCCCTAAATCGGTTTCTGCAAAAAAAAAATATATTGAATTACTTGCCTTCTTCTAACCATGCTGACCAGTAGACTTGGTTATTACATTGTGCTACACTGTGCACAAGTGTGGAAACTGACTAATTTCGCCCACGAGTGTAAGAAAGTCATTTTTACACAAGTAATGTACACTATAAAGACCTAAGTCAGATGTAAAATTTTGTCAGTTATTCCTATTGAGTCTATAACTCGTAAAATGGTTCAAGATGGTTGCACATGAATAGTTGTGAGCGTCAGCTGCGCCTCCGATGGTGGAATTATACAGGGTGCCCCAACAAAAAGATCCATAATAAACTTGTATTTTATGAAATGGAACACTCTGTACATTTGTTAATTTTTGGATTGTAGGAGTAAAAATAATGTAAGTTTTATCAGCGATCCCTATACCAAAACTGAAAGGTTTTTAGGATATTTGGGATTTTTATAAAATCATGACAAAAACAAAATTTTAATATATTCTACCTTACTTAGGCTTGACTTTTTATATTATGTTAGATTGCTAAAGAATTAAGTGTACAATCACCTACATTTAATTTTTTTACTAGAAATTAGTCAGGGTGTTCAGTAGCTAATATTTACTATTATATTAATTTCTGGACACCCTGTATAATTTTATTAAAAAATTCAAATGTAGGTGATAATACAGTTAATATTTTAGCAATCTAACATAATATACAGTCAAACGTAAGTAAGGTAAGATATAATAAAATTTTATTTTTGTCAAGAATTTTTCAAAAATCTTAAATTACCTTAGAAACGTTACATTTTTGGTATAGGTATCGGTGATAAAATTTACGTTATTTTTATTTCTACAATTTAAAACTGAAATAATATACAGAGTGTTTCATTTAAAAAATACAAGTTTTTTATGAATCTTTTGATTAGAGCACCCTGTATAATTCCACCATCGACGCCCCAGCTGACGCTCACAACAATTCATGTACAACCCTTCTGAAGCATTTTACGAGTTATGGACTGAGAGAAAATTGGTGACCAAAATCTGTTGCTGGTTCATAGACCAATTTTTTCTAGGCCACAAATTAGTTACTAAAAAAAGGTTGTTCGTCTATACAGAAAAAATAAGAAAACAATTGATAACCTTTCAACACTAGGGTGATATATACTTTTCCTCACTGCGGTATGTTATACTGTTTGACAATATTTTTTAATCGCAGGCATTTTCTATGCATGAAAACAGTGTGCTATTCGCTATTTTCACAATTGGTCACCGGAAAATTATTTTTATATTTCTTTCATTTATTTACCTGTAAAACACTACAGATGGAAGTGCTGGCAAATCATATTCTTTTTGTATTCCTTCGTCAGATATTTTGACGAAATCTATGTCTTTGTCTTCACAATCATCATCAATGTTTTCTAGCTCTTGAAGGATTTTCTGGGATCTTTTGTCTCCTTCTTTGTCTAAAAAAGTATTGACTTAGCTTTTCAACATTCTTTAGTTTTCTAAGCACTTTAAGGCAAATAAAAGGCTTGATAAAAATAATAAAACGTTTTAAGATGACAATGGAAAAAAATTAATGTATTTTTAACTATATTTTACTTACAGAAATAAACTACAACATATTCATTTTCAGCTAAAATTTTATCCAACATTTTGGTGTTAACTTCTTCGATTCTGTCTGGAATTTCCAGAGTATCTTCATCTGTTAACCAAGCTAAAACTTCGTCCTCATCTTCTATATCTCCCTAGAATAAAAACGAGAAATTAGGCATAGGTCGTTAAAATTTACTACTGTTCCGTTGCTATTGATAAAAAATAATTTTTACCTGATAAACAAGTGGCTCTTTATTTCTAAAGAAAACAAGTTTGGGGAAACTTTTAATGTTGTACTTCTTTGCAAGCACTAAATCTTCTGTTGTTACAAAGATGATGCCGTTTTCGTCCAGTTCATCATCGATATTCTCTAGTTCATCAAGAATATCATCACATTTGTCACCTAAAAAACCATACATTATTAAATCAAAATAATTAATTATTTTTTTTACTAGAAGCTTTTCAAAGACGTAGAGGTAGTTTGGACGTCAGTCCTAAATTTTTCGGTTTATGTTTTTTTCTCTTAGCCGTTAAGGTAAATTATTAAAGTTACCTATTATTTATAAATCCCTGTTTCTACAAGGTGTTTCCTTATTGCGGTAAGAAAATTTAAGGGCGTATTCCTGGGGCCATTTTATGACAAAAAGTTCATATAAACATAGGTCCTTTAATTTTACGTTTCCAAGATACAGGGTGTTAAACTTTTCAAAAACCTAAAAATTTCTAAAACACTTTTTTAGAAAAATTTGTTGGACTAGATATGAACTTTGTTTAATTAGGTATTTGTTTTTATTGTTACATAATTGCTAATAAAAAGTTATAACTCTTAATTTTTAAAAGAAACAAATCCCTTGTATGGTCCACGACTATGCAGTTTAGCTGATTTTTTTCTGAAAAACTAAGCAAGCTACGTAAAAATAAGAAGATATAAAAAAGTTGTATTTTTAAGTGTTTCATTTGGCAAAAATATAAAAGTTGCAAAAAAGTCAGTGGCGTACATTTTTTCTCAATAATATTGGCTAATATGTTTTCAACGCCGCCATTGCTCCTACTAATTAAAATTAGTTTAGGGCTAAATAAACTTCCTATTTTAACAAATACAAGAGCCAAATTTTATCAAAATCGGATAAGGCATATTTAAAATATTTTTAAAAACCCGATTTTTTTTTAAAGTTGTTACAAACAACTTAACACTCTGTATCTTAGAAATGAAGCATTTGCGGACCTATGTTTAAATGACCTTTTTTTATAAAATTGGCTTAAGAATACACCCCTAAATTTTCTTACCGCATTTAGGAAGCACCCTGTATATTCCCCTATTTATATTTGTTTATATATCATAATTGAAATACCATTTTTTATTAATAAAAACATTACCTTCGTCGCAGTTACCACTGAAGTATACGACTACATATTCATGTTCATTGATAAGATCCTCCAGAATTTCATCTGTTACTTCCTCGATGGTCGCCGTGTTTTTTTGTTCAATTAGCCATTTTAAAACCTAAAATAAAACATATGATAATTTTTGTCTTTTTTTTCCTTTCCCTAATAGGTTTCGGACAAACCTATCCAAACCTACCTCATCTTCATTCATTAAATCTCCTTCGTATATGGAAGGAATTTTCTCTTCAAAGTAGACCAAAGTAGGAAGGTGATCGATACCGAATTCTTTTGCTTCTGCGTCGTTATCCATTCTTACAATTACGATTCCTTCTTTTTCCAAGTCATCGTCAATGTTTTCCAATTCGTTCAGCACTCTTATGTCTTGTTTATCATCTTTGTCATCTAGAAGAAAAACAACATGCATTAACCTATTTATAAAATTTATTTTTAAGGTAACGTTAAAAAAACTTACAGAAGAGAACAGCTAGATACTTTTGGGAATCGATTAAGAGATCCATCATTTCATCGGTAACTTCAGGAATTTCACTATGTTTTTTTGATGTATCAACCAACCAAGCAGCTCGTCTTCTTTCATTAGATCCCCTAAAAAGTTAATTACATAATGATAACTTGTTCACGAAACACTCAATAATAATACTAATAATAAAGTTTACCATGAAATTATAATAATTATTTATTTATAAAAATTTTGTTCGGATTTAGAAATGATGAAATTGTAGAGAGATGACTTACAAAGCAAGAATCTTTCTTAGAACTAAATGTTTTTTACTTACCTTCATAAACATGAGGAATTTTCCTTTCGAAAAGTACCAAGGTAGGAACAGAATCGATGCCGTATTCTTTTGCTTCTTCATCATTGTCAATTTTCACGAAAGCAATGTTGTTCTGATCGCATTCATCATCAATATTTTCTAGTTCAGCAAGTACTTTTTGGGATTTCTTTTGATCTTTATCATCTAAAAAAATATAGGATTTTATTTAATAGATTGCTGCTACAATTTTTGCAACACTTACAAAATAGTACGGCAACATGCTGTTTTTTGCTATAAGCATATCCAGCATTTCGTCGGTTACATCTTCAATTTCGTCGCTTTTAACTTGACGTTCCAACCATTTTAAAACTTTTTCCTCTTCTTCTAGATTGCCTTCGTAAAGAGATGGGATGCCGCTTTCAAAATACACCAATGAGGGTATTTTGTCGATTCCTATAGAGTATTGTTCATTACATTTTTAAGGAAATAATATTAGTATTCTAATTAGATTAGTTAAAATAAATAAAAGAGTTCTGACTGATTGTAACCTAAATATTTAGGATCCTTTAAAAATATTAAATTTAAACCTACCGTATTCTTTTGCTTCATCTTCATTATCAATTTTTACAAACACTATGCCAAGCGTGTCGCATTCGTCATCGATGTTTTCGAGCTCGTTTAAGACTTTTTGGGATTTCTTATCATCGTCGTCATCTACAAAAAATATAGTATATAAGTTTTTATTATCAGGGCCAGCTTCAAAAGTTGTTCCTAATAGACACATTGAGCTTGAATTGTTAATTTTGTAGTTGATATGACTTTGCTTTTTAAAACCATCTCAAAAAGGGCTTCTTTCTACGTTTATCTGAAATATACACGTCGTGTCACTTTCATGGGCAATTTTTGCCAATGCGTGGAAAGAAGACGGTCTAAACCAAGACATGTACATATGTTTTCCATCGCATTGCCACGTCATCAGTTTTTCGTTCTAAGTGTTAATATTCTGTATTTAACGTTTATCTCGATACGTATGAGTATGGACAGAGGAGAACATATTACCATAAAATTTTATTATTTGCTACATTTTAGTAGTCGACTTGTTTTAAATAATTGCATTCTTTCTTTAAACGCTACCTGCCAGTGTACAACACATTAAAACTTAACCGGTATTGTATTGGGCAGGCACGACCTTAACGGATGAGATTAGCTTAACACCAGTCGTGCATGAGGAATGAAAATAAAATATGTATGTGGGTATATCCTATTTTTTTGAGTAATATGGTAGAGGAAAGTAACTAAACATGGAATAGTATTAATAATATGGAATACTGGCATTTCTCTTAAACGGAAACCCACACACGCAATAAGAGGGTTTTTTAATGCCCATTCGCGAGTAGAAGTGGTAACATGCCAGTAGAGCAAGCCCTTTCGTCACTGTAGCAACGTTTTGTTTTATCGCTCTCTCGTAACTTTTTAAGGTTTTAAAAAAAATACTACGTTACTAAATTAAAGGTGAGGGACCTCTAAATATTTATATTAAGGGCTCAAATATTCACGACATTTTCTTTTTATTATCCTAAACAATATTTTCAATATATTTTTCAAACAAAAATGGCCCAGTTTACTGTTTATAGTATTCCATATTTGGGGTACCTATTCCATACTTTTTTTTATTTTTAATTAAAATTATTCAATGTAACTAAAATTTTTTACAAAATAAAGGACAAATATATGATTGTTAAGAATTACTGCAAAATTTTGCATTTATAATTTTTATGCAAATTGGTATTTCATATTTGGTCACTCTTCCTCTAATATTGTTAAACGTTTTGATTTTTAACTTACAAAACAAAACAGCTAAAAATTTGCTCTCAGCAATAAGTTTGTCAAGCATTTCGTCTGTGACGTCTTCGATTTCATCCTTTTCTAGTTGTTCAACCAACCAAGCAAGGAATTCATCCTCTTCTTCCAGGTCTCCATCGTATACATTGGGAATACCTTTTTCGAAGTATACTACGGAAGGAAGAGTGTCCAAACCTACAATTAAAAAGAAAACTACTTATCTAAGATGTTTAATAAAGGAAAAATTAATAGGATAGAAGTAAAACATGTCAGAATTACAAACTGTTTACATTTTTATTTAATTTCTACTATTTTTACTAACCGTATTCTTCAGCAGCTGCAGCGTCATCAATTTTACAAACTGAATGCCATATTTATCACAATCGTCGTCGATGTGCTCCAGCTCTTCAAGAGCTGCCATTGAATCCTCATCGCCATGATCATCTACATAGTAAAAGAAGAAATATGTTAAAAGGTTTTTTTTCTGAGAATTTTAATGTTTTAGACTAAAAGAATTGTAAAAAATGTCTTTTCTACCTAGTATCTGAAATTTAACCCTAACATTGAAGATTAAAAGTTAGAAAATAAACAATTAGGCGTGATTTTTTAATTAAGTTTCCATTTAAATCAGTAATTACATTGCATTCTAAGTGGCTTTCCAGTGACGCAAATAGAGCGCTCCCGAGTAGCTCAGGAGCATTTCGTTCTACTTTATGGCGTTCCAGTGACGGAAAGTGTTATGCAACTGAGCTACTCCGTTTTTCTTTCCCCTTGCCCCTCATACACCAACCCCTCTTTTGGTTTTTGTGCTTCACACATGTTTTTTTATGGTTAAGGATGAATTTTTTTAAAATTATTTATTTAAAATTGAATTAGATATTTAAAAGAATTTATTATTATAAAGCCAAGAAAGGTTAAAAACAACGAAATTTTAAAATTTCTTAAAATATCTCTCTTTCCTTGTCTAAGGATGCGTTCCAGTGACTAACTTTTTAGAGCAGTTCAAGAGCTTCAAGCCCTGGAGCGTGAGGCACAAAAATTTTCGTCACTGGAAAGCTACCCCGGTGAACTTAACCAGTTTGGAGCGTTCTTATGCCTTAAAATAGTGAGATCGAATATTTAATAGTCGATTGATATGCAGCTTTATATTATTGAAGTACCGAATTCAGTCATTATTAGGTTTAAATGGCGACCTTAGCCAATAACAGCTTTATATCCTACATATGACGGCTTATTTCTAAGTCACGTGATTATGGACAGGTGACAGAAGATATGTATTATATTATATAAATTTTTGGTAAACTATTTACCACAGTTTTGAGACGCAACCATTGGCCCAGTTCTCGTCTGGCGTCTTGTTAAGATTTTATTTTATTAGATTAAAATAATTACAACCGAGTGCTAATGAACCTTTGTTTATAGATTGAAACCTTTGTATTGTAAGTAACTTAATATTAAATATTTCATTATTTTATTTTTTAAAGTAATAATAACTTTTATTATATTGTATAAGAGCAGAATAATTCTACATAATGTATAAAAGTTTTAATTTTCATAAAATGTTAAATAAACTTTTTAATTTTATTCTGGAGAAAAGGCAAATAATATTTTGTTTAAATTTAATCTCCCAGAAAACAAATAAAACATAAAAGAAGATGTGTGTCGTTTGTCACATGAGAGTTGCCATTTTTATTATGTATGCGTAGGTCTAGCCCATGTAAGTTGTTGGTTGACGCCAAGATTTTTTTTTCGATTTTTTGGCCTTATAAGCTGGTGTATGGGCCAATTAGATGTCAAAGATTCTAAAAAATATCTGTCTAGAAAGAGAGTGGTATTTCTTTAAATTTTAAAGGATGAATGAAGTGTAAAGTTGCAAAAACAGCGTGTTCTTAATCGTAAATTAAATATTTTTATTTATACTACTTACAAAATAGTACAGCCAGATGGTCAACGCTGCTAATTAGGGTACCAAGAGTTTTTAAGGTCACATCTTCAATAATATCATCTTCATCGCCAGTACTCTTGTTTTGGACCAACCATTCAAGCACATCTTCTTCTTTTGTTAGATCACCTAAAGAAGTCCGTTATACATAAGTTGTTGTGAAGTTTTGCACTTTGGAATATTATTCCCTTTATTTAAATGTAAAATAAACCCTATACAGTGTGTCCCAGGATAGTTGTTACAAGAGGACAAATGGACCAAAATGTTATAAATTTTAAAACGAAATTTTGGGAAAACTGGTCGCATGGTCTAAAACTAATAAATACAAAATTTTACTATAATTTTTATTATACAGGGCAAGTTATACCTAAAAATATGAAAAATGCCCAGGAGCTAATTACTTATATTATTAAAAATAGAACAAAAATGTATAAGTAAGTAACGTAAAATGTGAAGTATTGAATTTTATGTCAAAATTTAGAGTTAATGCATAAGAGTTTAAAAAAATGTAATTGTCACTTTTATACATAACGCATTACAACTTAAATAATGGGCAAGAGGGAGCAAATATTAAAAGAAAATTTAATACTTATAAAAATATTTTTGTAAAATTTGCTGCCTTAAGCCATGTATTTAAAAAACTATTATTGCATAATGTTAAAAAATGGTCAAACATTTTTTCTTTTTTACTTTAATTTTTTAACTTTAAATTTTGACATAAAATTTAATTCTCCACGATATTTCCTTAGACGATTTTGTCCTATTTTTAAAAATTAAGGTACTTTACACTTGGCCATTTTTCATATTTTTAGTTATAACTCGCTCTGTATATTACCAATTAAAGTAAAATTTTGTATTTATTAGTTTTAGACCATGCGACCAGTTTTCCCAAAGGACGTTTAAAAATTCCAACATTTTTGGTCCATTTGTCCTCTTGTAACACCTATCCTGGGACACACTGTATACATTATTTTTTAGATAAATCTGCAGGTTAATAAGGGTCAAATGACACCGTGTACCAGTCTATATCCTGGAAAGTGGTCCTTTCTGGTAAGAAGTTATAATACTGTTTTTAACCGATTTCAAAATAAAGGAGGTTTTTAATTCGCCTGTATGTTTTTTTTTGTTTCTGTATGTTATGCGATTACTTCGGCGTTTGTGGACCGATTTTAAAAATTCTTATTTTTATTTGAAAAAGTGCACTTCCGCAATGGTCCCATAAAAACCAAGTCAGGATCGCGAGACAGAAAGGTACTAGACCTATTTTTCCCTCTGCCGTATCGTTGTTCGTGCGGCAAAACTCCATCTAGATTGGTATAGGCTCAGATAATAAAGAAAAAATAGAGATCAGGGGCGCATTAATTTAGAATCGACAACCTTGGGCTAGAGTTTACCCTTTCACCGAACTTGAAGAGGTGCTACTAGTGTTTTTAGTGTATATTTGCCAATTTAATAGTAATAATAAAAAACTAAAAAGCAAAAAGTAAAATTAAAAAAAAAATTAAACCTACTTCCTTAAAAATAACCTTTCTAAAACTAACTAAAAAGTTAAAAATATAAATAATAAATTTAAAAAAGATCGATGAACTGACCCTTTGGACAACAAACAACTTTAAAAAAAGTTTTCCACATTTTTGGGTCTCGTCCAAGGGATCAGTTTACGTTGGGCAGCCTCCTTAACAACTTATTTTATGATAAAATGATTATAAAATAATTTCGACCGGAAGCCCTTTGAACCTATGTTTAGGGGTTGCAACCTTTTCTGTAAGTCTTTTACATTTTTTATATAACCTAAATGAAAATATTTATTTAGTTATTAGTTTATTTCTTATAAAAACCCATAATTTTAATTATCTTATTGTGAAGAGCAGAATAGCTCTTTATAATATATAAAAAATTTAGGCTCTTTAAATATTTATTAAATGTCTTTATGTCCACATGTTTTTTATTTTATCATTCTTTTATTTAACTTTTAGTGGGTGTTATTATTTTTTTAAAGTTGTTTTTTTAAATGTTTATTTAAATTTTAATATGTCATTTAAATAACAGTTACCTGAATAGATAATTGGAATTTGGTGTCTGTAATACACCAAAGCAGGTAATGGTCCTAGATTGTATTCTTCAGCAAGGTTTTGATCATTAATCTTTACGAAACCTATTCCAAGTTGGTCAGCTTCATCATCGATATTTTCAAGTTCCATAAGAACTTTGGAGCATTTTTGCATTCAGGTTTATCTAGAAGCGATTGAGATCAATTTTAACATATTTTTTAGTATCATTAAACATAACAAAGACAAAATAATTTATTATTGTTAAAATAAAACTAATATATGTGATATAAAATCTGCATAAAATGAAGATAAATATACAGTGTGTTTTTAAGGTTAAGACATTAATTTTAACAGACTATTCTTTAAGTAATCTTAAGACAAATAGTTTATATAAACATGGCTCCATTATACAGGGTGTTAAACCTAAAGAAAAAGTTGGTTTTCAGAAAATATCCGAAATACCATTTACTCAATTTTGATTTCATTTAGGCAATTTAAATAAAGCAATAATTGATTAATTAAGCACTATAACCTAATAAAATTTATGGAGTCCAGTGTCGTCTCGAGCGGCACCTAGACAAATATTTTAACTTTCGTGCAATTTTTGTATTTTCTTAAAATTAAGCAAAAGAAGTAGAGCTTGTTTGTCTCATTAATTTTTTTTGTATTTTGTTTGATTTTCGAGAAAATAAAACTAATAACCACCAATTTTTCTTTTAAAAATTTGGTTTTATTTTTACTTATTAGTAATTATGAAAAAAAAGCAACAAACAAATAAGGTTTGTGATATGTAGACTAACAAATTTTAGTCCTAAAATTACTTAAAGAGGAACCTGTCAAAATTAATGACTCAAGTCTGAGAAAAAGTGCCAAGCATCAAATCTACAAGAGGAAAAAGATTATACAATTTTATACAATAAAAATCAAAGCAAAGAATAAATTCAAATTAAAATACAGTGCAGGAAATTTATAAATGACGGTCCTGTTTATTATCTATTACTATTGTAAAATCCTCAATGGCAGAAAATTCTATATATACCTGTTTTTGAGTAACATTATCTTTATGTGTATATCTTGGTGCCAAAATATCAGAAATTTTCTGTTTAGTTTATAAGAAATAAATGATACGAAATAAAATAGAGATATGATACGACAAAAACACCTCTTTAAAACATTTAATTTGTTTTTACGATTTTAACAATAGTAAACAAGTATTTTTGGATGACACAAAATATAACCATATTATTTGGAAACCTAAAGAAAAACTCTTGTTTTTTTATCATACAGTATGTCTACGTAAGTTGGCGTCATATGTTTTTATTATTAATTTTACGAAAAAAGTTGTACTTTATAAAAAGTTCTGCATGATCAAAAACCTAAAATACAATCATCAGATATCAAATTGTGTCAGTCATATTCGAGGTTTGGCCAGAAAGGTAATTTTTTCTCAATAGTAAAGTACCTGTATTTTTGTTTATATCGCAAATTGTTAAAAGAAAAGATATTTAGAATTAAAAATTACTTCTAAATATGCAATTTTGTTCATTCCCAAAAAAAAAACATGTTTTTTTCTGCGAAGATCGAGAAAATTTAAGTTTGTCCATTCTATTTGTTTTACTAATAACAATAAATTTTAAAACTTAATTTAAAACTGTTCTATGACATTTATAATCATGAAATGTAGTGCACTAATACACAAACGTAAATTTTCACCATTATCACAGAAAATATATATCTATATATATATATATATATATATATATATATATATATATATATATATATATATATATATATATATATATATATATATATATATATATATATATATATATATATATTTTATAAATAAACAAAATAACATATTTAAAAGTTTTTTTAATTTAAAACATCTTTTTTTATAACAGATTTTGATATTAGCAAAAATACAGGTACTTTACCCTTAAGCAAAAATTACATTTTTGATCAAACCTCGTAGATGACTTATACAATTTAATATCTGATATTTACTTTTTAGATTTTGGATCATGCCGAACTTTTTATAAAGTACAACTTTTCTCGTAAAATTAACAATAAAAAGTTTTTCATATGACGCCAACTTACGTAGACACACTGTATATGTATACAAAATATTTATAATTTAATTTTTACTACATGATTTTTTACATATACTCATTCTTAATGGTATTGTCTTAAGCCTACTGTCCATGAGAGCGGTTTTCCGCTCACGGATGATAATTCAGCGTTGTGATTGGCGGAAAATGCATTTTAAATATGCACTAACCAATCACAACGCTGAATTATCATCCCCGAGCGGAAAACCGCTCTCAGGGACAGCCGGCTTTAAAGTCTATAAACAACAGATAATTTACAACACATTTAGTAGTCACACCCTGTATAAAAAAAGGTTTGATTACCGAAGATACAAAAGAAACTCCATGCTGAAACTTAACTGAATATAGAAAGAAGTTAATGAAAGAATAAAGATAAAGATAAATGTAAGATCAAACAAAAGAACAACGCATAAAAGCAAGTACTTACTAGAACCAGATTTTTGACATTTATCTGCATCTGGACCTAAATGTAAAATTGTTAGAACAACTATATTAGTAACTATATTATTTGCAAAAAGTCCTATATTAGACACTAAGTAATTTCCATATTACAAGTTTTGACTTCCACATTAGGCGTTAATGCATTTTTCTTGGCATTCACTCAATTATTTCGTAAAGTTTTTATAAGTTTTTAGGGAACACATCAAAATATTCTCAAAGGCTCGCGCAAACAAGTCGACGTATTGGATTCTTTCGATGCAAATGGGCATTTCTTCTTTCACAAAAGCAATATTGCACATATAGTGTCATCAAACTCTGTACTATATTAGTTACAGTTAATATATTCTCGGTAAAATGGCCAAAAATAAGTGCTACATTATAGAAGTTAAAAAGCAGTTTAACTGATAACGCGTATTTGTAAAGTACCACAAGCTCCTTTAAAGCCTTTAAATGCATAAAGGTATGAATCCGAGCACGGCGGCAGACTGCTTACCGCCGACGTAAGCGCACAAACGTTTTACTTGTTTCGCTTTCGCCTTGGGGAGAAACGAGTAGCGTTGCTGGTAATATGAAAGGCTCTGGCGCTTGCGTCAGCGGTTTACCGTCTGTCGCGGTCGTCGGAATCATACCTTAAAACCACAGATATGATCCGAACATCGCGGCAGACAGCAAACTGCTGACGCAAGCGCCACTACCTCTACTATCTCAATTTTCTGCTCACTGAGCTGCTTGTAAAGGAGGCATAAAACACACTTTGAGGACTGCTGTGTGGTTTATTTCTTTCTCTTTTCAGAGAGAAAGCCATGCGTTTGAAATGCCTTTAAAATTTGGTTACTTTTGGAAGATGAAAACAAACGGGATCAGTTTACTGGTTTTTTAATTTGTTTAAGCAGAAATAACTGATATTAACCGCTTAATAACTATAATGCCGTAAAAAATTTACTTTAGTTTCAAAAAACAATATTATATTATTACTCATAAATATGTGTAATGTATTGTACTTACAAAATAGGACTGCAACAAAGTCAGTCTCTTGTACTATTTTCTCAAGAATCTTGGCATTCACTTCTTCTATTCGATCTGGCAAGTCCATGGCTTCCAGACTTGTAAGGAAGTCCAGAACATTTTCCTCATCCATCAAGTCCCCTAGAATAATTAATTTTGGTTAATATTTTTTTATGAAAATAAAAATTAATTGTGCTTAGGCTACCCTGTTTAATGCTGGTTATTTTCCTTATTAATAAACATACCAATCAGACATTACCATGTTTTAAATAAATGATAAATAGAAATCGATAAAACTAACCAAAATTTTATTTTTGCATGTTTGTGGTTGGCGTAGGTTTGCAACAAAAGATTTATGAACATAGCAAATATCCTACTTTGAGACTCTATAACTCTAGAACTAGAGGTTTATCGGGTATTGTGCCCATGAGAACATTTAATTTTTAAGGATTGAACGGGGTCCTTTGGACACAGCGCATCACTTTTTTACTTTTAAAAGCAAAACTATATTTGATTATCAAATAGTTTTTATTCGGTAAAGAGATAGGGGCAGGTCGCTTCTATTAGGACCTTAAACTTTTTAAAAAAACTAACCACATTTTTATGCCTAACAATATTTCGTTTTAAAAATTTGCAACCGTTCTGGAATTATCCGAATAAACCCGAAATTTTCCGAAACTGTTTTATTTTTCTCGGTTTATTTATAGAGATATGGCACAAAAACTGCATGCATACTTACATGTAAACGGAAATTTCCTCTAACTTTGTTGAATTAAGAATTTAAATACGAGTTTATCAAGTTTAAAACCAAATATTCACTCTATTAAAAAAAAAAAACAAAGTTGATGATGATGAGTCAAAGACGACACGTCGGATCCTAAATTTATTGAGGTCATTTTATAGAACAGAAAAGTGACAATGATAATATGTCGTTTGTTTTAAAATATTTCTTTTAAATTAGTTTATTTAAAGAAAAATAAAAAACTGTTTCGCAAAATTTCGGTTTTATCCGGATAATTTATTTATTTATTTGGTACTCTACAGAGATTAACTCTAATTGGTACAAGTAAATTATAAATACAAAACATATGCAAAACACCAGAGAAGAAAGTCAGGAAAAATGTCAATTAAGTCCGAAATTCACAGATGCTTCTTAATGGCGTATAGGCTCATGGAAAGATGTTGATGTGCCATAGTATCTGTTGTAGTTTGCGACCATTCTACTGCAAAAGGCCGTGAAGCCGTAATTGGTGCGGTGACTGTCTTCATGGAAGAGTCGTAGTAATCTAGTCTGGCGTGCAGCAGCGCGGATTCCGACTTGTTCTAGAAGTAAACTGCAGGATATCAAGCCATTCATCAACTTAAACAAAAACAGTAGCAGATGATCTCTTCGACGCTCCTCTAAGGATTTCAGACCGCAGAGTTGCAACCTAATCTCGTAGCTGAGATCTTGATATGGGAAATGATGTTAAAAAGCAGATACTTTACAAATCTTTTCTGAACTCTTTCCACTCTATCTTTGTGGCAGTTATAATGTGGCATCCAGATAACGCTGATGCAATAATCCAGTATACTTCATACTAGACAGTTATATAGAGCCAGAATAGCTCTTGTATCGGTAATGTGTTTAGTGGTTCTTTTGATAAAGCCTAGCATCCTAAGGCTCCTTGATACCACACTGTCGATATGCAAGCTAAATGTTAGATTTGTATCGAAGATTACCCCAAGATCTCTATATGAAGGCACAACTTCCAATATTTCATTATTTATTGAATACTCTGGATTCAGAGGGAAACGTTGTTTATGAAATGTCATAGCCTTGCACTTTTTTACGTTGAGCTCGAGCAAATTAGTAGAGCACCATGAAACAAGACGGTCCAGATCACACTTGAAGATTTACGTTTGAACTTACGCGTGTGTAAAGTTTAAGGTCGTCAGCGTATAACAAATATTGGGCGTCCAAGAAGCATTCAGCAATGTCGTTGATGAACAGGGTTATAATTCCGGAAGTGTTACAAATTATTAAATTTTTAAAACGGAATATTGTTAGGCATAAAAATGCGCAACTTTTCCCCAGTTTAACCAAACCTGTATATACCAAATTTGTAACACCCGGTATTTAAAAAAAAACAATAACAACAATTTTTTAAAATAGCTTAAAAACCACACTGCTAGGAGCCTAAATTACCCACTAAATTGTCTCCAACCTTCCTCATTTCATATTTTTTCTATTTTTTATAGTTTCCGAGATCCTAATACAATACTATACATGAATAAACAATTGAAACATTCTGTATATGTAAGTAGCCCTGAATAAAATCATAAATAAGAAAAACCTATTTTGAGACTAGACTAACCACCATGCCTGATCTATAAATAGAGGAAACATCTTTAGCTGTATCGCTATTTTGTTTTTCGATGACCCACATTGTGGAACAGTTTTAGGTTCATTTAAAATTATGTCTATTTTATAGATTTTTAAATTGCTATATATTATATTAGATTTTACGTCTAAAAACCATACCTATTAGTTATTAATACATATTATATCAGATTAAGAGCCGTTTTTACAATGTCGTGTCAGCTCTAAATTAAGGTTTAAAGCTGAAGTACCTCAGGGTTAAGTAGGTACTTCTTTTTATCAAAGACCTTCTCTCGTCCAAAACTAATTCCATTTATAGGTTTGCCGACGGGAGTACCCTTTACTCCAGTTGTCAGGTTGGCTGGTTGGTTGGTTGGTTGGTTTGAGGCCGGGTTGGTCATTCGACCATGTTTGCACTGCAGCCTATTGGCTTATTGTGCACCCTCCCTTGTTACAGAAGTCCAATGCCCTTTATCAGGTTTAGGAGATTTCTGCCAAGATGTTCATGCGGGAGCGGTTCCCGCTATGTATGTTCCCAAATAGACTGTGTCTTTTGCGTGTCAGTGCAATGCAGTTGTCAGGTTCCTAAACTAATCTCTAAACCTGATTTGGAAAACAAACGCAAAGCGATGCAGGTATCTCTTTAACCGGACCCTAATTAAATATTGGATTGAGGCGCTAAAAATCTCGTGCATCTCATTCAATACACAATTATGTGCTTTGTCGCGAAAAGAGTCATCAAATGACTAATCCTTTACGTAGGAGCGGCCAAGTTTGGCAGAGCAAAGACACCTTTAATCTTGTGGGCGGGGCGTCACATTTCAGAATAACCTTTACTGGCAAAAATACATTGTATCTATAGCCACGGGAGCTTTAAAACAGATATTTCTCTTCTGAAGTAAAAAGTATTTTCCCCTTCTACTTTATACACATTTTAAGTGCCCCAAATCCGACCTCTCTTAAAATATTGTTTTTATATCTGGGGCATGGCGTACCCCACAAGCCTCAGCATTTCGTATTCCATTCAAAGAAAAGCTGTTCGTATCATTATTGACCCTTCACTTACAGAAATGCTCCCCTCCTTGCCCATCGTCGAGTTGTGTCGCTTTTTATAGGTACTTTTATGGCTTCTGCTCTTCAGAATTGTCCAGTATAATTCCTCCACTTACAGTTTCCGACAGAGGAACCCGTGGTGCCTCACGTATGGATCCCTATACGGTCCAACTAGACCATCCCCGAACTTCCCACTTTGTTCGTTGTTTTACCCCTAGAGTATCTAGCTTGTGAAACCTGCTGCCCGCGGAGATCTTTCCATCCCCCCTCCCCCAAATCTTTAAATAAGTCCCGTGTCAACAAACTCTCTCTTACCTAGCTTAAGACACCAACCTAGCTAAAAAAATCTGCCACTATTTGACACCGTTGTTTTGATTTTTTAAAGTATGGAACATGTTTGTAAAGTTGTAGTGTAGTAAAGCAAGGATTGACATGACATTGTAAAAACGGCTCTAAGTTTTTTAAATCTTAGCTTTAACTCATGCTATAACAATAATGGCTAATAATCCACTTTACACTAAGATAATTATCAATTATAAATTTAAATATTTAAAAAAAAGTAATAATTAAAAAATTTGTAGTGTTACTGTTAGTTTTATATAGGTCAGTTATACCGGGTGACTTTTACTGAATTACTGTTATTTTTAGTTAATGCCCGAAAAAATCAGGTAAATTGCTTTTTAACACGCTTTTTATTAGCTTGGGTTGTATGTATGTATGTATGTATGTAACGGAATCTTTAAGCTTAATGTTTCACCAACTTCCAGCGATTCGATTTCTTTGAAACTTTGCACACGTATCAAGGACCCATGACAATACAATAATCTGCAAACAGTATCTCGTTATCCTGATTAGGATCGCCAGGATAAATAAATTCCTTTATAGATTTTCTGTAGGAGAGTAACAGAGAAAGAGCTACTGTGCGATCTGCGCATGCGTGCAGTTTCGGACGTACTCTCAGCATAAGGCTGACAGAAACTTGTTCGGAGAGTTGCGTTCTTAAACCCCATGCAACAGTGAAGCTTTAAATGAAATGATTAGATTACGAAATAGTTCGTGAAACATTTCAATATCACAAGAATAAATATATTAACAAGATAATAACAGAATAATTAACTTCAGAATAAAAGCGTGGGATGCTTAATATATTAAATGTTATAATTATTTCATTTGTAAATATCTATGAGGGAAAAGTTATGAAAAAAAAATAGTAAAATCCACTCCACGCTTTTTACTCTGAAGTGAATTATTCTGTTATTATCTTAAATTTTATTATAATTCTATTTTAAGGTATATATTTATGATTCATTGTTTGACCTTTTTATTACTGTAATACAAACTCTTTGTAATGAAAAATTATTTTCTAATTTTTAGTTCTGGTTAGGTTAGTTGCATATAAAAGCGCGTTTTTTTAGTTTTTTTAAACTATTATTTATTATATGTTCCTTACCTTCGTAGATGATCGGCTGCTTCTCCCTAAAGTAAGTAAGGGCAGGGAATTTGTTAATGCCATACTGCTTGGCCAATCGTTTGTCGTTTATTTTCACGAAGTCCACCCCGAAGGAATCCGTGTCATCGTCAATCTGCTCTAGTTCTTCTAGAACTTTGTCGCAAGTCGTACAGCTTCTCGTATCTGGAAAAGTCAGAAAAAAATTAAAGTTGTTTCTTGTGTTTTTATTGTAGATGTACTACAAGAAATAATTATCTGTTTCTAAAGTAACAATTAAAATGTAGTTGGTACCAGTTTAAGGCATTGAAAATAAACGCAAAAGAAAAAAACGACGTAATAATAAATATCAGGATGGGATGAAGTGTTCGGCCTGACTCAGAGGGCACGAGTTGCCGTCATATGAGATAACTACATATTTAAAAGTCTTATGCATTAAAACATCAAATTTAGTCAAATAACTAATTATAAAACGGTATTTACCAATGCTTTCTGTTGACGTTTAATTCATGTATTATACGTCAAAGTCACCAATAATTACTGCCTTTAAAACAGTTAAGATTTTGGGTTGATCACCTAAATTTAATAAAAGTTTGTAGAGAGCGCCTGAAATGTTTTATATTTTATAGTTGTTTAAAGTTATGTTTTACATTCATGTAGTAATATTTGAGATACGTGTAGTTAAAAATATTTCTTGTATGAAAGGTACACATACAGAACTTAAATCAAAGTTAAATGCTACTTTAAGTGACTGTCTTTCCGCCCATGGGTCGGTGAAACAGCGACGCGGACGCAATTGTTACGTTCGACAGCATGTAGGCATATTAGCGTTTGTGACATCTAATCTCTAAATATTTATAATTTTTATTCTAGAGTTAACTTTGTATTAAAATTAGTAATAAATTATTTAAAAAAAATTAAACGATTTTATTGTACTTAAAGCTAAAAATAATTCGGTAAGTTAGTAGTAAGATTATGTGAGTGTATATCAAATTTCTTATCAATCTGTTGTCAGGAAGGGGGTCAAATTCAGTTTCTATATTTGACCCAAATAATAAACAAATACACAGGTCAAGCTAAATTAAAGCCTTTAAAAAATATACCGGTGTCTTTACTAGAAATAAAAAAGTTAAGCTAGCTTGGTTGTGGATGAGGTTGAGAAACGTCATGTGCCTTATAATTATAATTTAAGTGGAGACAGAATATTTGCGAGAAAAATTACCCAGAAAAAGCTTGGAATGAAATAGTAAAAGAAGTCAACCTGTCAAGTGAGCACTCCGCACATGGGTCGGTGAAGCAGCGAGGAGACCGAGGATTCGACGAGCTTTGTCAGAGAATGATGTACGCATATATTCGTGTTTGGAGTGCCGACAACCGTACAGAGACGACCATACGTTTTATGGTCAATTTTACTATATTCTCATCCAGATTTAATTATGTCGATCGGAGAGCACCGATGTTCCCGAACCCGACCGCGACGGGGCAAAAACTACGCCTTTGGATTATCCCGCCGGGTCAAAGAGTCCTATAATAAAGCTCCTTTAAGACAAGTTCCCAAAACCCTAAATCCTAACGAACATTATTTTAAAGACAAAAAAATATTTTTCTTACCTGACAGGTTGACTTGTCTTGCTATTTCATTCCAAGGTCTTTCTGTGCAATCTTCTTCGCAAATATTTTTTAAAAGTAAGATAATAAAGCACATGACGTTTTTCAGCCTCGTCTACAAATCTAATATTAAAAAAAAATCTATGTTTGTTGTTAAAATTTCTTGAGGTAGGTAACACTAATTTTCCCGTATAAACACCAGTCACAAACATGTGAACCACACCCTGTAAACAAAATACAAAACGGTTCTGTATTGTATTTGTTTAGCTAAAGGACGCCGGATTGCTGAGATTGGACACGCAACCTATGTGAGGAGAGCAAAAAAAAAAAAATTTTTTTCTGTAAAATATTGTTCGGTTGAATTTAGGCTTTTGCGTACTTGTCTTAGAGGAGCTCTAATATGGCAGTCTTTGGGCCAGCTGGGATAATCCAAAGGGGCAGTTTTTGCCCCGTTGCGGTCGGAATTCAGGGAAAATCGGCACTTTCAGATCAACTTATGATTTTATTGGCTGAAAATATAGTAATGATTGGCCATTAACCGTATGCTCGTCTCTGTACGGTTGTATCCACTTCAAACACGAATATATGCGTACATACTGTCGAAAGCTCTTCGAATCTCGGTCTCGTCGCTGTTTGGCTGACCCATGTGCAAAGCACCCTAAGCGCCTCCATTTTCTCCGTTAAAACTTGGATTGCAGACCTTAAACGTGGTCGCACAAGCACTAGAGGTGCTGTTAAAAAGTGTAAAAAAATGTATCCCCAAGTAGGATATGAGTAGTATAGCGTCTAGTAGTAGTAGTAGTAGTAGTAGTAGTAGTAATAGTATAGCGTGTCTTCCAAACGGGAAATATTTTACTTATTGAGTCTACGAAAACAATGCCTTTTCTAAAACGTCCTGCTTTGTAGGAATAATATTAATGGATATACAGGGGGTTTCAAAGAAGACCTAGTTTTAAATTATTAAGAGATATCGACTATATTTGCAAAAGTAATAGTCGTAAAGACTTGCTTTAAAAACTATTTAAGATGGTATACATTTTTTCGTAGAGCAATGATTAAAACGTTTTCTATTTGGTAAAAATTTTCAAAGGTAAGGTGTATAATCACTTGCCTTGATTATGTGAAGTAATTGAGCAAGCTGTTTTTTATTTTTATGTGTAATTTGTTTTTAGTTAGGACGGTTTATTAATTAAAGGTTAATTTGTGTTATACAAACTGTCGCGTTTACACAGATTGGATTTACAAGAGGACAAATAAATCAATCATATTATTTATAAACTACCTTTATTTTTAATTTTTAAGAAAAATGTAATTTAGGAAAGATATTTGAAATAAACTTTTAAACGTTGAAAATTTGAATACAAAGTTTTAAATATCGAAAATTCATAAAGGGTTTAATGGCATTCGTTTACAGCTGGAAAATTATGTTAAATAAATAGGAGGAAAAGTGTTTAGGTAGCAAATTATAAAATTATTATTTGTTGTAATTTTAGAGTGGTAATCAATATTTTATTAGTAAAATTTAAAATAATTAACTTTGGATAACACCAAACTAGGTTTTATTAATCTTTTTGATACCCCTATATAAAAAAAGGCTTTGATAATGTCATCATTTCAACAGTGAGCGCTATTAAAAATTTACATACACTTTGCTAAAAAATAAAGGTAGTATACAAAATCAATAGGTTGTTTCTTGGTGAATCTTTTTTTTCCACAAGCGAAGTTTTTATTAAGAATGATTGTTTTAATCCATGTGTCCTTTTGTAAACAATATCGGTGGACAGTCTATACAGGGTGTTTCACAACTTATCCGTCAAATTAAAAAAAAAAAAAAAAAATTAACACCCTGTAGTTCGAAAACTATACGTTTGGACAAATTTTTATATGAAGTTTTTTCATGCCTTTTAAGTAGAATTTAAAAATAAAAAAGGTGATTTTTTACTCAAGAATTTGATCGTATCGATACGAAATGACCATGCCGAAAATTGGTTTTTATTTATTTACGCGAAAACCGTACATCAAATAAGAAAAAGTCAAGAGGTCAAATTTGTTCCAAATCTAATGAGAAGTTAAAAACATATTTTTATTTTAGAAAAATGCAGTGGCGTACCATTTTTTATTAAAAATATATTAACCTTAAACCCCTCATGGACGACACTGGCAATAATTAATTTTTTTCTTGCATGCCAAAAAGTGTGTTTTGGTGCATAGAAGACGTCTCCCAAATTTTTTAAAAATATCTCAATTGGTATAAAAGTTATTATAAAAAAACAATATTTTTTTTAATTTTTAACATCCTGTAGTTCGAAAACTAAGACGTTTAGGACATTGTTTATATGAAGTTTTTTTTCATATTTTTTAATGTAGAATTAGCCCTGAAAGTTTGTCGGATAAGTTGTAAAACACCCTGTATACGTTACTACGTAAAATAAAACTTTCCACAGCAATACCCTCGTATTATCCATTGGCAAAAACAATTATAAGCTGCCAAAGGCTATAAATTTCTTCAAATTAAAAACACATTAGTTCTGCCTATAAAAATCGTTTAGCAATTAATTTCCAATGTGAAACTAAAATTGACAAAAATTAAGTACCTAATTCGACAAATTGATTTAAATGATTCTGTACATTGTTCTAAACTTATTTTCCACTGTGCTATTACAAATCCATTCTAACTTATAACCGCGAAAATTTGGGATTATTCCAATATTTTTAGATAATGTATGTGTTGTCCCACGCACACGAGCGAAATTTAGATATTTCCACGATCTGTTTGATGCTGTAATATTTTCTATTGTATTTTTAGTATTTTTTTCTTTTCAAAACAAAAGTTTAGCTACTGTTTTAAATAAAATTATATTTTTAATATTACGTTTTACAATAGTTCTTTTTTGCAATTGATTTTATACTTTCACAAATACTCTGTGACTAACAAATACAGTGCAAAGCCACCCTGTACAATTTGGGTATTTAAAATCCTGAAACACGTTAAGTTTTATTTTTCGAGGGGCGTATTTTTGTGTCAAAATTTTCGGGTTTAGAGTTATCCCCTCTCCCATCAAAACAAACGTAAAAAAGTAGAAAAGGGGATTAAGTGATATCTTATCTAAAACGGTTTTAAATGATATTTTTAATGGTTTTTCGTGTTTCAAAGTTGGTATTATAGTTTTCGAGAAAATTCACTCTAATACCGGTTATCCTTAGCGGTGGCTCACCGCCATAACTTTTTTATTTTTTAAAATATCATAATAAAATCGTTGTTCTTAAGTTCTCCAAATGATTCAAAGTGACTTGTTTTATAAGGTTACTCTTGGTCCCCATGCAACAATATTATAAATAACTTCATATTACTAAAAACGCTTTTGTTTAAATAACTGCAATTTTAAAAATTAATATATAAGTATACCACTTAGTAAGAAAGAATATCCTATATATTTTTTAAATTGTTTGGTTTGGAATTGTTTGCATATATGTTTGGTCCCAGGAAAAGTCCGTTGAATAACCACGATATTGTTTAAAATCAAAATATAAGTCGCGTAGTGTATACAGTGTCTAAATCGATATTCCTAGTAAAGATTGCGAACATTCGTAATTTTTTTTCTATCATTACTAGGGTTGCCAACCATACTTTATAATAACGTATCTTACTTTATTTTTGGTAATTATACTTTATATTTTTGCATACAAATAAAGTATGTAAAAATACTTTATTTTCAACCTTTAATGTGGATGCGTTAAATTATGGATAAGTTAGGTACCTACTTATTATTTATTGGTATTTTAAAGTTAAAACAGATTATGAAAACGACTTATAATTACTGAACGAAATGTAAGATGTCATGTTAGATGTTAATGTGACAGTGACAGATGACATGTCATAGATGTCACTATCGACGTAATTGAAAATTGTCCGGTATTTTTGTTTATAATTAAAAAATTCAGTATTAGAATCCGTAGTAAAGCCTACTACAAATGGCAATATACTATACTTAATCTGATAGCTTACCAAATATAAAAAAAAATATTTTTTATGTATACTCTCCGTTTTCGTCACTTTAGCTTTTTCAATAATTAGTCTGAAGTGGCGAGAAGAGAAAAATAGTGCGTCAATAAATTTAATTAAAAACAAACTGTTAATTAATTTAAATTTAAATGATGATTGTCAAACCAGCTTTAAAATATTTAAAAATAGCAAAATATTGTTAGCAAGTGCTAAAAGCACACAAAAATACGTTTTTAATACTATAAAAACATAAAACTTGAAAAATACTTTATTTTCTTTTAAATACTTTATTTTTTTCATTTTCAAACGATTGTATACGTTTTTTTGTCAAAAAAGTTGGCAACCCTAATCATTACTGTGGCCTCAGTCGACCATGTTTCCCAAAAAGAGTGGTTGCCTTTAATGTATGTCCGTCGGACAACCAGCAAACATACGTAAGTAATTATTATTTTTTATTAAATTGTAGATTTTAAGATCGTATTTGATATAAATTTTACTGCGAGCATAAAAAAATACCAAAATTAACTATGTTCTATGCTTCTGGCTTATTGATGCCAGAGCAGTGCGAGAGAGATGGAGCTAATTACAGCAAAAACGTGCATTTATATTAGTTTACCGTTAGAAAGCAGTTGAATTTAAAAGTGATTTTTTGTGTTCTAAAGTAAATTGTGATTAAATTTTTTGACTATAGTTGTTGTTTAATATGCTTCACTAATGGGCAGATATAAATTGCACTGCAAGGTGGAAAAAAGGCGACACTACGAAATTTATCAGGTAGGGACCACAAAAAGGCACATTGTTTAGATAATATTTTTATTGTTATGTTTAAGTAGATAAAATTTATTATTTATCATTTACTGGTGTTATAAGTTCAATAAAAAACCGCATATACTAAAAAAAGCTTTTTCAAAAAACTCTAAAAATGTTTGTTTAATTCTTTTTTAGCTTCTTTAACACAAAATATACGTTTAAATCATAAAAACTACATTAGACAATGGATAAACAAATGTTTTTTAATATATAGAAAAAATATTTTAATTAAAGATTGAAGTAAGCGGTAATCTAATAAAAACACCCAAGAATAGTAACAAAAATAACTTTACAAAAATTATATAGTTAAAAAATATGTATATAATGTACTAAAAATTCATTATTCTATTTATAAAAAGTCGAAAAAGTTTAACAAATAAGCACAATGTTTTGAAAATTACTTTAAACCCCATATTCCCATTTAAATTCCATTACTTGCCGGGCATTCTTGCCGTAATTAGCTCTATCTCTCTCTAGGACCTTTTTCTCTTTCGTTGGCCGCAAATAAATTCACAGCGGCAAAACGTCGGGACCGGTCCATTATGTCATGTCATTGGTTCTCGATAAAGTTTAAAAAGTTTTTAAAATATTCGTCGGATAACTAGTTTCATAATAAATCAGTTACTTGGATAACTAAATTGTTGTCCGTAGGACAATTTGATTGTGTTTGGGATATGGTAATATGATGGTTAATGATTGACAAGTTAGTTAGCTCTGTTGATAGTGACCCTGCTTTTTGATCCTGTGGTGTTGTGGGTTCGAATTATGAGTATATGAGACGTACTTAATATGGATTTTTCTGGTTCTATCGTTGAAACTGTTTAAAGTTCTCTGCTCATTGCGGATTGCAATTAAGGAAGTAGTAACCTATTATTTAAAATAAATAAACACTATTTTAACGATAAAAACCGCCGTCCGGCTGTTTCTCTTATAATAACAATTAAAACCGCCGAATCATAGTCAAAGTTAACCTAGCTTTAATAATTATTTGTTTTATTGTTTAATATTATTTTTATTAATGATGAACAAACAAAAAATTTAACTAGGAGACACGTTTGACACCTAGAAAAATTTTGTCGAAGCTCTTCATAAGTTAAATAATTAATAGTTTAAAAAACTAAAAAAACACGCTTTTATATGCAACCGAACTAAAAATTAGAACATAATTTTTCATTAAAAAAATATTGTCATTTCATAGTAAAAAGCGTGGGGTGCATTTTACTATTTTTTCATAACTTTTCCATCATAGATATTTGCAAATATAATAATTATAACATTTAATATATTTATCACCCCACGCTTTTTACTATGAAATGACAATATTTTTTTTAATGAAAAATTATTTTCTAATTTTTAGTTCGGTTGCATATAAAAGCGTGTTTTTTAGTTTTTTTAAACTATTAATTATTTTTCATTTTTTAGTTTCTGCTACTCTTGACAAAATGGCGAAAATTTTTTTAATGAACAAGAGTAACAAATTTTAAAATTTTTTCCAACAGATTGCAACTCACTAAAAATTTCTTCTTCATTAAGTAGCAAAGTTTGAAATTTTGCCAACAGATGGCAATCCAGGCAATGTTTGGACCGTTGCCAACATATTGCAACCCACTAAAAAATTTCTTCTTCATTTAATAGCAAAGTTTGAAATGTTGCCAACAGATGGCAACCTAGGTGTTGTTTTTATAATATAATGGAATTTTTTTCCTGGCGATCCAAAAAAGATAACGGGATACTGTTTGCAGATTATTGCATTGTCATGTTTCCTTAATACGTGTGCAAAGTTTCAAAGAAATCGAATAGCTGGAAGTTGGTTAAAATTAGGCTCAAAGATTCCGTTACATAGGCAGCCAGATAGATAGATTGATAGATAGATAGTTACAACCCAAGTTAATAAAAGCGTGTTAAAAATATGTAGATGTAGGTATGTATATCTTTTAGGAAAAGAAAAGCCACAAGTATTTTAGCAGCAAGAAAAAAAACTTATCGTTTTTAGTACTATATAAAACTAAAGTATTACCAATTAAAGAATGCATGTATTGAGGGTGGAGCTAACTTTAAAATTCTCAGAAAAAGAAAAAAAACAAGATAAATAATTCATAAATACGGCTTATTTCTTTAAGCATATTATAAAGATTTAAAAATATATTCAAGTTCTCCCATGGCGAGAGGGTTACAACTGTTGACCCGTAACTGACAGGTCCTGAAACTGATTCCGGATAGATATATATATTTTTATTTTTATATTATTTTCTTGATATTTTTTTACACATTTGTTTTAATTTTTATTTTTTATTGTTCATAATTTAATTTTCAGACAAATAATTTTCCACTTTTCGTTCAGCTACTAGCTAACTCTTTTTGTTGACCAACATAATAGTTGCTAATAAATTTGTGTTTCGGGCACTTGTCTACTAGGGCGTTGTTTTTTAACATAAATTTCACCAAGACAGTAGTAATTATTGCTTGTATTAATTGCTGACTAATGCTGACGGTTACGTCCTGATAAGGTATTTCTTCGCCTTTCCTGTCTGACAACATTTTTTTAAAGTGTTTTTAGTCTTGTAAATTATTGGGTCCATGTGACGAATGTGGACGGCGGTTTTCTTCTTATAATTGAGCAAAATCGCCGGCAATCGTTTAGCCAGTGCCATTAGTTATGTTGTTTAGATATTTTAAATTCAGTTCTAAAGCAATCGTTTACCACCATCCCTATCTCCTCTCACTGTTTTTTACCAGAAGCTTTAAAAAGCTTTTTTTTTAAACGATATCTATCTATCAAAAATTTGGTTTACAAAATGCCTGTGGGGTACATTATTATTTAGTCTTCAGTCTTATATTTGGTTTCTTTGATGAAAATTTTCTTTCTTAAAACATAAGTAACTTTTAAAATTCGTCAATTTTGGAATTTCTCCAGCGATGTTTTATATTTATTGTGTTGTCACTTGTACCAACTGTAATTTGCTAAACTATTGCTGAGTCGTAAACAAAAGAAAAACACATGATACACCGCCAAAAAGCAGGATTTTATGTTCAAATAGCATATAAATATTTTTGAAAATGTTCTGCTTGAGTGCAGGTATACTTAAATTAAAAATATACGGTCTTTAAAAAGAAAGTGGGAGTTAAATAGTTCTTAAAGTATAGAAAAACAAAGATATTTTTAAAAACATTTTAGAGAAACTTATATTATTGTCACACAGTTTGGCTAAATCGAAAGTAATAGAAAACAACTGAATCCGTAAAACAGTGCACATTTATATGATGTATGAACCTAGTACACCAAATTTTATTTAGATAATTTAATAAATAAAAAGTTTTAGGGGTTAGCCAATTTTCTCAGAAACTACTGAACAAATTTTGAAAACCAAAAACTATTAAAGAAATAATTTGAAACCCTTTAAGATAACTTGGTGGGGGAGGGGATAACCCTAAACAAGTAAATTTTGACATATAAAGATATCCTCTTTTAAATAAAAGTTGTCATGATTTAGGAAAATTTTATGAGTGTACAAGGTGGTGCATCTTTTCGTGGACCTTGTGAGGGTATAGCGAAAATTAAAAAGATCAGAACAAATCTGATTATACAACCGCGATTTCGATTCTTAAAACAAATTTAGTGGTGAAAGTAAATCATAGCTAATCTTGATTTGTTTGAAGATACATAGTGTTTTCGAATTTCATCAATGTGGCCAGGCATTTGTTTTAGTGATTTTCACGTATAATTCAGTGGAGTACCTATATTTTTTTAATTAAGTTGTATTTTAAAGTTATAACACAAAGTTGGGCTTTTTAAATGGTACCCCTGTATATTTTATCACCAATAGAAAGGTCTTCTTAGATAGCCGTAAGAAATACGACATCTAATATATTTCATTTTTCATAGTTTCGGAAATATAGTCATCGTCAGGACTTCGATAATAAAATAGCATTTTTACATAAAACACCCTGTATATTATATTACCATTAAAAGACATTCTAAAGATCTTTAGGAAAATACCACATTTAAAATAATTTTCTCTAAACGTTTCGGAAATATTAGCTTCTAGATGTTATACAGGGTGTTTCTAAACAAATGCGAAATATTTTAGATGAGTGATTCCTTGTTCAAAATAAAGGGTATAGTTTGCTTTATAAACATGGGGTTAAAAGGAGGTATGGCGGTTCAAAAATAGCGAAAAAATAACGTTTTTATTTTTTATCTGAAAAACGAAATGTGCTACAGTAAAAATTGTCGAAAATATTAATATTATAAAATTGCACTTTCTCGAATATTTTTGTACTTCTCTTCAGAATTAATAGAACTGGTGAAAATAGAATATCTCTATTGTTCTTCCTAACCAAATTTAAACAGAGACTTACGCAATCACCTCGAAAAATATAAATTTGAATAGTCTGATGTATTTAAACATTTGTTCAACTCTTGTTTCTAGTTAAACTTAGCGATTTAAAATAAAAAAATTAAATGTAAATCATAACGTGTTAGGACGGAGACATTTATTTTATAAACAAAATCTATTTTTTTGCTGTCACTTATTAAAACATGTGTTATGTTTTTTCATATGACATTAGGTACTTGGTAGTTTAAACATATTGTTTTGTTTTTAAGATTTAAAAATAAAGACATTTTTTTCAAATGGTTGACTTGGGACCTCATCCTCCTAAGGCATACTACACTTTATGTTTAACAAGAAAACATCTCCCAAAATGTTTTGCATTTGTATGTATAATGAAAATATTTCATCTACTGATGGTCATATTTCCAAAACTATAAGAGAAAGACATAAATCAAATGCGTTATTTTGTTAAAGCTCTTTAAAATATCTTTGCAATGGTAATATAATAATTCAAGGTGTTTCATTAAAAAAATTCTGATGATGGCCATATTTTCAAAACTATTAAAAAATAAATAAAGTAAATGTTTTTACAGCCCTTTTTATTAAAAAAAAACAATAAAACAATAAAATTAAAAAAAAACTTTTCTTTTCCAATTTTTAAACTTTCAATTCAACGTATTGTAAATTATTTTTATTGATGCCAAATTGAATATAAAATTTTAAAAAAAATGGATTGGAATCTAAATGTGTATTGTAAATTATTATTATTGATGCCAAATTGAACATGAAATTAAAAAAATGGATTGGAATTAAATGTTATAAAAAAATTATGACATTATAAGTGTAACAGTGGTAGTTATTTTTAAAGACTCAATTATGCTTGGGTAAAACGGGAGCAACCAGATATCTCCAAGTTTATTTTTAAATTCTTAAAATTTACAATGTTGCCGTCATTTATTTCTACGTAGCATTAAAGAACATTATTTATTGTCAACAGGTGCCTTAGTTGTTATTATTAGTTTTTATATTAGGCGTTTTAGAGTATATAATAGGGTGGAGTGAAATAGAAAAGAAAATCTTAACCTGGGGTTGTAATTTGTCACTTATTAAACAAGAAACTTAAAAAAAGTGGTACTACTTAGCATCTTGAGATAACCCACTAATTTTGAAAATTAATTATAAGTAAAAATTTTTAAATGCAAAAAAATATTTTTTTGTCTTTTAATACCTGAAAACATTTGATAATAAACAAATAGCATCATTTCAAACGTAAGTTATACTCTCGTGGTTAAAAGAAACTTGTTATTTTTTATTATTTGTTTAATTGCAATAATAGTCATATATTTTTTTAACCTATAATATTTAATTTGTACAAAAGAAGACACACACGAAGTTTGTAGAATCATTAAAAAAAAAATTTGCAGCCAACAATTTGTACTAATAAATAATTTTCTAAATTAGTGGGCCATCTCAAGATGCTAACTAATACTGCACTTTTTTTAATTTTCGTGTTAATAAATCCAAGGTGAAATAATTTCAGTCCACCCTAGTATACAAGGAACAAAATAATCATAATAGGAAAAAATCCTTAATTTGTTATATTTACAAACAATGAACGTAATGTTGACCTCTCCGACTTTTCAAAAGTTGGAAAGCATCACTTTTTTACTTCTATTTTTGACCCTCTCCTGTGGGTCAAAAGTAGAGTTTTTTTAAATTTATCCCTAGCAACCGTGGCTAGGGGGTTTTGAAAGAATCTGCTATCAATTTTATTGTAAAATCTAGTGGGCGCAACCTGCGGTATTTTACATAAATTAAAAACGAAATAACATTTTTGAGCCATATTATATGTAACATTAAGATAATTTTAGCCATTTTTTATTTTTTAATATATTGTACATAAAAAAGGTATACTGAATAAAAGTTGATTTAAGGTACGCGCACATACGTCGGCATCGGACGGACGGTACGAATCGGAAAAAATAGTTTTGGTGAAATTAAATGACACACACGCACATGCGAGTCATGGGAAAATCATGGATACATATTAAAAGTTAGCGCCTTTTCAACCATAGTATAAAACCACTGGGTTAAAACCCTCCGGTAGGAATCGGCTTAAATGTTTGTCAAATAACTCAATTTCTGACCTGTATCGCACATATGAAACGGCAGTGGCCGGATTTTAATTCAAGTTGCTATATTCTCGCGGGATTTTTTTAATCCGGTGCAAATCGCCCGCACATAGGTGCACTGCTTAATTTAATTTCATTAAAACTATTTTTTCGATCCGTACCGTCCGTCCGATGCCGATGTATGTGCGCGTACCTTTAGTTTTTAAGATATTTTGATTTAAAAATATCACTTTCTATATAGCCGGGTCTAAGCTATATAGGGTGTTTCAGACTTAGCTGCTAATCTTTTAGAGTGTGATTCGTTAGGTATTTTTAGGAAGAAAAGTTTAAATAAACTTATGCCCTAAATGTTAATATTAAAAAATCTAGAATTTTTATCTCAAAGTTACAAACAGAGTGGCTAACAAAGTTATTTCGTTTATTGTTTTTAATTTAGGCAAGACCACGCAGGTGGCGCCCCTTATATACATATAATATTTGTACAGATAGAGATGTAAATTTGATTCAATAGCAACACCTCATGTTTTCATATGTCGACGACTACTGGGCTTCCATTTTAAACACACTTTAACGTCATTTTGACGTCACTTTTACGTTAAAGTAGCAATGATAAATAAATATACGTCACAGAACGTCATATGTTGATTATTTTTGATATATTCTAATAAACACTTCTAACTCAATTAATATTTTACGTGTTTAATGCTAAATTGTATACCATTACTACCACTACTACTCCCACTAATGTACATATGTAAATATTTTTGTAAATATGTAATTATAAATTAGTAGGATTAATCTCAGAAAGATTAGACAATTTGGCATCATCGCGGAACGATTTGCACGCAAGAAAACCATTAAATCTCAAACTCGCGACATTCTCAGTGCTTTGGCAATGAAAATACGTTCGTATTCTGTTGCATCACACTCTCCCAACGTAAAATGCGGGAGGATATACAACACCGCATCCAAATGTGGTTGTGCGAAACATAACCTAAATTTATTCTGTTTATGGTATCAATTGCTTTTGGTAAATCAAAAAATTACACTGAAAAGCTATTTATTTTAAAACTATAGCATTATTTTAACTGGTTACAGCTGATAGTTACTTTTACTAAGTAAAATAGCGAAGAACTAGCTTACTAATAAAAACATCCACATTAGCCATTTTTATTTTAGATAAAAAGAATAAATGAAGCTATTTCTAAAATTAGAAAAACTGATTCGTGTTTTATGTAATGTCAAGATGTGTGATGTTATGGTTCATATTATAAAGTATTCTGAGTATTTTAAATTAACAAATCACAGTTTTAAAATCAAACCAGAAAAAGAGCCATATTATAAAATCACTACAAAAATCTACTATTAAGCATCAACTACTAAAAACGCGTTATAGAGCCCTCAAAACCTGCAGGTTTAAAATTCCATTTGACCTTTTGAGCAACCAAGACGACAAAACCACCGACTCACAATAATCACTAGAACCACCTAAAGCACTATTATCACTTAGGTCTTCCAATAGAGATTCTCTGTCACTATAATCACTAACACTGGCACCTGGAGGATTTGAGGGTTCCAAGCTGATTCTCCAAAGCTAAGAGTGATTTTAAAAAGAAAGGTGAAGATAAAGACACTGATCAGCACGTTGATGCCAAGGACCCTTTGAAGATTACTTACACCAAAATACCGCGACGTATCCTTTTTCTTGGAGTACGCGGTCAAGCTGCTTAGCCGTGACTTCTTCGATGACGGCGGATTCCTGGTGCTGCGGGGGCTGCGTTTGGCCGCCACCAGCGCCACTAGGAGCAGCCACCTCAGCATGCTGCAGCCGCTCGTTTTTACGACAACGTCGGTCGTCCGCTGCTGACTGAGCTAGAAAGGACCGCATCGCGACGCCGGGGTCCCCACTAGGCTGCTGGATCGACGTCGGTGATTAAGTGAGAAGCAGAGCCGTAATTTAAACTATTGCTTCAGTGTTTCAGTGTGAGTGGGTATCTGTTAAGGTTTAAGTCTATTTAAATTTCAAGTCCTATCTACGTCGTATTTTGATGTCCAGTATGAAAACTTGGTTATATTTGTGGACCTATATTAACTTAAAAGAGGGCGAATTAATCAATTATTACAGGTAACCTGACGGCTTTTCATTAAATTCAGAAAGAAGTAGCTCCACAATTCCTTCCCCTCTTCTAAGATAATTATTCAAGAAGATAAAGCCCGATTACATATGGTAATAGTAACTGTAGACTTCATGGATCAACACCACATTAATAGCTTTCCACGGGACCTAAAATCACAAAATCTTGAATTAAGCATGTGACATCCTGAGTTGGTGCTTGTTGCAGTTCAAGCACGATCTCTTAGACTCTCGCAGTGCTTAGACATAAGTTAAAGGAGAGGTTAAGTAGGATATTGAAAAGCATATAAACCTTTCATTAGATCAATGCCCAGACGTGGCAATGAGTATAAGGAAGTTAAGTATCTTCAGTATCTTCTACACATTTATGAACTTAATTTTGCTATTAATTCATTAAATTTGACTAAACACACAATCATTTAGTAGCTATTGCCTGCTAGACATGAATAAAATAAATCAAATTGGCTAAAGGGATACTTGGGTTTTAGGTTTAATAAAGAGCGTGAGAATAAAAACATTTATATCGAATCAGGATAGTCGAGGAAAAATCCCCACCTTTTCTACAGTAGCTCGTAGTCAGCGAACCGTACTCTACATCGCGCTAAGCTTATAGAGTAAGAGTCCGTGAGCGGCAAACCTTCGTTATTTTTTAACAGCTAAAAGTTTGTCAGCGCATGCTCCCATCATAGGTAAAACCGATGGTAGACTATGAAGTTTGACTCATAGTGGCTTTGACAGGTACCAGGATTAATAAATTGAAGCTTAACTTTTGTCATTTTGTAAAAGCTGAATTTTTTATATGTCGCTTGGGTACCTATATGGATGGTGGAGGGGAGGATAACCATCTTTTATGGCGGACAAGTTGAAAAAGTGGCCATCTAGAATGTAGCAAGTTGGGATGGCGCCACAGTAGCCAGTGGAGGGATTTTGGTATTTCTTTCCTTTTTTATTTTGTATCTATCTGTCTTTTCATTTTGTATCTCACTCTAATAATTCATGCTCATTGGTTAAAAAATCTCCTCTGGCTACTGTGGCGCCACCTTAAGTTGTTCCTTTTAACGGACACTTTTTAAAACATTCAGATGGTTATCCTCCCCTCCACCATCCATAGGTACCTATTAGAAGTACTTCCTCAGTCGCCAGACAGTTTCAACCCCTTGTCAGACAAACATTTTGGGGTGGCCCAATGGTCTGAGGAAGCCCAATGTTTTTATTATTTAACAAGATCCAGAAAAGCCTATCTCTAAAATATGTTGATGTATAAAGAGTGTCCCAAAAACATTTTTTAAAACTAACCCCACATTAATAGCATTGGCAAAAATTGCCTATTGTTAGTTAACTGACAGAAAGTGTATAGATATAGCATCATCTCTCAGACAAAGTAGATTTTTGTGATCTGAAATTGCCAAAAATTAAATGGGGAATAAACCATTTTACCATTGATATTATGTTTTTCTAAAATTATATACGGGATCCAATATCGGATCAAATCACCTTTAATTTGCATGAGTCCTGCACAAAGTTACAATACCCGTTTTTTAAAATTTTTATTTTGCTTTTCCTTAAGTGCTGTCTAGGAACAGTTTACAAATTACAAAAGAAAATGGATTATTTTACCAAAGTACTGTTTTAAATAATAAGCTATAAATCGGTAAAAAATATTTTTAATTTGCTTGTTTCTAACAAGGAAACTATTCTAGGTGTCCCTTCCTGAAATTGATAAAACTGCAATATGTTGAAATACATAAAAAAACACTTTTAAGGGGTAATACACACCCCTGAAATCCACCCTTAAATGTGTTTTTTTAATATCTTGAAAAACAAATTAATAAGAGCTGATATAATTTTCGATCTCAAAATATAAAAAAAAACTTTTGAGGGCGGATTTCAGGGGTCCATTTTACCTCTTAAAAGTGTTTAATGGCTGAAAAAAGAAATTTCTTTTTTTTCTGATGTGCTACAACATATTGCAGTTTCATTAAAATCAGCGAAAGACACCTAGGATATTATTTTTGTAAGTAAAATTTTTAGTAGCATTAAATCCTAAAAAATATATAAAATAAATGACAACTTAAAAAACTGTTGAATAACTATAATCAAATTTTTAAAAAGAATAATTTAAAAATAGACATTTCTGGTGACGCCTAATGAACACCATTTTAATCCCGGATATACATTTTTTTCTAAAAATATTTTGTTGTCTAGCTATAGATAAAAACGTTTTTTATTTTACTCTACAGCTGTTGGCAATTACTTTTTTCTAAGATTGTTTGTAATTTTTTTTTTATTATTTTTATTTCTTTCATAAAAGAAAGTATTAAAATAGATATACAGTATGTCCATGGATGGACTTACCACAAATGGTCCAAAAATTTTAATGTTTAATAAAATCGTGTATGGCAAATTTTTTTGCTTCTTAGAAAAAAAGATTTACCTTGAGAAATATGCTTTGTTTTGTACAGAGCACCAAAAACTACAAAATGGTGAAAAAATACCAAAAAACAATGGCCTTTATTTTTAATAATTCAGCAAAGTGTCAAATAAAAGGTTTTAAAATCGAATGAGCATCCAATATCTAAAATTTTACATAAAATTAACACAATTTTTATTGTAGTAACATATATTTTTTTTATTTTTGTTTTATACATTTTTAAATTATTTTACCTGGTTTTAATAATAGACATGTGTACTTAATATCACTTTGTCAAATATTTTTAAATGTATTTCGTTATATCAAAACTCTGGTAAAAAAGGTATTAAATGAAGAAAATTAAAATTATCTTATTCTAACTAAAAATTTTAGATATTGGAAGCACATTTGATTATAAAAACTTGTATTTTATCTAACACTTTGCGGAATTATTAAAAATTAATACAGTTTTCTCTTGATCTCTTTCACATTTTTGAAAAATTTTTGGGGTCCCTGTACAAGACACAAACAGGTATCACAAACTAAATCTGGATTTAAAAAAAAACATTGACCATACACGACTTTCATAAAGATTTTTGGTCCCTTTGTGCTATTGTAAAGGCCATTCGTAGACATACTGTATGTATACTGGACTATAAAAAAAAACAAAAAAAACATGGTAACAAAGTTTTATTAAACTATAATACGAAATTACAAAATATTTCATATAAAATAATATAGAGGCACCTTCTTACTTACAGACTAAGCAACAGTCTTTTATTTTCTACGTGTGATGTAACATTTGAAGAATGAAGAGGTATATTTGACACATTTTATCACTTAAGTAGATATTTTTTAAGCAAAAAAATATAAACAAAAAATTAACAGAATTATGGCAGAGGTATGGATCAGTAGTACCTACGTAGGTACAAAATATAATATATCTTTCTTTCAAATTGGGTAACTTGGTCAAGTTTTGGTCCGCTTGCATAAGAAAATGTATTTCTTATTGTGACTAACTTCAAAATAAATTTAACGTCTATTGGACATAAACAAACATTCATCTATTTTTTGGTTTTGGTTTTTTTTAGTGTAAGATTTTTTTATTTTTTTGAAAAGATTAACACTACCAAGTATACCCTATTACAACTCTTTTTAAATGACTATAATAACTACTTTATACAATACGCCTCGTATAAAAACAAAAAAAAACTTTTTAGTGAAAAGTACTCTTACGCATATTGTCGCCTGGTTATCTACAGTGTATCTACATAAGTTGGCGTCATATGGGAAACTTTTATTATTGATTTTACGAAAAAAGTTATTCTTTATAAAAAGTTCTGCATGGTCCAAAACCTAAAAAGCAACCATCAGATATCAAATTGTATCAGTTCTTCTCTTTGAGGTTTGGTCAAAAATGTAATGTTTGGTTGAGTAAAGTACCTCTATTTTTGCCTATAATTATAAAAAGATGTTTAAAATTAAAAATTACTTCTTAATATGCAATTTTGTTTATTAATATTGATGTTTTCTTTTTAATGTGATAATGCTGAAAATTAAGGTTTGTACCTTAGTCCACTACATTTAATAATTATAAATGTCATAGGACAATTTCAAACAAAACCTTTAAAATTTATGGTTTTTAAAACAAGAAAAATGTATAATTGACTAATGTACAAACTTAAATTTTATTGATTTTTGGTGAAAAAAACAAAATTTCATTTTTAAAAGTAATTTTTAATTCTAAACATCATTTTTATTAATAATTTGCGATATTAGCAAAAATACAGGTACAAGAGTCTTTAAGCAAAAATTACATTGTTGGCCAAACCCGTAGATGGCTGACACAATTTGATATATGATGATTGTATATTAGGTTTTAAACCATGAAAAACTTTTTATAAAGAATGATTTGTTTTCGTAAAATTATTAATAAGAAAGTTTCCCATATGATGCCAACTTACGTAGACACACTGTGTATAAACTCAAACGCATTTTACAATTCTTGTTATAATACGAACTTACCAGAACCTTACTAAAAAGAAAATAACAAATTTACAATTCTAACCAAATAAAAATACTTTCTATTCTTTCGAACTACTCATTCAATCACCAGTTGAGTGTGTTCTGGATCTTCTAAATAATTGTATTTCTGTTCTTCAAACATTTGCGTAAGATGTTCAACAAATTTGGAATGGTATTCGTCTATCTGTTCGGGAGTAGGCTTCTCTAGTTTAGGAATCTCCATTGGAGTACCAACTAAAAAATAAAAATGATTGAATAGAATTCATTTATCCAATGGTCTTTTTATTGGGTACACGCCAAAATCTATCTAGAAAGAAAGGGACCGCTTCGGTCCTAGTCCCGGGGTATACGAGCTGACTCTGTTCAGCCCTATCGACCCCTATAAACTGGCTGGTCGCCTGAAACAAAATAAAGAAAAAACCCCCAAAAAACCAAAAAAATGTTTTAATTTAAAAACGACGCTTTGGTGGCAAGTCTGCCACCGTTGTTAAGTTAAAATTTAAAATTAAGTTAGAAAATAGAAATAAAAAGTTAACTAATATTTAAATTTAAAATGAATCAAATTTTAAGCTTTTGGAAAAACTAAGCAGAACTGATATTTAAATTAAAAATGATTACAATTTTATGCTTTTTGGTTTTGCAAACTCTGAAAATACTTAGTTTGACATTTGTGTCATGAGTGACATAAGTTACTGGTGTATTTATTATTTGTAAGAGGAAAAAGGTGATGATTTAGTTGATTTTTAGTTTTTCTGGAGATATTTCGGTATCAAGCAAGGGTAAACAAGTGTTATTTAAATTAACTGAAATTGATGCTACGCAATTATCTTTATTTAATTATTATATTTCCAAGGTTGCCAAGTTTATAGCTTTTTCTCTAGGTTGGGGAATTTAAAATTTAATAGAATACCCTATTTTTTATTGTTGTAATCAATTGCTTGTATCATCTTTATTATGACCAAATATTATCGTTTTTTTACTCCTGTCAATTTCGACGATATGGCATCAAGCTTGAATACAGAAACGACCAAGTATGTTTAATTATGTCAAAAACGATCCAACCGAAATTCGCTAAAATTGCTACAGGGAAGTAACTAAACATTTTAAATTCAGGAATTGCATTTGCGACGTTTCATAATTAAATTTCCTTATTTTCTTTCGTTGCCTTTTTTGTAAAAGAATATTAAAAAAGTCGCAAAAATGCTAATAAATAAAAAGATAATTGACCATACCTAGCCATTTTTGTATTAATTTTGAATAAGGCATGATGCCATATCACCGAAATTGACAGAAGTAAATAAACACAATAATATTAAGTCATAATAAAGTTGATACAAGCAATGAAATACAACATTAAAAAATAGGGTATTCATTTAAAATTTATAATTCCCTAACCTACAGATAAAACCAAAAACTTGGCAACCTTGCAAATACTTTTTTTATTCTTCATGTTTAGTTACCCCTTGGCACAAAATTTGGTTCGTTTACATTTGACGGTTGCTGAGATATTCTGTTTTTTCTACTTACCCGGTATATACGCACTTTCTTTGATTTAGCGTTTTTTAAAACAAGTTACCCTTGTTAAGATTTTAAAAGAAATCATTTACATAATGAACAGAACAAACAGGTATGCCTAATTAAAAACTTAATTGGTTTATATACAGGGTGGTGCGTCGCCGAGCGGAACATAGGGAATCCCATATAAATTTTAGGGTACTTAATTATTGGCTCCCTGTACATTTTACAGAAAAAATGTAATAACACTTTTGAACAGACCAATATGACAGACAAACCCTCGTGCCAAGTTTCAAAAAATTTAATTAAGCAAATCATGAATAATTATTCAGTTAAATGTAATTGCAAAATTAACAAATTTTCGGTTCAGTTGAAACCAAACAGACACCTGTAAAATAAATGTTGTCACTGACAGGAGGAAATGCATCAAAAAATATTTTTGCTTGTTTGGTTGTACTGAACCGAAAATTTGGTAATTTTGCAATTACATTTAATTGAATAATTCAAGATTCGCTTATTAAAATGTTTTGAAACTTGGCACGAAAGTTTGTCGGATTGGTCTCTTCAAAAAGTTATCTTACATTTTTTCTGCAAAATTACAGGGAGCCAATAATTATTCCCTTAAAATTTACGTGGGATTTCCTATGTTCCGTTCGGCGACGCACCACCTCGGTATATTTCCATTATCAGTAAAAGTAGTTAACAGTAATAACAACAACAAAAATACAATTATTGTGTTTAAATAATTTGTTTTAAAATAAAGTAAGTCATTACAAAATAATTAAGATATAAAACGTGTTTTCTAGAACAATAACTTATATTCCATTTACAAATTAAACAGGCGAGAATATAAAAGAATTAATTTATTTTGGTGGGTTTTCAAAACATTTAAATACGTAAAAATGTTCTTATTTGTTAAGCTGTTTCAAATAGTCCAATAAGTTAGGTAAAAGATACTATGACTTACCAACTACGCAAATAGGCTTTCTCCTAGGAACTAAACCAAAGAGTATTGAAAGAATCCTCTTCCTACTGGCACAACGGGAGCAATCCCAATCCATTTTCTGATAAATTCTTGAATTTTTCTTAAAGTACTACCTTCAATTTGATCGAATGTATCTGTTTCCCCAAATGATAGCACTGGAACCAACGGTGTACCATGTCTAAGGGCTAGTTTTATAAAGCCTTTTCTCTATAAAAAAATAATTCACGAATAATAATTATTCTGCAACTAGAAAATAAAAGTTTATAAAAAATTTAAATGGAAAGACAAGAAGCAACCTATACTAGTATATACCCAAGAAAAATCTAGTTGGATAGAAAGAACTTACCTTCTTCAGAATAATCTTATACTGTCCAGGTTTACAATAGTAACTCTCTTGAGCTCCCCAGGCATTAGGACACATACATGTCCGCCTTCTGGATATTTAAGCACATATTCTATTGCTGATGCATCTGCTGCAATCCCTCCAAGAGCTAAAGCCATGTCTCTAAAGAAGGGCATAATATAATGCTGCGACAGCGTCACCACGTGGGGAGTGTGGTGAGGGAAGTATGTTTTGAATTCTCCATACTCGCTGGCTAAAAAAATATTTACATTACGATATCAATATAAATAAGTTTGGAAACAGGGTAAACTTTCAAAAGAGCATCTTTTAGTTTATAGTTTCGACCAGGGATATATCATAATTCTTGATCGAAGCTACATATTTCAGGCATATGGATCAAATTACCCTTGCTGATATAAGTTTTTAAAAGCAATTTAGAGAATTAAAATGAGTAATAACATACAATTTTGTACATTTTAATTTCTCTTCTACCCATAATACAGCTAGGCACTCCATCTCAGTGTGGTGGTAGAATAATTCCGTTCTTAAATATATTCAAGAGATGGGTCGTTTATTTTTAAAAGCATTGGGGAAGCATTCTCTAGGAGCTTATTTTATTGCCTCCATAGCATTCGCTGACGTCAAAAATTTTGTTGTTTATGTCAGCAATATAAACGCTTGTTTGGCAACATTGTCTATAAATCGTTTAAGTAAAGTATTTATGGTTAATGATTGTTGTTATGAGTTCCTGAAGCCATCAAGTATTGAAATATGTTTACTCGTACGTGTAGGTAGGTACTCATATTTGGTATCATTTTGCAGCATTTACAGTTCAAATGTAGAAAAAATGGTACAGGAGCATTCGATTGCTCCCGGAGTAATTTTTATAAGCCCGCCAATTTACTTCTTTATTTGGTCTATTAATAAATAATACCTACTACCAAAAGTTGCATCACGAGATTTTTTTAATAAATCTAGTTAAGAACTGTTGGTGTCTTACCAAAACTACAGAAAACACCTAAAGATAACATTCCATGAGGAAAACAACATAAGAGATAGTTTTTCTTGGGATCTAAATTGACCCAGGGTAATCTTTCCAAGGTAGCTGGGAAATATTCTTTCATATACCGCCACCATCTGCAAAAAAAAAATAAAAAAATTGTAAAACAATGTATGTTTTTCTTATTTACGCAACAAAAGTATTACAACTATTTTTAAAAATTCCATTTTTAAATAAAGTGACCTTGTTAAATAAAGAAAAACATGAATACTATTAACAATACCTCTTAAAATCTATTTAAGTGTACATTATTTGTAATACTATGAAATTTTTGTTTATTATAAAAATACGATACTGTTCCGTATGAGTAATACCGATCAGAAATTATCGACAAATTGCCTTATTTAACAAGTCTTTAAGCCGATTCCTACCTGATGGTCAGGGGCGGATCGAGAGGAGGGCGCGCGCCCCCAGTGAGTCCTATAGAACACATGATAGTGGCCAGTTTGATCCTGGAACTTTAGAAAATGCAGAATTGTACAACTGTTTTTTAAACATTTGTGAACTTTTTGTTAGTTCTTAGTTGGTTTAATTTGAGTTTTTTTTGTATATTTTTTAACACTTTAAGTACTATGTGTACCATAAGTTGTACACACCTAACTCTTATGAGTAAACTGCGTGCCCCTAGCAATCATTGAGTAGGTCTAAAGAGTTGTGTACCCTATACCGCCATGCTTTATATCAAATTAAATGCATATTTGGTATACCTTAGATTATGACAATAGATTGGCATAACAAAAGAATAAGTATAATATTTTCCTATTTGCATGTTTTAAAAGAAATAAAAGTTAGTCTTTTTTCTTTTTTAAAAGTGTTAGTTTCTGGTAGTCAATTAGCGTCGAAAGCCGTAGTAGTCAAAGTGTTAAAAAACATGTAGGTTTGTGTACCATAAGAGATTTTTTATTTGCGTCTCCCCTGAAATGAAGTTGTGGATCCGCCCCTGCTGGGGTTTTAACCAACGGGTTTCCACCCCTGGTGAAAAGGCGCTGACTTTTTTGAATCACCCATGACTTGCATGTGTGGTGTGACATTTAATTTTACTTAGACTATCTTTTCCAATTCATAACGTCCGTCCGATTCCGTCGTATGTGCGCGTACCTTAACAGGGAAATTGCCTGGGCTTACCTCCAGCTTCTGACCCAGTTCGATCTTCTTCCTCCTTGCTCACTGGTTTTAGAGTCCCATAACGTAAACCAGGCCAAATATATAGCAGTTACAAACCAAAATCTTGTGAATAAAACTAGGTATATTGATAGAATTAAACATATTAAACCTCCAAATATGAGCCATACAAATCCACAACCAGCTGCTAAAGTCTGAAGTCTTCTATCGAGTGGTACTTTGAGCGGCGCAAATCTGATACCAGCAATTTCCATATTGAGCTGGCTGATTTATCTAAAAAAATAGAAAGTTATGGATTTTTTGATGGTGACAAATGTCACTAGTTTGCTCCAATGACCAGGGACGGTCATATGAACTTTCCGAGGAGAAGGGGCACAGGGCCGGCTCGAGAAAAAGTGCAAAAAGTTTTCCCGCCGTTAAAAGGACAAAAATTATTTGAGGGAGGTTCAAATTTTGAAGAGCAAAAATAAGTCCTCACCCCTTTTTATTCTTTTCTTTTATTTTATTTCTTAAAGACTTGATTCATCTTTTTTCGTCCCTTCCCACATATCTTTGAAGAGCAAAAAAAAAGTTCCCACTTTTCTATTCCACTCACCCAACTTACCCCTCGGGCCGACCATGGGGGGCATATCATCATTAAATGCCAATATTTGCAATTATGTATGCTTACAAAAGATATGGCAGCCATGGCCCCCATTCCCCCCCGCCCTATGATCGCACCTGCCAATGACCACATTAGCTGGATAATGTGTGATTTGTCAAATTTTTATATTAGTTATTCTATACAAGGTGTCCCACGACTAAATGCAGCGATCGATTTCGCAAAAGTAGGTTTTGGAAATTTTGAAAATTTGACCATATTGTTATGTAAATAGGGGACATACGACTAGTTTAACAGATCTGACAGCAAAAGTTAATGTCAACTTCTTTTTTAAATGAGACACTCTGCATAATATTATTTTTTGACGTGACAACGTCTTATAATTCGATATCGGAGCCGGCTGCACGCACCAAAAACATGACTCATGCGGCGTCGTTACCTCGCTCTGAGGTGTTCCATTTAAGGCTTGAAGTGCAAGCGAAAGCGCGCAAGAGGCACAATGGGCCGGTTCGGCAGCGTTCGACATCTGTTTCTCTCCTACTTGAGTGTACATTTACATGTTTTCGTCAAGTATGAAGTGCAGTGAAAAGTGAATGTGGTGTCAATTGTTTATAGCAACGATAATTGCGGCGATAAAGATAATGATTCTTTCGAAATTACATATATGTTCAGTGATATATTGTCAAATATTCGTGCTTTTATTATTAAAATAAAAGCTAGAGATACAAAAATTTTAATATGTTTCCAAATTTTAAATTTAAGATGTGCAGTGAAAGGTGCATGTGGTGTCAATTGTTTAATTTTCTTTTGAGAAATGCAACCATTCCATCAGTATTTTCTTATCACGTTGTCACGTTCAACTATCGTCAGTAAACCGACTTTGCAGACAACTGATTTTTTATGGATTCCACATAAAATTTTATTTGCCATGTAATTACAAATACAAAAGATAGATAATTAATTGTTAATATTTTAACAACAATAACTTTTGGAATACGCATAGTTATGTAAACTTACCCTAATTTTAATACCAAATGTAATAAGGTAATAAAAAGAAGGATGTTTATTTTAAAAATTACCTTTTAAGGTTTCTGTCAATATCACCTAGTTATTTTTGACCACCCAGATTTATCAATTATTGTTAAAATTATAATACAGTCCACTAAAAAGTAATGGTGTAATAATAATGTATAATGGGTAAATAAAAATAAATATAAATTTCTAAAGTTATAATTATTGAAGATCTAAATCTTAATAGAAATATTACAAACAGCACATGTCTTAAATGTAAAACTGGTGATAATATACAGGGTAGGAAAAATATTTTTTTAATGAAGCACCCTGTATATTACATTACCATTAAAAAGATCTTTAAAAAAACTTAAAGAAAAAAACATATTAGCATTATTAGTTTCGGAAATATGACCATCCAAATCAGGTATTTGGATAATTTTTATCGTCAGGAGCTTTAAAATAATGTGCCACAAGACCCACCTTTGCATTTAATTTTTTTTCTAAGATGGCGTCCAGCCGCCATCTAAAAATTTTTATTTGTCAATTTCTCTCCAAAATATAGTACTTATGCATCATTTTCATATTCCAAAGTTCTACTTAATTTAAATTATTCCAATTAAAAAACAAAGGGCTTAAAAAATGCACTGTATACATATGAATAATTAATATTACCCACACACAGGTAAGGGAAACACCTATTAGTTATTAGCTATTCTTTGTTTAGCAGTTTGTAATTTTCCAAAATCGGTTTAGTTTTGAAAAAATCACCCTAAATATCGGATATCTCCAGCCGGTTGATGACCCCTAAAACTTTTTTATTTTAAAAAATCAAAATAAAACTTGGTAGGTATGTACAGCGTGTCTTCGGAAGTTCTTACCAAATGCGAAACCTTACTATAAATGACTAAATCCTAGAAAAATGTGAAGTTTACAGCTCAAGTTTTTTTTTCTTAACTTTTAAAAATATACAGGATGATGTAAAAAAAGTTTTTTTAGTAAAGAAACAAAGGATGTTGTGTGTTTTTTTCATGTCTACAAAAATGAAAGTATACAGGGCATAGATAACCTACATTTAAATCCGCAGTGGTAAGAAGCATTTTTCGGATTTTTACGACCTCGTGCAGTGGGTGGACGAAAATGCGCATTTAAAAGCCGTGGCAAAATACAAACACCGGCACCCCGTACCCTTCGACCGCGGTCTGACCGTAACGCTCATTAGCTACCGTACTGCGAACAGAAAACCCGGACGCCGTCAACAAATTCTTTCCCTTAAAGCGGATAGTTTGTTTGGGACCGGGTGCATTTATCCTCAACTGGCTTGCGCACAAACCGGTTTTTTCGCCCATGAAATGTAACTTTTGTTTTGCTCAGGTTATAACACTGGCAATCCATCGAGATTAGTGATACAGGGTGAATCGTTTTAATTAGAAAGCTATACAGTGCATAAAATTAATAAAATAAATATATTTTTTCTCTTCTATGAATACACTCATACCTCTCTAATTCCTACTATAGCTTACAGTAACTAAACAGTATTAAAACTTAAAAAATCATTACAACATATATTACCTTAAACTGTGAACTATGTAATGTGGACTGGTATCCTAAATAGCCGTGAACACACTAAACATAATTGTAAACAAATCAATGTTCAATAGGTAGTTAGGTAGATAATTAAAGTAATACCGTTTTATTTTTAAAACATACCTACTTAGTTATCTTATCAGAAGGTTAATATTTTTATTTATACCTTGTGCATGCTATTTTATTGGTTACAGTCACCTTATGTTTAATAACAATGGAAAAAAAATAAAAGTTAGGAATTGTTGAAATAAGATACTATCTTTGAGTTATAGTTTTTACTTATAGTATCTTTTTTCGTGTTGTTAATAGAGAATTATTGCAAGTTGCCTTATTAAGCTCGGGAATGATTAATACCGGCCTTATTTAAATAATGCTTGTACCTATAATTTAGAGTTATTGCAAATCATGTTGACAGTACCATTAACCTAAAAAAAGGGGAAAAATTTTAGTTGATATTCTTTATTGTTTTGTGTTGTAGGGTTTTGTTTAACACAATTACAGAAATATATTTGAAAAAGCAAGGTTTTAAGTATTTTTACTTATAGAAACTTTTTGATTTTGTGATCGGCAGCCGTTCGGTTAGACGAACAGTTCCGAAGTTAAAATAAGACCAAAATAAGGCACAACCTAAAACCGACATAAATAAAGCCAGGCACTATACTTATTAAGGGAGTCCTTATCCTACCATGCATCTGCGCAAGCTCAGATGTCAAAATAAGACCGGTATTATTAGTGCCTGGCCTTATTTCACTGTGCAATAATTCTCTAATATATATACATTTTTACGTAGAATCTAGTAAAAGGCTACGACTTATTGTTAATATTTTTGGGGAAAGGACCTCGACCCTTGAGAATTGGTTCCGCATATCCAGAAATTTAACAGGTCCTTTGAGTAATTTTGAGGCAAAAGTTTATATATAGATGGGTTCTGCAGATACAGGATGTTAAATTTTGAAAAAGAAAAAAATTTTAAAAGACCGAATTTTGATAAAATTCGTTAATTTAGGATTTATTTTGTCATTTAATTTAGTATTTGCTGTTGTTACATAACTGTTAATAAATAATCATAAAATGTATTGTTTTTATGCAAATTTCCCTATACTTTTGAATGGCTCAGCAAGATGCGAAAAAAATCTGAATTTTATTTAATTAATTTAAAGAAAAGATCTTAATAGTTTTTATTAAGAAAATGCTAAATTAGCTCTTTAATACTATAAATATCAGCGCCAAATTACGACAAAATAAGGTAAAAGAAATTAAGAATATATGCCAAAAACAACTGTTTACACGGTTGTGGTGTGAAATACTATTTATATTTACATATAGTACCCAGAGTTTCAACAAAGAAAACATTTAAAAATAAATTACCGGAAGTTATAGAGATAACTAGATTTGTGGGTCTATAATAGAATAGAACTTATTCACTTTATGCGGGTATATCCAATAATTTAAGGGTCTAAATCAAATAGTTGAAGCGTCGCACAGTGCCTTGAAATGTGGACAAAAATGCCGAAATAAATATTTTTACTCACATGATAACCAGATAATGACAATACAAATCTTTTTTTTACTTTGCCAATATAGAAATATGCAGCTTGAGCGGTGGTCCTTTTGCAGCGGCCGCTGGTGGGCACAACCCGCACCATAGGTAAAAACTAATAATTTAAATTTCTTAAGGCCTCTTATTAAAAGTATTAAATCCAGTTTTAGTGATAATATGTTAAATAGTGAAACAAATAACGGGTTAAATTAATTTTATAGACTGTAATAATCAACAATTAAAAAAATAAATATATATTAGTATATTTAACAATGGTGCGGGTTGTGCCTACCAAAATGGCCATCACCAACCGCCGCTACCTTTTGTAATACAGAAACGTGCCTTGCTATTATTTGATTTTGTTACTCTGAAATTAAAAAGTTAACTGAAGTTACTATAAAAGAAGATATAATTTTTAGGATTGAATGTAACTTTCAAATATATAAACTTGTTCATTTCTAAAAAACAATAGGTCCTTATTTTTTGCGATAGAGGTATATATATATATATATATATATGTAATGTATAAAATATGTTTTACGTTAATAATGCAATACGTTTAATATTTTTTTTCTAAAAGAAGATATAAAAAGTTTATTCCGAGTTGTCTTATAAAAATTTAAAATTATTAAATGTATTGGAATAACAAAGTTCAATTTTCAGAAAAAAAAACTTTTGGTAGCCCTTCTGGGCGCTGGAACAATTAGGTGCCAGCTCATAAGTACGTTGCCAGCTCATCATTTCTAGTCAGATCCTCAATTATGGTCTCCGTTTGTACGGGCTTATCGGCGGTTCTGTTGGTCCCCAACTGCAGAGGCCCCGTACCTGCCTATGAGTTGCCCCACGTTGAGCGCCATGATACGACTGCGGCCCCGTGCCGTAACTTATGTCGTCGTTCACAAAACAAATCCCCAATTAAACCTATACTAGTAAAATCTTTAAAAAACTTTAGAGAAAATTATTCCCAAAAACACTTTTCAAAATCGCAATGGCACGCAGACTACTCTGGGCGAATACTAGCAGACGGCCGATGTTATCGAAGCGCCGTCAGAGCTGTAACTGAGGATATTTTCACAACACATCTTACGTAGACACACACTGTGAAATTGCATGTAAAGTGTATACAAAATATCTTATTTTGTAATATAAAATATTATTGTTTATTACACCTTTGAAACGGTAAGCGCCTTTTCACACTACGCCGGATTCGCCGGACAGAGTGATAAAAAATTATACGAAGCCTTTGAGTTTGCCGAATTTCCGCGTTCTCAACTTGTGGAAGGTTTTATAAGACTCCATACACTTCGATAGCGTATGGAGTCGCCCGGATTCCCGGCTTCATACTATGTAAGGTAATATGTAGATAAAAATCTAAAAATACACAGATGCAAATTCATTTCGACTAAGATAACAAAACTGAAAATACCAACAACTAGTTTATTTAGATTTTAACTAACAAGGAAATTATCCTAGGTGTCCCCCGCCGATTTTCATGAAACTGCAATATGTTGTAGTCCTTCAAAAAATAACAGACACGTATTTTTTTATCGGCCATTTAACATTATTAAGGGGTGAAATGCACCTCTAAAATGTACCCTAAATGTTTTTTTTTCAAATAACTTGAGAACGAATTGAGATAACTTCACGAAATTAAAACCATATTTTTTTTATCGAATATTCTATCAGACCCTATTGATTTTTTTCAAGATTAAAAAAATTAACCTTAGGGGTAAATTTTAGGAGTACATTTCAACCCTTAAAAGGGTTTAATGGCCGATAACAAAAACGTGTGTCTCTTATTTTTGAAGGACTAAAACATATTGCAGCTTGTAAGTGCTTTTAAAGTAGGCTAATAAAAGAACCTATGTCCGTTGTAATACAAAACCTTTAAAGTTCTTTTTATTTCTTAAAAAGAAAATGTTCTTGATAAAAATATCTGCATACAGAGTGTATTACGGTTGATAGTACCTTAGACGTTTACGAAAAACGGGGCATTGGATAAAAAAAATTAGCAACATAGTTAATTGCTTCTGATCTAAAGATTTAAAATATGTTTAAAAAGTCTTGATTTATAGCTCACCTCGTACCATTTTAACACACAAATGAACATTACAGAAATTAAAAAATATCCTTTAAGATTCGCTTTAGACCCAGGCAGACAATAACCGGTTAAATTTAGCGATTTAGAGTCCTTGAAGGTCAGATGGCTGTGCCACACAATCCATTTAAATTGCAAAAACTACTAATTGCATGCAGTACATTAAAAACATTTAACATTTATATAAATATCCAGAAAGTGTTATGGCACTTATGGAAAAAAGATGTGTACGTGCTTAATGTCACGTCAAAATCGAAAAGTTAGTAAACATGTATATTTTAAATTGTCCTATAGGATCTTTCAATAAGAGCGATGGCAGTGGCGGCGCCAGATGTGGGCGCGGTGAGGCGAGCGCCCAACCTAAATTGTTCTCGCCCAACCGTTCGCCCAACCTGCTAATAGCGCAAGAAGCATAGAAACGCAAAAATGCCCTACCTAAAAAACATCCTATTCTCATGAACCATTTATTCAATTCTAATTTAAGTAATCCGAATCATGGAATTTTTAACACGCTTTATTAGCTTGGGTTGTAACTATCTATCTATCTATCTATCTATGTAACGGAATCTTTGAGCCTAATTTTTACCAACTTCCAGCGATTCAATTTCTTTGAAACTTTGCACACATATCAAGGACCGATGACAATGCAATAATTTAAAAACAGTATCCCGTTATCCTGATTAGGACCGCCAGGATAAATAAATGTCCTAATACTACTCTTGACAAAATGGCGAAGGATTTTTTAGTGAATAAACTGGAGCATTTATTTTAAAAAACTAATTGATATATCGAACTAAAAAATGAAAAATAAAAAATAGTTTAAAAAACTAAAAAAACACGCTTTTATATGTAACCGAACTAAAAATTAGAAAATAATTTTTCATTACAAAGAGTTTGTTACTTCAGAGTAAAAAGCGTGGGGTGTATTTTACTATTTTTTCATAACTTTTCCTGATAGATATTTGCAAATAGAGTAATTATAACATTTAATATATTAAGCACCCCACGCTTTTTACTCTGAAGTGACAAACTCTTTGTAATGAAAAATTATTTTCTAATTTTTAGTTCGGTTGCATATAAAAGCGTGTTTTTTAGTTTTTTAAACTATTATTTTTTATTAAATTATTTATGGTCGCAATATTAAAAATTAACAGCATGTTGCGCTTTGTCATTAGATACGGATTTTATTGTAAAGTTTAAATATAAAATAAAATATTCTATAAAAATGTTTAAGACAATCCAAATTTTCTCCTGTCAGTTATGTGTAAAATATAAATTACAAAATGAATGTCATTTATTTAAAAAAATAAATATCATTAGAGGTAAAATAAAGATAGGTAATTTTTTGGTTTCCACGGCCTACCAAGTAAACACTTTTTTCGAAAACCGTTTGTTTTATCACAAAAATGTAAGAAACAGAATATTTGAATTATTCTGTGACCATCATGCTATGGTTGCCTAACTTTTAAAAAATTGATCGTACTGATAAAATTTTGATCATCATTAGGTTTTATCCGCATTAATCTGCTAAAAGAAACTTTAATAAATGGATTTTTCTCACTGTAAAATTAGGTTTTTACCTTTTTTTAAGACAAACAATAAATAGAACTTCTAAACTGACGGGTATATGTTCCAGCTTACAATGGCTGTAGCTTGAAGGGTGTTTTTGTTGTCAGTTTATAGGGCCTTTAAATAAGTGTACATTTACAACCAATTTGGAAATTTCAAATTAACATTTAAACAACCGGTTAAACTTTACTTGTCAAATCCAAATTTGATAAGCGAAGTTTAACCAATTGTTTAAATGTCAATTTGAAATTTCAGAATTGGTTGTAAATGTGGCATAAGAGTCTGACCGAAACTGGTTTTCGGGCCGAAACCGAATGTTCGGCTGTGGCTTCACTTTCGGCGGAAACCGAAGCCGGAATTCACGTAGTCAAGTATATAAATATAATACAAAATACTGAATTTTGGCTCGTTTTTTTCATTAATCCGCATTAATTAGGCATATCAAATAAAAAAAACTGTATAATTATTTTGTTTTAATTATTTAATAAAAAACATAATTATTTATTTTTTATAATTTTTTAAATTAGATATTGGATTGCGGCGCCAAAAATCTCGTTCAATTTAATGCATCCAAAACACAATCGTGTTCCTTGTCGCGAAAAAATCATCAAACACTCATCCTTTGCTTATGAGTGGCCATGTTTTGCAGAGCGGGGACACATTTAACCTTGTGAGCATCACATTTGAGAATAACCTTAACTGGCATAAACACATTGTATCTATAGCCACCGCGACTTCAAAAAAGCTTGGATTTCTTTTCCGAGCCAAAAAGTATTTTTCTCCTTCCAATTTATACACTTTGTATGTGTCCCAAATTTGACCCTCTCTGGAATATTGTTCTCATGTCTGAGGAATGGGATTCCCTACAACCCTCAGCATTCTTGATGCCATTCAAAGAAGGGCTGTTCGTCTTATTAATGATCCTTTACTTACTCAAAGACTTCCTTCTCTTGCTCATCGTCGAGCTGTGGGAGATCTATCGCTCTTCTATAGATATAGAATTGTCCAGTATAGTCTCTCCTCTTGCAGTTCCCAACAGAGAAACTCGTGGTGCTGCGCGTATGCATCCCCATACAGTTCGTTCGTTCTTTTATCCCTAGAGTTTCTAGACTGTGGAACCTGCTGCCAGCGGAGGTCTTTCCTTCCCCCAAATCTTCAAGTTTTTAAGTCCCGTGTTAACAAACTTCCTCTTACCCTGCTTAAGACACCCATGGTACGTTAGTATTTAGGCTTTCAGCCTTCGTGGATTGTCCAAAGATAAAAAAAAGATAGCGTTGCCGCAAGAAACTAAGTTGGGCGAGCGCGCACGACAAATTCCAAAATCAGTTTCGGTTTTGGCGACACCAAAATTTTTTTATCGGCCATTTAACATTATTAAGGGGTGAAATGCACCTCTAAAATCTACCCTAAATGGTATTTTTTTCAAATAACTTGAGAACGACTTGAAATAACTTCACGAAATAAAAACCATATTTTTTTATCGAATATTCCATCACACTCTATTGATTTTTTTAAGATTAAAAGAAAGTAACCTTAAGGGTAAATTTTAGAAGTACATTTCAACCCTTAAAAATTTCGGTCGGATACTACTTAAAATAAGCTTCTAAAATATTGGTTCTAAATTTTAAAAGGCCCCGTATATTTTTTATCGAATATTCCATCACACTCTATTGATTTTTTTAAGATTAAAAGAAAGTAACCTTAAGGGTAAATTTTAGAAGTACATTTCAACCCTTAAAAATTTCGGTCGGATACTACTTAAAATAAGCTTCTAAAATATTGGTTCTAAATTTTAAAAGGCCCCATATCTATTTAATTTTTATTTTACACTTGCACATTTTGCTGCCCACACTCCAAATTTTTTTTGCCGGGTATCGCCCAACTTAAAAGCTGGCGCCGCCACTGAGCGATAGTTGTGCTGCTGTATTTAGTATAGTAGGCAGTTTTATGATGCAGCATCTGATTCCTCTCGATCGGTTGGAAGTAATAGAAAAATATTATCAAAGTGGTAGCTGATTTGTGGCCACTCAACGTTTATTTTACTCGAAAATTGGGTTGACTATCATCGGTACTCAGCGTAGGTTATCCGCTGCACTGTGGATAAGTTTGTGGATGAATTTTGACGTAAATTTAACACACAATCAACCTTTTCCACAGTGCGGTGAATACCCTGCGCAGAGTACCGATGATACTAATCCAATTTTCGAGTGAAATAAACGTTGAGTCGGCTACAACTGAGCTACCACTTTGATAATATTTTTTATTGCTTCCAACCGATCGAGAGGAGTCACACTTTGCATCATAAAACTGCATACTACACTAAATATAGTAACACCTAGGAATCTAAAATATATGGATCAGAAATCCGTAGGAAATCTCTCATTTGAAATACTATCGCTCTTATTGAAAGACCCTATATATTTAAAATTTCCATCATTGGACAATCTACGAAAGCCGAAAGCCTAAATACTAAAGTACCGTGGGTGTCTTAAATGTTTTATGGTTTAGACCCATCGCTGACTAGACCTCAAGTTTACGCAACGAATAGTGGGCATACTGCTTGTCAACGAATCTATCAGACAAGCCATAACTCCTAAAGTATTAAAAATATCAAAATAAGACTTGGTAAACGGTATGAGAAAAGGAAAGTTTTCGCATATTTCTTACTTTTAGGCTACTTCCGGTTTAAGCAGAAATAGCTCCATATGCGAAAACGCTCCTCTTCTCTACCAAGTCACATTTTGATATGTTTTGTCTAATAGATTCGTTGACACCTGCTACAGTAGGTGATGATGATTTGCGAATATGGGAGGGTAAATGGTACGTATAATGAGAATCAACCTTTAATAGTACATTCGGTTCGTTAACATCGGTCTGACAGTTTTCGTTCGTTCTCGGTCGTGGTAGGACGTCGGAAGGGAGTCCATGTGGCTCTCACGTGGTATCGTGCATGGAGGATGCAGAAGACGTTCTGGTGCCCCGAGGAAAATAGGAAACTCACAGCTGGACTTTCAGAAGGCATCTTTTTGGATTGGAACCAGGCGCTGTGAGTGAAGATTCCTATAACCTGATCTTTCCTGTTTGGCGTGCTGCACGAGGTGTTTTCCAATGGCGGAGAATGCAGGCGGACGTCGCGGGGGGTGTCAGCACTGAAAGAAACCGGTTATGTGCAATAACAGTGGCAGTTCCAGAGAAGATGGCCGAAATCCATGCCACTTCAGAATTTCAAGACAAACAATAGTGAAAGAATCAGGAATTTCTGGGAGCTACGAGCTCGACTATCCAGATTTTCCCCCTAATGAGCTGGTAAATTGGACCGAAAGGGACCAGAACCAAGAACAAATAAACCAACCAACATGTTTTGATGAAGGCGCTCGACGAAGCACCCCATTTTTTATTTAAAAAGCATGCGTATTATTACCTTGTTTTGCCTAATACGCTATATAGGGCACCTTTCATTAAAAACATTTTAAATCTTACATACTGCACGTGCGTTATGTTGCCTTGCGCGAATGCTATGCCACCTTAAGAAAACGGCTTTGATTTGTATGACTTCCATAAATCTATGTTTTTTTATGATTTAAATTGTTTAGAGTAACCTTAAAGACTGAAGAGGTTTTAACCGATTTTAACTTTGTCATCAAAGTAATAATTTAAAACCACATACACGCCCTATATTTAGAATATGAATAAAAAATACTATTGTGTTTATCTCTTTACCACCGTAAAAATATCTTATAGTAGTTTTACAGTCACGCAACACATGCAATTGTTCAGATCAATGCGTTGGCGACATCGCCTTGAAATTTAGGGTGTGTTAAGCGCCGTCCGTTTAATTGATACACTCGGTTAAACACATTCCTTCAGTCTGCAGCGAGGACGAGATGCAAGGGACGACCGTTATCGGATATCCTCGGACGTGTTCGCGTTAATAGCAAAGTGACTTTACTATAAGTTAAGGTCTAGCCACACATAATCGCAACCAGTCCGCAGCCGTGCGGTTCGCTTGTTAATTGTAGGGGGTGCTGTGCAAAAAGTTTTGTATTTAATAAAATTGCAGTAATTTGAGGCAATTATACCATGCTCGTAAAATAAACTTTTACAAATACGGTAACACAGTTTTAAAGTTTGGCTACACATAACCGTACCGTAGCACGGCCGTGTCTCGGTTTTAAAATGTAGCATTGTAATCAAATGTCGTATGCTTAGTAACTCATTTCTCGAAATATTATTAAAAAAAACTTTAAACTTCAAACGAAAAATAACAACGCATTCATAAGTTTTACTCGCGTATTATTCACAAGATGTACAATAAAATAAATTTTACATTTTTTAATACTTATTAAATCACTTTTTGTTGTATTGTTTGTCTACAACAGCTAACCTTAAAGCACAAATTTTTTATTTTTATACGTAAAGAGCTGAAATAAAAGGTAACTCAGGTAAACTCAAAGCTGGGTTCGGGGAACATCGGCGCTATCCGATCCCAAACAATTTCATTGGCTGGGATTGTTTGGTGTGGGTCTTGTGGGGCATCGGTGCGGTTATGTGTGGCCAGACTTTTACCTATAATACACTCAAAGTTTGGATAAAAACGAACAGATATAAGTGGGAAAATCTGCTCTTATTTAAATAAAGAGATATACATACATACATAAAACAATAGACTCAGCTTGACAAAAATGCTTTTTATATTTTTGAGGGCATGAAAAGTGATTTTGCATTTTTCCGAATTAAATTGCTCCACTTTCCTCTCACAGTGAATCTGTGCTCGGTGCGCCTTGCGGTTATGTGTGGCCCAGTGGCCGGACCGTTATTTGTGCTGTGTCCTTACACAGAAGTGTAAAACCTATTTTTGATAATTCATGGTAGCTTTGGTCATAATTATTAATATCAAAGCATGGAGGAAAGGGTCTAACCCGAAGCAACATTTGTTGCGTCTTCCAACTGACGCGTCATTAAATTATTTTAATGGGTCGATTTACCCCACTGATCTGGATGGAGTGCCGATGTTATTAGGTACCTGCTCAAAACAAAAGTTACTTTTCATGGGCGAAAAAATGTGCGCGCGCTTGAATGTGTACTGTGTCATCCCCGAGGTTGGACGCGTAGGCGCTAAACAGGCTATCCGCATAATCGGGAAGAATATTTCGAAGCCTGTCTGAGTTTCCCCGCGGTATGCCGGTGTAGTATTCTGCATGTGCGCATGTTCGTACACCTCCGATTTGTTTACTGCGCGAGGTCAAAGACTACTAATCCATAGAACATCAGAAGTGACATTTCAGCGTACCCTGAAATTTTAGTACCTACCCAGACCAGCAGACAGCGAAAGTTGGCACCGGACCAATCAGAAAATTGGTCGATGCCCATGTCGAGTTTCTATTGGTCGATTGGACTACTTTCGCTATCTGGTGGTCAGGGTAGGTACTAAAATGTCGGGGTACGCTGAAATCTCAGTTGTGATGTTCTATGGATTAGTATTCTTTGGCGAGGTCGTAAAAATCCGAAAAAGCTTCTTGCCACTGCGGATTTAAATGTGGGTTATCTAAAATTTACCCCTTTTAAAGGTCATAAGTCACGTGCCTCTATTGCTAAAAGAACAGAAGCCTCTTTATAAACCAACTATTTATTTGAAACCTTTAAAAAGCAGTGCATTATTTTTTCATTGGATAAAGGCTTAGTTCAAATATAACATTTATTTTCAAATAATACTTAAACAAGCAACGTAATTAATAAAAAACGCTATCTACAATATTTATATCAGTTAGCAAAAAAATACATTTCTCGGATAACAACTTGAAATAGTGTTCTATTTTTTAAATAAATACAGGGTGTTTCCTTAACTACGGTACGAAACTTTAAGGAGCGATTTGTTATGTCTTTTTGTGAAAAAAAAGTTCGTATAAATATATGTCCGGACTTGCTTTATTTCTAAGATACAGGGCGTTCAATGAAATTTGGCACATCTAATTAATGTAATACGGCGCTTATAAAGCTTACCCAAGGTTAGTATTATTTGGTCCAGTGGCATCTCAGTGAGTATCATACCCAATATTATTGAGAAAAAAGTACGCCACTGAATTTTTATATTTATTTTTTTTTTTGATTAAGCAATTAAAAGTGCAACTTTCTAGTCCCTTCTATATTTTCTTCGTTTTTCGCTTTCTTTTCAAGAAATAAAAATTGAAACTGATACTAAAAAGTGTACAATATAAAATCCAACATTATAAAAAATAAACAATTTTGATCTTAGCAAATAAGGAAAATGGCGATTTTCGATAAAATACACGAATGCTTGGTTATTTTAAGGCAAACAATTGTTTATTTTTGTCATTTTACTATGTTGTTTATGGGTATCTTTTAGAAGATATTAAAGTGGATTTATTTTTTTTCCTTGAAAACCAAGCTAGATATGAAGAAAATTTAGGAAACCAAAAAGTTGTATTTTTAATTGCTTAATCAGAAAAATATAAAAACTTTGTAAAAAGCCAGTAGCGTACTTTTTTTCTCAATAATATTGGCTGTGGAGCCCACTGAGACGCCATTGGACCTAATAATGTTAATCTCGTTAAAGCTTTACAAGCGTCTTATTACATTAAACAAGTGTACCAAATTTTATTTAAATCAATTCAGGGGATTTTAAAGATATTTAAAAAATATCAATTTAAAAAAAAACTGTATCTTAGAAAAGAAGAAAGTCCGGTATAGGTAATAATATGTTTATCGGAAAGTTTTTTCATAAAATGACATAATCACCCCTTGAGTTTCGTACCGTAGTTAGGAAACACCCTGTATATGGAAATAACACACTAATCAGGTGATATAAAAACTAAAACGTTTAAATGGTGACATGAAAATGTAGTTGCTCCACTCTAATCCGTTATGTAATATTGGAACTCAGCTAAAGAAGCCAACAAACAGATATTAAGTTGACAAAAATTATATCTAAATTAATGAGTAAAGTACCTTAAGAAATGTGTATAATAACTTATTAAAAGTATCTACATGAACAAACATAAAACAATATTTACTAAACTGATAAAACAATATGTAGTTAGTAAACTTGGTATACTTAACATGCAACTTTCGAAATTATAACGTAATATTTTTTTAAAATAAAATTGTTTAGGGTCTAAGCATCTCTACTTCGAGTTTAATGCTCTCGGTTACTATAATACAGGGTGTCCGCTAATTAATGGTACACTAAGAAACTACAGATTCTCTATGCCAAAATATTAGAATTAAACTAAACATACCTGTATGTAAAAGTTTTTTTTAACTCTAACTTCACACTTTAAACTTTGAATTTCCTTTAAAATCGAAATTAAGACTTCAAAAAGGCTAATTCTCACTTCACTACTTTTTATTTATTCATATTTTACGGTCTGAATTAAAAATTTAAAGACCAAATATAGACTTTCACGACTGAATTCCGACTCAACACTCTAAAATCAGACTTAAAACCCTTGATTCTGAATTGATTCTTCAAAATATCTAACATCAATTATTTTTTAAAATTAAATCATTATCGAGTAGTGAAGATTTTTTTTATATTTAGGAAACTTATGTATGTTATAACATAACGTAAATAAATATCATAGACTAGTCACTAGTCTAGATAGAACTTTTAAATGGATCTGTTTTTTTTTGTTATCTAAAATGTGTTATAAATTTTTTATTAGGTGTTATTTACGATAATTGTAATCATAAGTGGTATTATTAATACAATTTTTGGCTGATTGTTTCAGTGGCGACGCCAAATTTTTTGAAGGAATTAAATTTTTGAAGACAAAAGAAGATTCTTACCGAAAAAAATAAATTATTCCTTAATCCACGATAATTTTATTTTCTGTCCCGCGATAATTTTAAGGAGCAAGAAAAGTCCTCATTTGTACAATTTCACATATTCAACTCTGTTTGTGTCTCGCCTAACTTCTAGCTATTCAGCTATTAGCTAACCTATTTATTTCCTTCTTATTACAGGGTGGGGCCCACCAATTTTTCAGGGCTAGCCAGCCAGTTTTTAGCTCCCCCTGGCGTCACCACTGGATTGTTTCTTTATGTTAATATTCTTAATTTTGAGTTATATCTCTTATACATTTATGGCTTTTATCTTGTCACTAAGACTATAGGGGACTAAAAGATCAGTTAGTTAGTCCCTACAGAAGAACATAATTCATACGACAAAAAAAACATGGTTTAAATAATATTTGTTTACTTCTGACTTCTACTTCTTAATAATAAGAATCCAGTGAAATTAGCTGATATTTAAATAATACTAATAATAATAACATAATATTTACCTTATTGCGTATTTTAATGTTTAATTTATTCTCTTCGCTGGTAATAGTTAAGTCTACTTTCTTTCCCACATTGTTACACCTTCACTTTTAAGTTACTCCACAATTTTGCCCAATGTTCAAAATTAAATAACAAAACTTTCCAAATTTTATTCTCCTTATTCTACTTCTTGTTGCATTAAATCAACAACAAAATAAAAACATAAAAATTTAATATTTTAACACAGAAACGTGCTAAAACCGTTTGAAAAGGTCAATAGCGTGGTTAGTAGGATCGGATGATTTAAAATAAACTCGCTTTTGGGGACCGATTCAGACACTCGACGAATCGTCAAACTTACCGGGACGTGCGACACCGGTGAAATGTTTGCCTTCTCCGACCGTTTTGCTTTTGCTTTTCCAATACGAACATGTGCTTAGTCGAGTGGTTACAGACCTGCACATAAACCACAAAACATGAAATACGAGGTCGAGTCTAAAAGTGCAAGAAGCTTCAATGGGGCCCTACAAAAAGTTCTACGGGCGTATTATTTTCATACACTTTAAAAAATACTTTCTTTGTTAGAGAGGCCCTGAACTACCCACTTTGTTGGTAGCTTCATCCTAAAAACTGCTAGTTCGTACAGACGCGAAAAGCGAATTGCACAATCGAATATTTGACCAGAAAATTTGCGTCTTTTTATCATGTTCATACAGCTGCAAATTCGCCGAAGTTTCTAAAGGGTTTTTCATTTTCAACGCTCTATCTTTGAATGAAAATAAAACAAATTATGAAAATTATATTGCAATGGCTGTATTTTTATTTTAAAGCATATTTAATGACATTAGGTTTTTAAAATTATATCAGCTAAATGACCGCCGCGGTTTCGCTGAGTCATTCGAATCCTAGAGATCCAATTTTCGATGACATTCTGACACAAATTTGCCCAATCTCACCAATGGTGCGAGTTATGTTGGCCTTTAGGGCGGCAATCGTTTGTGGTTTGTCCGCATATACTCGAGATTTGATGTAGCCCCACAAGAAGAAATCCAACGGAGTTAAATCGCAGGACCTAGGTGGGAATACCATAAATTAAACGCAGTGCACGGAATGTTTGGCGAACCGAACACTGATTTTGATAATAAGTTTTAACGATTTCTACGCGTTGTTCAATCGTGTAGCGTTCCATAGTAAAATGTCACTACTGACTGAGTACTCCGCCGAAATTTAACGGCTGTATCATTTTTGCCTTGGTCAAACGCTGGTTGTCAAACATCGAGCATTAAAAATGGAAAACCCTTTATATTGTTTATACTTCCGGTGGTGACGCTATGCTTGGGTACTTTTGAGATGTTTTTGGTTTTTTTTAATAATATAACCTTTCTCTTTTGTAATAAATAAAGAATACTGGACATTTATCTGGCAACGAAGACTTAAAATCCCTGCATATTTATTATAAACGAAAAGGGTTAAAAAAGTTAACATTAATTCAAATCAAAAAACACAAAATATATAAGAAAATAAACACAAAAATAACATTCCAAACAGCTTAAAAATTACATTAGAACTAACAATAACAAAATTTTATTGATTCTGAAATGACACAAGATATCACAAATAACCTCTTGTTTCTACGCATGTGCGCACGCAACAATTCGCCACACATCCGTCCAAAAAAACAACCTGTTTGCACGCTCCTTTGATGCCAAAAAAGCAACAAGTTCTAAATCACCGACAAATCATTGGCCAAGCCCTTAAAACAACGTGAATACTGTCCACGTTCACGTCCTCGCTATGCGGCGTAGAGCGGCACGGCGAATTGTTGCAAGTTTGGGCGCGGTTTTAGTACAGCCAGTTTGATAAGTACTATGAGGTAAACGCGTCACTAAAGAGGGTCCAGGTAAATAACATGAAAAACAGGGTTTCTTCTCTTATCTGTCAAAAAAGACAGGTTTATTTTTTAGAAAATAGGATATATCACTGGAGGTGGAAGTAAAATTGGTCATTTTTGGTTTTCACATCGTACTAAGCAAACAATTTTCTCGGTACCGTTTGTTTTTATCACAAAAATGGACACCAAATATTTGGATTTTTCTGTAGCCGTCATGCTGGTGTAGCTTAACTTTTACCAAATTCAACAAACACATAAAATTTTGGTTATTTATATGCTTTACCCCCATTATTATATACCACCTGCTAGAAAAAACTTTCCTAAATCGATTTTTGTCAGTGCAATATTGGTTTTTTACCTTTTTAAGACAAACAATAAATACAACTCCTAAACTGATAGGGACGTGCAAATTTTCGTAAGTTTTGATCCGAAATTCTACCACAGTTTCAAATTAACGACTTTTTTACCCAACTTACGGTGGCTGTGATCAAGGAGGGTTTTGTTTTTAGTTTATAGGATCTTTTAAATAAGCTTCATGAAGTGTTTGTACTAAATTTTGAAACGCCCTGTATTTAATTTCAATATTTCTCTTACACATTTTGTTGCCCAACCTCCAAAATTTTCTGCTGACGCCGCCTCTGCTGCTCATTTATTATAAGCAAACGTATTGTTTATTTTTTATTTTTGCGTTTTACGTCTTGTTGTCTATAGATACTTTTTACAAAAAATAAGAGAGGATTAATTTTTTTCCAAAACGAAGCTAGGTACAAAAAAATACAAGAAACTTAAAACTTGCATTGTTAATTGCTTAATCTAAAAAATATATTAAAACTGTATAAAGACAGTGGTGTACTTTTCTTTTACAATAATATTGGCTGTGGTGCCCACTGAGACGCCACTGGACGAAATAATCTTAATATAAGTAGTGCTTTACAAGCCTATACATAAAGTGTAGCAAAATCATTTAAATCGGATAACGGGTTGTTAGGATATTTAAAAATACCTACTTACCTATACTTTTTTAAAACTTAAACGCGCTGTATCTCAGATATAAAACAAGTCCGGACATACATATCCCACCAAAAACATAAATGAGGGAGCTACAAAACAAAGCAAAACACAGTTTTTGATAATGATAAAATACCTCACAATTTTTACTGCGCGGTTTCTATTAATGAATTTTGAAACTTTTTTAATCGAAATATAATATCTTTATATTTTATGTTTATAATGTAATATATTTCGAGTAAAAACTTTTTAATTATAAATAATAAAACGCGGAGTAAAAATTCTAATATACTCTTAAAATTGTGGTTTCTGAAAAACTGCGTTTTAATTTGGAGCTCCTCAAATGTGAAAATGGTGAACCAAATTTAATACTAAAATTACACTTGGCTGTGAGGCTCTGCTGCAAAAAAATGGAGATCTAAATGAATGATACGTTCTGTACAAAATCCAAATATGTATGGGATCTTAAAGTATGTTGAATTTAACTTGACTAGTTTTCATTATATCAGTCATTTTATAAAGTTACTTAACTTTTTATTTTTTTAATTGTGATAAAAACTGGTCAGGTCAAATCTAACCTACTTTAAGTTCTCATACATAGTCTTAAGTGTTGATATTCTGTAGTTAAAGTTTACGTACCTCTGGGTGTGATCAATTTTCTTGAAATTTTCAAGAAAAAGACTCAATTTTAAGACACGATATTTCTTCTCCTAAAACCAATACAAGATCATATTTGGACAAGAAATTTCTAGAGCCTTGAAATTTCTTTACCTATAATAAAGAAAACCGCAATTTAATTAATTCATAAATCCCTAAAACACAATATTTTGCATGAAAGGCAATACGGACTTCATCACAAGAGATCTACATCAGAACTTCTTTCCTTCGTCAACTGGAACAAGTGTTTTAAGTTTCTAGATGTATCTTAGATCGTTGCTCTTGTTATATCCAAAGCTTTCGACCAAATTTGGCATGACGCGCTATACTCAATAAACTTCCACCTATTCCTATGGTCCTCCAGTAAAACTCTTATGGCTCTAAGGTTTCCTCTCTGATCGACGTATATTGGTTATTATGGATGGTCACTCAAGTTTACACCAAATTATTAATGCGACAGCTTTAAAAAGCTTGGATTTCTCTTTCGAGAGAAAATCGTATTTTTCCCCTTTTCGAATATTGTTCTCATATCTAGGAAATGGCGTCCCCCACAACACTGAGCATTCTTGATTCCATTCAAAGAAGAGCTGTTCGCCTTATTAACGATTCTTTGCTTACAAAGAGGCTTCCTCCTCTTGCTCATCGTCGGGCTGTAGGGGAACTATCGCTTTTCCCTCCGTGCAGCACCCAACAGAGAATCGCGTGGTGTCACATGTATGCATTCCTATACGGTCCAACTGGACAGGCCCTAAACTTCTCACTTTGTTAGTACTTTTATGTCTAGAGGTTATAGATTGTGGAGCCTGTTGCCTGCGGAGGTCTTCCCTTCCCCTCCAAATCTTCAAGTTTTAAGTCCCGTTGTTAACAAACTCCGTCTTACTTTGCTAAAGACACCCACGGTATGTTAGTACCTATTTAGACTTTTAGCCTTCGTGGGTTGTTTAAAGTTTTAAATAATAATAATAATAATAATAAAATACTAATACTTATTTTTTTAAAGTTTATTTTGCTTTCTGGGAATATACATTTAAATAAAATATATTACTTTATTTTAAATGTTAATAAAAATAAATGAAAATTATTTTTATTGAAACGATTTAAATAAATAAAAAGCCACTTAAAAAGCAATAATTGGGTGTCCCATCAAAAATTATTCAAATAACGTCTCTTAATGAAAATTAGAACACCACAAAAAATATCTTTCTTCTTTTAAGCAATTTCTTTACCAAAAATGTAAAGTTATTAGGATATTAAAGAAAAAAATATTACAAAAACTAACCTACCTTTTTACGGATGACCTAGTATATTATGATATATTTTACTTAAATATAAACTATGTCATCACGTACATTTTAGTTTTTTACTAAACATTAAACAGGTTATTCAGAAACTAATATTTAATATTAGCTAATTTGAAGTGAAATTAACTCGCTTATTTTAAATGAAACATCCAGTATATTTGTCCATGTTTGGATTTAGGCATAAAAAGGTTAATTTTCTTAGCAATTCCTAAGCCAGAAATGTAAGGTTTTTAAGATATTTAATATTTTGTAATAATATATGACAAAATTAAAACTTAGTTTTCTTATATGGGGCAACTTTTATGTTCCAAATGAAACACTCTGAATATTAGTCCATTTTTGATTGTAGGAATAGAAATAAGGTAAGTTTAATCAGCGATGCCTATATCAAGACTGTAAGATTTTGAGGGTAATTGGGTTTTTTAATAATTAATATACATATATAAAAAAACGATATATGGTAATTTTAATATTTTAAATGGAACACTCTATACAGTCGTTCCACGGATGAGGTTTACAAGAGGACAACTGGGCCAAAAATTTAATTTTTCGAAAAAAGTAATTCTTCATAAAAAAATTTGCTTTAAAAAATATGATTTACGAAGAGAAAATGTTGATTTTGTATACAGGGTACGCAAAAACTTGAAAATGTTGATTTTTTCAAGAGTAAACTACTTTTATTTTTTATTTTTAAGCGAGATATCATTTAGAAAATGTATTTAGAATAGCATTGTAAACAGTGGCGGCGCCAGGGATAGGCGCGGTTGGGCAGAGCGCCCAACCTAAATTATTCTCGCCCAACCCACTAATTAAGCAAGAAGTAAAGAAACGCAAAGAAGCTCTGTTAAAAAACTATTTCATTCTGATAAACCCATTATTTAATTCATAATCAAGTAAAATCCGAATCACGGAATTCTTGAATAAATGATCTATGGTCACAATCATAAAAACGATCAGTTTGCGCTATGTTATTTAAGAAACGGATTTTAGTGTGTTGAAAAATTCAGAATTTGTTCTGGTCAGTTATGTGTATTTTAAATTTAAATTACGAAATGTATGGCATTTATTAAACAAAATAGAATATATCACTAGATGAGAAAGTAAGATAGGTCAGTTTTAGTTTCTACATCCTACTAAGTAAATAATTTTCTCGAAAACCGTTTGTTTTATCACAAAAATAAAAGAAACCAAATATTTGGATTTTATGTGGCCGTCATGCTGGTCTAGCATAAAATTAACAGTACAAACATAAAACTTTGGTCATCAACAGACTTTAACCCCATTAGTACTCTCTCTGCTGGAAAAAACTTTAAAAATTAATTGTTCTTAGTGTAAAATTGCAAGTATATCTTTTAAAGACAAAATAATAAAATAAACTATTTTTACCAAACTTATGAGGGCTGGGTTTGTTTGTGGTTTATAGGACCTTAAAATGAAGATTCTAAAATATTTGCACTGAATTTTTAAAGGCCCTGTATCTACTTTATTTTAATATTGAACTGGCAAATTTTGATGTCCACCCTCTAAATTTTTCGCCCAACTTAAAGAAAAAGCTGGCGCCGCCACTGATGGGAAATAACTTTATTAATGTTACAGGGTTTTCAAAAGTTTCATAAAACTGATTTTGTAGTTATAAAAAATTATTAATTTTAAATTTTTCTAATAAAATGACCTCACATATGACTCTCATAATTTTGTTTTCCAAATACCTGCTTCCTCCAAATTTCTACACAACAAATTTTTGCAGCCGTAAAAAACGTTATCAAGGCGTATTTGCCAAATTATAGAGTCACGTTTTTTAAATTTTTGCGAACCCTGTATACCAAATGAACATTTTCTCTTCGTGAATCATAGTTTTTTAAAAGCCAAAGTTTCTATGAAGAATACTTTTTTCCTCGAAAAATGAAGGTTTTGGTCCATTTGTGCTCTTCTAAACTTCATCTGTGGACAGTGTATGGATACAGAACATAGATAACCCACATTTAGATCCGCAGTGGCAAGAAGCATTTTTTGGATTTTTACGCCCTCGCGTAGTAAACAAATCGGCGGTGGACGAACATGCTTACTTAAAAGCCATCGCAGAATACAAACACCGGCACACCGTGCCCCCGTCCGCGGTCTGACAGTGACGGTCATTAGCTACCGTACTTCGAACGGGAAACCCAGACAAGGCGTCGTAAATTATTTCCGATAATGCGGATAGTCTGTTTGGCGCCTACGCGTCAAGCCTCGAGGATGAGTGGTATCCAAGCGCACAAACACATTTTTTCGCCCATGAAAAGTAACTTTTGTTTCGCGCAGGTAGTAACATTGGCAATCCATCGAATTCAGTGATACAGAATCAGCTAAATAGACAACGTGTGGAAAGGAGACAGTCTAACGCGAATGGCGGCATTAAACATTTCGGATTGAGTGACTAATAGTGCTTACGAACGATAGGTTTTAATATTTTTAAAACTGAAACTTTTTGCCCTTAAAAGAAAAGATTTAATTTTCAAAATATTGAAAAGTATATATAGGGTGTTCTATTCCATTCGAGCATGGTGTACGATGGTACAAAAGCTAGTTTACATTTTAAAAGACTATGTGGTAACTGTTTATGCGCGGTTTTTACCTTACGTTGCATCCCAACTAACAAAAATGTTTTATTAAATTTAGTCTCTGCAGCAATTTTGTTTTATTATTGTTTTAAAAACGTTTTATGGAAGTATGTTTGTTTTATAAATGTTGCGAGGATGGTAATTTAGCTGTAAGAACTTTTTGTTTTATAAGTATGTTCTAAGAACGTTCTTAAAACATGTTTTTAAAACAATTTACCTGTTGGAGCAAAAATATTTTAAAAAGGTTTTATGAAGGTGCTAACTAAGACAGTTTTGTTTTTAGAAGCCCTTTATAAAACATTTTTGAGTGTTAAATTCAACCTTTATAAAATAGTTTTATAATTGTTTCTAATAAAACAAATTTGTTGCTGACCACCTTTTATTCTCCGCTGGTGCAATTATAAAACAGTTTTATAAAGGTTTTTAAATTGGTTATTCAACCCAAAAATAAAACAATTAAAAAACAATTTTATGTCATTGGAGAGTAAAATATCTCAAACAACACCTTTATAAAGTATTTGGTGAGATTTAAAATTTATAATTAAATTCGAATGTATATTTTGTAAACTGACATTATAGTGTGTGCGTGATCCTGTGCATAAAGAGTCTTTCACTTATTTTTATAGAACTTTTTAATATTAAATAGTTATGTCGAAACAAGAGTGCATAGATAAGTGGAAAAACCTAAAACGGAGTGGTGGATTTCGCAGGAAGGTTAAGAAATATTACAAAAATTCCTCGATAATTTCAAAGAAACAAATAAATGCTGCTGCACTTAGTGATGGCGAATACTCTGGAATATTGCCTGAACAAAACACAAACTCTCAATATATTAGGGCAACCGATCTAAATTTTGAAAATGAAACGGAGGCATCAAATGAAGTTGAAAATTGGCTCGAAAATGAATGTGATGAGGAAATTGTGGAAAATGTGCTCGAGTTAGAAAAGGATGCACAGTTCCGACAAAATATTAGAACCTGGGCAGTGTCTTCCAACGTACCCCATGCAGTGCTTAAAAGTCTTTTTCGGCATGTGAATGATCGGTTTCCGCACCTACTTCCTCAAGACCCTAGGACCTTACTAAAAACTTATCAAACTGTTTCGATAAGCAAAGCTGATGGAAATGGTAATTATTGGCACCATGGTTTTGAAGTAAGTTTACGTCAGATGCAAGTCGGCAATACTGCTTGCTCAACGAACAACGACAAAGGACTCGGCCCAGCCAAAAGCTATATCCGCAACACCGCTAACGCACTTAAATTTATAATTGTTTTGTGAGACGCCTTTTCCGAACAATTATGTTTTAATAATGTTTTATACATGTTCCGACGGTGACAAATAATAAGTGTCGCCACCTTGAGTATATTTAAAGGATTAATTTTGTTTTAAAAAGTAGATTTAGGAAGCAAATTTGTTTTATGAAGGTTCTGTGAATGTTGCAGCCGCAATAAAAAGTTAAAAGCACCCTCGTGAGGAGATTTGGCAAACTATAAAAGCAAACAAACATCCTTGGACAAATTTAAGCAATACAGAGCAGTACTAAGGTACCTGTGGTATTAATTTTAAGATAAAAAAAAAGAGTTATATTTTATAGGGATGTATTTAAATTTGTACGACAAAATGTTATAAAAAGTAGTTGTTAAAATGGTTTTGATTTATTACCTAATTATACACCATGGTGTCAAAACAAAATTTTAAAAAATACATGGTGTTTTAAGAATTAGGTTCCCTAGAAGCCCTAGAAGAGGCTGAAAAAAGGTGTTCGGTTTCTTAAAAACTGTGATATCTCTATAAATAAATGGTTTTTAGGGTAAGGTAAGAAAAGCAAGTAGAAATAGGTAAGTAATATAGGTAAGATAGATAGCTAGGTAAGTGTTGGTAAGCAAAGACAAATTTAAAGAATCACTTTTTAAAATCATTCTTTAAGGGGTAAAATGGGTAGTTTTCTCTATTTTAAAAGAGTTATATATTCCTACATACAGGGTGATTCAAAAGTAAGCGGCATCCTTTTAAGGGCGTAATTCTTGCATAGAAATAAGACAAAAACTTTCTATTAACATGGGTTCGCAAACGCTTTGCTTCTGAGATACAGGGTGTTAAAAGTAAAAAATGCTATATTTTCATTGAACTAAAAAAATTATCCGCCAATACTTTTTTTAAATAAAAACTATTTTCATAATCTTTAGTTAGTTTTTAACAAAAATGATCTCTTGACTTTTTCTGCGCGACAAACGGTTTTGGAGTAAAACAGTAAATAAAAAAATCTCCATTGTAAAGATGCACAAAATGGAGATAAATTTATTTTATCTACAACTATTAAGTAATGGTTGCATAACTAAACATGCTTTGTACTAATAACAACATTCATTATTTGCCAAACATAAGTAATGGATTGACATTGACAGATCGATTGAGTAATGGACTCATTACTCAATCGTTGTGTCAATTTCAGTTTATTATTTATTATGTATCATCAAATTGACATTAGTTACTGATAGTTGTCAAATTTAATTTTAAACAGTCAAAAATCAAAATTATTTTTTACCTACTTTACGATAAATGTATACATAAAGTGTAAAGTTGTAGATAAAGTATAGTATTTAACACGCATACAATGCCTATTACTTGACTCAGACGTTACAACTCTCGCCTGCGGCTCGAGTCGCAAACATCATCATCGTCAAGTAATAGCCATCATTATACGCTAATTAAATAATATACTATTATTTGTTTACTCCAAAACCGTTTGTCTTGCAAAAAAAAGTTACAAAGTCATTTTTGTTAAAAACTATTGGGAGATTCCGAAAATAATATTTATTTTTAAAAAAGCAGTGACGTATCGGTTCTTTAGTCCAATCAGTATTAAAGATAGCGCAAGCAAAGCAAAAAAAATTGTTACCTCTTAAGGAAGTCGTTTTATAAAATAAAAAAACGATAATAATATATTGACACTATGTGATAGTTTTTAGTGTTAGATAGATCTAGGCGGAACAGAAAGACTTCGTATTTCTGTTCGGCCTAGGATAGATAGGCTAAAATTGAAAATACATATTTTTAAGATTATCGCTTAAGAGGGAATATCACCCTATGAATTGCTGTTGTTTAAATAACTCCTTTATTTTTAAAGATAATAATTGATTGCGGTTTTCACTAATGATATTCTTATGCGTATGAAAATGGCGCTATGTAGTCCTTTTTTTTCATTTTTTATTTTTAACGATTTTATTTTCTTTATTAAAATAAAAATTAAAAAATTCTCAACATAGCGCCAAAGCCAAAACGTTTTTAGACAACTTATTTAGATGGCAAAATACAATATTTTCATAAATAAAGCGGAAATCCTGACAATACGAAAGTTATCCTAACCGGTCAAAATTCTGGGAACATCAGTAATCATAACTTATATGACATCACTGTAAGCGAAATCAGAGGCAATAAGTTAATATCGGGGTTAATGCAATACAATACAAACAAAAGCCATGTATTTTTTGGTCGAGAAAGGGTTTTTAATTCACAAAAAAAGAACCTAAAACTACTAGGTATGGCCTTAAAAACCTTTTGTACGGCCTGTAGAAGGTTTAGACTTCCTTTCCATGTGCATATCTAAAGGCAAATCGTTTTTAAAGTCCTAATATAAGCCATGGAAAATAACCTATTTCTGACATATTTAGCCTAACCTAATTACTTCGTATGGAAATTCGTTCATTTTAAACAATGTTGTCAACACAGCGACAGCATCCAAATCGGACTAAGGCTTGGTCACGTGCTTATTATCCCTCTTAACCCAAAAACCACAACGTGAGGTCGCCCGTGACACGGCCGTTTGGTTTTATATTCCAGTCTTAATAAAATAATGCACAACGATAATAAAAGATAAATAAAGTTTATGGACATTACAAACTATACAAACAAGGTACAAAGAATCGCAAACTCAACTTCAGTTATGGACTCAAGAAGTTCACTGTTGTATTAATTATATTACGGTTTTTACATTAGTACCAAAAAATCAACATTTTTAGTACTTATGAGATGACTTATGAGCAAGCAGTCAAAATTTGGCTCCATGGATTTTCTAAAGGATAACTAATACTAAATAAACTTACATTTGTTATCTATTTTTTTCCTCTTACATAAATAGGTTTCTATTTTTACATCATGCCTTTCGATAAAACACGATGTCCTAATGCGGCCCTGTCCTGGCCTCGCATATAATGTATTTTCATTATGTTTTATAAATGTTTTATTAAACACAAATTTGTTTTTTAATTGTTTCCAGACGAACAAAATTGTTTTATTAAATGGTCGCCATTTTAGACCAGTTTAACGTAATTGATTGGCAGCCATTTTGAAATTGTAAGGAAATATCTATTTAAAATAATAAAGAATTGTAATAACGTGTTTTTGAATGGTAATTTATTTAACAAAATTTTGTAATTAAGTGCGATATTAAACAGACTACCATAGTAAAAACTTAAATTTAATATATGGGTAAATTTATAAATTTTATTTTTTTAAATTTCATTATTTTTGAGGCGCGTGAAAATTATACTACCTATATACCATATGTTATACAGAAAATTTTTCTCCGCAAGTCAACATCTAGTACTATATGCCTCAAAAAGTCAATATAATTATTCAAATGTCTGACTATATATATACTCTAGTGTAGGAACAAGTTTATTAATGTCATCCATTTTTATTTTACGTGGAGCAAGATTTGGGAAGTGAGCCTACCTGTTAAAAACATTTTCAAGAGAAAATTGTTTTTATCAGCACAATTACAAAATAAAAATATTTTATACCCATGTTGCTCACAGCAAAAAGTTTTACAGCGGACATTCTTAAACCACTTTTAAAACAGTTTTATAATTGTTCTATAAATGTTTTATACCGTACATAAACCCTTGACACCTGTTTGTTTTATAAATGCTTTTCATAAAACTGTTTTATTATTGTTTTAAAATAGGTTTTATGATTGCTCTAAGAACGTTCTTAAAACAGTTTTATAAAGGTTCCCGGAACCCTAATAAAACAAATTTAGCGAACAAAATTGTTTTATAAGTTGTGCCCATTTCTGCTTTATAAGGGTTGTAAGAACGTTTTAGAAATGTTCTTACAACCTAAGAGGTTTTATTAAATTTGTTGTAAGAACGTTCTCTCAACCCTAATAAAACAATGAATTGTTAGTTGGGATGTCGCGTGTTTGGTGGACAAATAAAACAATATAGTAGTTAGGATTTAACCGTCTTTATTGGTCATTTTTTCAGTCACATATTTATATACCCTATCTTGCAATAGCGAAATAACAATAGGTATACGTGTACATACTTACATTTCTAACAAAACTAAAACTTAAATAAAAAATGACGTCCGCATCACAAAACATTCTGACTCTAACGTTAAAAAAATATAGGTATATTCTTTACTTAGTAAGTTAAATAATTCCGCAGGTTTTCCATCTATAGAACAATCTAAGTTAGCAAGAGGAGATGGTGTTAAAAAAAACCACTAAAACAAAAAAGTAATTTATGTAACAAGTGCATAAAGTGATACTATTTTTAGAAATGGAAAGTTCTTTTCAACAAAACTCAGATTCTTATGACAACTTGGCAACAGGGCAAATTTGCAGGTTAGTGACATGCAACGGATTTAGTTTTAGATAAACTATAGGTCCGAAAATGCATATTTCAAGATACAGGGTGTTAAAGTTATTTTTTTTAAATTAATATCTTATCTTTTTTGAATGAAATTGAACAGTGTTATTAACAACAGTAGGGGTCTTATTTAGTCCTAACTTAATTAAATTGATTAAGTCCAGTGGCGCCTCGAGTACATGTACAAGTATTTCTAGCAAAAGAAATGTACGCCACTGATTTTTGTACAGTTTTCATATTTTTAAGAAATTAAGCGAAAAAAATAAAACTTTTTATTTCTTAATATATTTATGTAGCTAGCTTAGTTTTTCAGAAAAAATATGCTAAATTGCATATTCATGCGGTTTACCAGATAAAAACTATTTTATATTGAATAGTTTTTAAAAAAGGTATTGCTACTGGGTTGTCTAAAAATGATGGTCAAGGCTATATTTAAATTAAAAAATAACCTCAAAATTTTTAACACACCCTGTATAATGGCAACTACTTTTTTAAAATACATACCAAAAAATTGGAATATTTTTTGTCAAAATCAATTTTGGCTTTAAAAATTGCCATTATACAGGGTTGTCAAAAATTTTGAGATTATTTTTTTATATTTAAATATATCCTTGACCATAATTTTTAGGCAACCCTGTAACAATACATTTGTCTAAATACTATATTTAATATAAAATAGTTTTTATTCGGTAAACAGATGGCGGTAGGTCGCTTCCTATTGAAATCTTAGCCTATTGACCATTCGCATGTTTCATAATCGTTTGCAATCTAAGATAAATCTCCACAATGCAAGCGATCGTAAAAATGCTGGACCACACAAAAACATTAGGGCAATCTTTTCTTCTAAAAATTAAGTATTACAATTTTTTTAGCAATTATGTAATAACAACAACAGATAGTTTATTAAATAACGATTATACCTAGTCCGACAAAATTTTACTAAAAAAACAAATGTTTATGAAATTTTAGTGTTCTAAAAAGTTAACACCCCGTATCTTGAGAACGAAAATTTGCTGACTTATGTATACCGGGTGTTGCTCCGTCGAGCGGGACATAGGGAATCCCATGTAAATTTTGAAGTAGTCAAATATTGGCTCCCCTAATTATTTTAGAAAAAAATGCTGTTAGGATTTATTAAAGAGCACAGTAGGTTCCACCCAAAAATGAATATTTGAGCATTTTTCAACCAACCAGTAAAGAGTAAACTGCTTAATACTTCTGCAACGTTGTATCTCATTATGCACCCTGTACTCTAGAAATCAACAATAAAAACACCATATCGATTTATCAGTGACAATTTAGATCATTAATTATTTATAATGTCATTGCCAAAACTGACCAATTTTATACGGGAATTTCAAAAAGAATCCTCGCATTTCATTTTAGTTTACAGCTAATTCCAACACATGCACTCACAGTTACTCAAGACAATAAAACACATTTTTCTACATTTAGAAATCAATTTATGACATGTACATCCATATTCTGGCACATTCAGCGGAAATAGCATTCCTTAGCTGGACTAAATTTTCATATTTTTTATTGGTAGCTTAGTTTTTAAATGTCCCCATAGAAAAAAATCGTTTGGCGAAAGATCACGTCGATTTTCTTTACATTTGCAATTATTGATTACTGTGTCTGTAGTTTCAAATTTTTTATTGTCGATTTACTTGGTATTGGCCTATTGGGAAAATAGGCTGTAAACATGTCCGCTACTCTTCGATAACTATTTCCCTGGTAAAACCATTTTATAATAGTGATTTTTTCTTGATTTAAGTAGATCATTATTTAAGAATGATGTGACATTGATCTGACTCATCTGACAACTTGAGAGTAAGAGGTTAAATAATTTTTCTAGTATTTTATTATAAACTTCTAATAATACAAGGCGGGTAAGAAGATAGGAGATTCGTAACTTATTTTAGCATTTATCTCTTAGCTGGCGGACTGAGAAGAGCTGAAATTTGTACACTGGGTACAACTTTTCGTGCTCTTTAAAAAATCCTAATTATATTTTTTCTAAAATAATTAGGGGAGCCAATATTGGACCACTTCAAAATTTACATGGTATTCCTTATGTCCCGCTCGACGGAGCAACAACCGGTATAAACTTTTTTTATAAAATTGGCTTATAAATAAGGTGTCGGCTCAACAGCGACCGGATCTGCGACCGATTATAAAATCGGCGCATTAGCGACCGAATTTATTTTCCAAACCCCCATTTTTCTACCTGGTGGGTCTAGAATACATTAAATTTAAGACTCACTGTTGCCAAAATGTAGGTTTCAGAAAAGGGTACTAAGGGTAGGTACTTAATTGAACCCAATACTAATACACACTTACAAATGGTTAGTTCTGGTAATCAACGCCTTTTTTTTTAATTTTTTAATTAAACCCAAGACGAATACACACATATATACATATATTGCAATACGTATATTCTTCTATTTTACGTAAATTTGCAAAGTCGATCTATGTAGGGTCGCGACATTCGGCCATATTGCTTTGACGTGTTATGACGTCACATCTCCCATTTTTGGTCATATTGTTCAGTGCCGGAGATATACAGTTTACTGTATTAATAGAAAAACTGTTTACACAACAGTTTTTAATTATTATTAAGTTGTAAATTCTTTTACTTTAAATAAAAAACATTTGGAATTACATCTTTCAACAAATATCACTTTCAAAACAATGCAAAATGAAATGCGCAAATTCTAGACGCCACTGGATTGATTATCAGCTTTGATTTTACCCAGTCTTGCCAATTTTTCTTCGTGGAGTGCCCTTCCTTGCGTCCCCGACCTCGAACCGCCTAAAAGTTGAGGATGTGTCGCAACCTATTCCCAGTATAAATATAAACTGACCTTGTAAAATTTGTAGGCATCTATATACAAAAAATAAATAGTATTATAAATGTATTTACAATATTTTTACTTTTTAAAATATATCACATAAAAAAAAACAACTGGATGGGAAGAGTTTATAAACAACTTGGCAACAATGCTTATGGTTCACTATTATTTAAATCCATAGGTCGCTTATAGGTCAGTTTTATTGCTTTTTAATGATCGGTCGCAGATAGGCCTCTTTCATGAATAAGCCCTAATTTTTTTACCGCAATCAGGAAACACCCTGTATATTTTCTCACACACAACCTCCTAACTTAGATTATATCTGATATAAACGGGAAACCAGCTATTCAGTTCCATTGGCATTTTTTACCGTGACATCCCAATATAGGGTGCTGAAAATGGAACGATAGGCAATATGCGTCCAAAAATGTATTCATGAACTATAACACCCTGTATGTAATAAGGGAAAAATTAAACCACGGTTGAATAATAATAGTTACTAGGCTCTACTGACTATTCATATAGGGCAGTATTTTTAAGTTATTACTATGTAGGATTACAGAAATTAAAAAACAATTAGAATAAAGACAGATGCCGAAAAACTATATTTTGCGATGCATAGTATCATCCAAGTAAATGACATATTTTTATCTTTAACAGTAATTCTGTCGTCTTTAAATTGTCGACATTGCAAAGTGACTATAGCTAACTTTTCTTTAAGGCGTATTCTTGAACATTTGTTACTTTATTCGTGAACTCTCGCGTTTCTTATTTTTTTCTTGATATTACTAATTGGCTGCCTTAAAAATATTAGCTTCGATGCAGACCTTGGTAGTGTAGAAGATCGTACCAAGGATATTCAAAAAATTTAATTTCAGAAGTGAGACATGGGATCAATATCAAATACAGGGTGTCCTACCGGGAACTGCCGCGATTAATTTCTCGAAAAGTACGCTTTGGAAACCTTTAAAAATTTGGTAATATTATAAAGTCAGTGGGGGACATACAACTAAAATATGTTGACAGCTCTACCACTTCCAGTTATACCAGAAGTTAATGTCAACTTCCCTTTTTAAATGGAACACCCTATATATTAATTTTTTAGATTCTGCCTTAAATCCTAAACATAATTTATGCACATAGTTCTATATCTAAGTCCAACCGTTTTTGACTTATTTTAAATTTTATATCAAAAATGACGTTTGCAAGCCATTACAAAACCATCAATTTCTAAACAAAAGCCTTGAATAAGTTGGGGTTGGGTTTCTTGTAAAGAAAGAGCTACTTTAGTAGACTGTATTCATATTTTTACAATAAATAAATACAGAGTGGCCAAAAATACTCGTTAAAAATTATAACGACAAATACCTTAAAAGTCATTTTTTTAATGAAATCCCCTATCTTTTTAACCTTATCCTATTAAGCATCAAAAATAAGGATAAGTGTGTATAAGGATGTCTATATCAAAAATTTATAGTTTTTGAAATATTAAGAATTTAATATTTATCTATTCTAACAACGCGTTTAGATTCGGCTTAGTCTTGCTTCTTGTTGGCTTTGACAACAAAATGTAGCGTCACAGCCAACTACCCCGTAGCTACCCGTACTTATATGCATAGTTAGAATAGATAAATATTAAATCGTTAATATTTCGAAAACTATAAATTTTTGGAATAGGCATCCTTATACAAACTTACCCTTATTTTTAATGCCCAATAGGATAAGGTAATAAAAGATAGGTGTTTCATTTAAAAAATTGACTTTTAAGGTTTTTGTCGTTATAATTTTTAACGATTATTTTTGACCACTTTGTATTTATTAATTGTGAACATATCGATACAGTCTACAAAAAGATTCTTTCTTTACAAAAACCCAACCCCAACTTATATTAAAGGCTTTTGTTTAGAAGAAATTTATAGTTATGTAATGGCTTGCAAACGTCATTATTGACATAAAATTTAAAATAAGTCAAAAACGGTTGGACTAAGGTACAGAACATTATACATAAATTATGTAAAAATTTTACGCAGAATCTAAAAACAAATAATATATAGGGTGTTCCATTTAACATAAGAAATTCGACATTAACTTCCGGTATAACTGGAAGTTGTAGAACGGCCAAAATGTTTTAATTGGATGTCCTTCACTGACTTTATATTGTTACCAAATTTTCAAAAATTTCCAAAGCATACTTTTCGAGAAATCGATCGCGGCAGTTCCGGTGGGACACCCTGTATAGGTGTTTCCTAACTACGGTACGAAACTAAATAGGGTGATTTGTTATATCTTTTATAACCACGGCCAATATTACTGAGAAAAAAGTACGCCACTGATTTTTATAAAGTTTTCCATATTTTTTCCTATTAAGCAATTGAAAATGAGACTTTTTGAAAAAATAATAATTTATTTTAAAAGTGCCCATAGACAACATGGTAAAAAACAAAAATAAAAATAAACAATCATTTGCCTTAAAATAAATGAGCAGTCGTGTATTTTATAGAAAAACGTTATTTTACTTATTTACAAATATCAAAATTGTTTATTTTTTAATTTTGGATTTTATTTTATGATGTTTATGAATACTTTTAGTATCACTTAAAATGGCTTCATTTTTTCCCAAGAACAGATACAAAAAAACTAAATAGTGGCATTTTTATTCGCTGAATCGAAAAAATTATAAATACTTTATAAAAAGTCAGAAGCGTACTTTTTTTATCTCAGTAATATTGGCTGTAGTGCCCACTGAAACGCCACTGGACCAAGTATTTTAATCTGGTTAGAGCTTTACAAGCGCCTTATTTTATTAAATATGAGTACCAAATTTCATTCAAATCGGTTTACATTATTTGACATATTTAAAAAATACCGACTTTAACAAAAAATTTAACTAACGCCCTGTATCTCAGAAATGAAGCAAGTCAGAACGTATGTTCATAAAAACTTTTTTATAAATAGATATAATAAATCATCCTCTTAAGTTTCGTACCGTAGTTGACACCCTGTATACAGTGTGTCCCAGAGGACAGTGTTAGAGGACAAATGGACCAAAAATTTTGGAATTTTTAAACGTCATTTTGGGAACATTGGTTGCATGGTAAAAAACTAATAAATTTAAAATTTTACTCTGATTGGTAATATACTGGGCGAGTTAAAACTAAAAATATGAAAAAAGACCAAGAGTGCCTTTATTTTTTTCTTTAAAAATTATATATAAAACTTACATTTTATGTCAAAATTTAAAATAAAAAAGTTGAACTAAAAAAATGTCAATGGCAGCGAATAAAAAAAATTAATATATATTTTTTTATTTTGCTTCCTTTTGCCCATTATTAAGTTGTAATGCCTAATGTTAAAAACGATTTTGTTTTTTACTTTCATGCTTTAATTATTTAATTAAACTTTTGGGCATTTTTTTATATTTTTAGTTATAAGTATAAGCAGTATAATACCAAAATTATGTATTTTTTAGTTGTAAACCATGAGATCAGTTTTTTCAAAATCTTGTCTTAAAATTTAAATATACCCCCTTCCCTAGGGAAAATCTAATTTTGCAAAAATATCAGCCTTTTTTCAATTGGAGAAAGCTAAGTGTTACAAAAAAACAATGCAGAGTAAAAATTTTTTAACTGGCTATAGTTTTGTGAAAAATATAGATAATTTTGCAGAATTTGGTTTAGTAAAATTTGAGCAATTCATCAAAAACTCACAAAGAAAAATACAAATGGAGGATTTTTTTTCTACTAAAGCGTTCCTCTTTAGGCCAATCGCATCTAGTATTTGGTGTGGGTCTTATGTCTCACTTTTTAGATTAGAAAAAATAAAATCCCAGGATCGCCCCTGGTAGGGCTGGGGGCAATCAACTATCTAATTGTTTTATACTTTCCATACGAAAATGTACGCAACTACTAGTAAAAAAATATGAAAACAAAACAATATCTAAATGATTGTTTGTTATTTTGTTCGGTACAAAAATTGCCTAGACTAATTTTAATTTAAAATAAGCAAGTCAAACATTATATACGATGTATAATAAAAACTGCAACATCTAGATATATCGTATCAAATTTAACCATAAAAGTGATGTACCATCGTGCCCAAAAAAATTGGGACATTAAAATCCAAAGAGCCTCCCGATTTTGCTTAGATTGCTTCGCGGATAAAGAAGAAAATTGCCATTTTAGGTGTTATAATAATAAGAGCCATATGTGTTGATAGGAGGTCTCCACTACATTTCATTCTAGGATCTAGAACGGCCGTGCGCTACATAGAGAAAGGGTCAGAACCTACTGATATTCTCGATAATGCACGACCATATATCGCTCGTGTAACTATGGTTTATTAAGAGCAACATAAAGGGAATATTCTTCCTTGGCTTTCTCGTTCTCCCGATCTGTCCTCCATAGAACATGTATGGGACATGTTGGAGAAAGCCTCAGTAGATTTCTTAACCAACCACGTACTTTGGCAGAGTTGGGAAATATAACTCAAGTTGTGCGGGAGGCAATTCTCCAGGAAGACATCGAATATTTCATTTAAAGCATGGCTAGAGGCACTGCTGAGTGTATAAATTCTCACGGTGTTTATACTAATTATTTAAATTTCAATAACTTTCAGTGAGTTGTTTTACATTAACGGGTCATTACTTATAGGAAATAATATTGTATGTTAATTATAAAACGGCAAGATTTGGTTAAGTTTAATACATTTATTTATAGCTGTTGCAATTTTTATAATATATATATATATATATATATATATATATATATATATATATATATATATATATAAATATTTTTAGATTAACAGTACCTTCTATTGTTACGTTTAATGTTTCCATACTTTTTCACTGTTTTTCTCCTGCTTTTACCAAATAAAGTAAGTCTTTAATATGGAGATCCAACAAAGGTAAATGAAATAAAATTTAGGATTATATCCTATCCTGGTAATGTGCTTCCTACTCAACTTTTAAATAAAATGTCATTAAAGATCAATCGATACATATCAATCCACATTATTTTATACCTATAAAACTAACTTAGAATGTAAACGATAAGAATAAAAACGAATATTCTCTTTGGACTTACGACTACAAAAAAACAGAATAACTAAACTAGGCAAAACACGTTTTTAACGAACATAACAATTAAAACCCAAAAAACGGAAATCAAATATAGATATAATTTTTTAGCTGATTTTTGAATCCGATGTTGTTATTAATCACTACTTATTTAAAAATTCTTTGTATGTATTTTAAACAAGTGTTTTTAAAAATTTTAGTTCTGTCCTTTAAGAATGTTTCCTAAAAAAATATGTGATTACTTCTGTGTATGTCAAATAACCCACATCTCAATACGAGTAAAAACTGACAACCTTTTATCTTATGATCAAAGTTTACCATTCATGTAACCAATATCATCTCAACTTTAAATACCAATTACTTATCCAGAAAAAAAACAAGTATTTACAAACAGTCCAACAACTATCAATGCCGGCAACACTTTTTACACCTCTTCTTAAATTTCCCGATACAATATCCAAACTTACATCATCCACTCTTCTTATCCTTTTTCAAAAAGCGGCAGCTCGCTCGGTGATTTTCCTCACTCTTCCTCTGCTACTAACACTAGCAAAATATCTTCCTCCATTCGCTGTTGTTCCTCTGCTGTCCACGTCCGAATCCATACTTTCACTCTGAAGAACTTTTCTTCTTTTCCTTCTCGGTCTTGCATTCAATTCGCTGTCTGAATTACTCGACGACCACGCCTTCGTTTTTCGCGGTCTCTGTCTCAAGCCTGTTTTTCGAGGAACATCTTCACTACTGTCGGAAGTAGATGAAGTTTCTTCCGAAGATACCTCCTCCTCTTTCACCACAAATGGAAGTTTTTTCTTCCTCGGGGAAGGTCTCCTCTTTGTTGTATTGCTTCTACCATTGATTTGAAAATCTTCATCTAGCTCCGAACTATTTTTTCTTCGTCTTCTCGAAGGAAGTTCATTTCTTTTGCTTCTCGAGCTGCTAGAAGTTTCGTTTGGTAGAAAGTCTTCATCTTCGCTAGACTGCTTTTTTCTTCTTCTACCTACATCTAATTTCTTTGATTTTCTATCAGAAATATCATCTTGGTCTTCACTTTCACTTTCAGAAGTAGTTTTAGCTTGTCTTCTTGGTTGAACAGGTGGTTTGTACTCTGTATCTACTACCTTACTTCTAGAACCTGTGGGTCTGTCACTGTCATCATCCTGTGAAGAAGAATCATCAGACTTCAACCTTTTGGTATACCTAGGAGGTTTATATGCTCTATCTGTCGCCTTCTTAGAGATAGAGGTCCCTTCATCACCGTCACTATCAGAAGAGTCATTGACATCAGCTCTTGTGTAGCTTGGAGGTTTGTACTCACTGTCATTAAAGTTTCTTGTCCCAGAACTAGAAGTTGAAGGCTTGTCAATGTCCGATTCATCGCTTCTCTTCTTTCCATTCGGAGGTGGCCTATTCCCATCTAACGCTAGTCTTTTATTGGTATAGTTGTGATCAAAGTCTTCCAGTAAACTTTGGCTTGATGTTGAGGCTTCTGGTAAAAACTCAGTGATAACTTTTTAGCCCCCTTTTCCTTATTCAAATTAAAACAAGATGGTATTTTGTCCAGCGTATTTTCTGACTCGGTCGCAGTATTTGATCTACTCATCGCTTGCAAGACACCTAATGGAGTATTATCACTATCGCTATCAAAATCAATCTGTCCAGTATTGTTAACTGCGTCATCTATTACGCTGACGTTCAATTCTGACGTGGAACTATTACTAGAAGATCCTGTTGCGAGATGGCGCTGTCGTTTTTTGCTCTTGCGCCAGTTTGAGAGAATTTTTTGATATGTTCTTCAAACATAGCGGATAGACGAACTGTCATAACATATATCTAAAAATAAATATGTTTTAATGTAAGAGATATGTTTCTAAAATAAATGAAACAAATGTAAATCGGAGAGAGAAGAAGCACCTTTTAAAAACTTACCCTTGACCTTTTGTTGGTATTAAACGTTCTGGAGTTTTGAAAAATCAGTCTCATATCTATACAAAATTCTTGGGGTATTTGGTATCGATTTTTCTCCAACTTTTCCTTTACTGTGCGCAAATCCATTGGGGTCTTGATAACCTAGTTGATAAAATAGGTACAAATTCAGTTTGTATGTTTGTAAAACTAAATAAAGTATGTGAAGTAATTTTGGGATGAATATGGCACTCTGTAAATTAGAAAATTATGTTGAAAAATAAAATTATTTAGTACTATAACTGGGACAGTATACTAGTTTTTTAAACATACCTGATGATAAGTCGGATATTTGTGTTTGTTAACTGGATCCCTAAATGCTACAGAATCTTCGGTTTGCCACATCAATTCCAACAAACCCCTAATAGAAAAAAAAGTTGCTATACAAAGATGAGTTTTTAAAGAAAAATGGATGTGTTTAAACATCAAGTTTAACTTCTCTGTACCCCATAGATGTGCAAAGCACTCTCGCTCCGTGGCGGAATAATTTCGTTCTTTGCATTAATCGATTTTAAATATATATCGGTATGGAAACCAAGCCGCCGACCTTAGCAAATGTGTATATTTAATCCTTTCCACCAGGCTACTATGTACAGGGTGGGCAAAATTGAGCGTTTTTATGGACATCTCAGTTATTACTGGAATTATTAAAAAACCGATGTAGGTGTTATGGGCTCGATTGTTAAGAAGCTAAAAATGGTATAGTTAAAATTTTAATAAAGTTATTTATCAAAGAGATACGATTGATTTTATCCTATATATCCTTTAATACAAGAAATAGCAAAAAATCATAAAATCAATTTTTGTAGATCTTTTTACGTAGAATTCACAGAAGGTATTCGATTTTTATACAGGGTTGCGTTAAAAGTTACGATACCAACTTGATGTTTTTCTTATGGAACACCCTGTATATTTTTTTACTAATTATTAGCCCTTGTCACTACGATTACAAATATATACAACATCGTATTATTATCTATTATCTCTAGTAGTGTTTAAATATTTAAATTTTAATATTTGTTTTTCAGCGTACCCCGTATAAACACCTTCTTTTACAATAATATTTTAAAATATTAATTAAATATAATAATTAAGATATTTTTTATGATTTATTCTAACCTTTATAAACCTTTAAAAGTATAAACACAGTAAAAAATATGTGGGGTTTTGTAAAAGAGCCAAATTCTTGTAAATTGCCTTTTAACTTTTTAAATTTGATTATATGTGGATGATGCCATTAGGTTATCAGGTGTAATATATATATTTTTTAATTTTTAAATGCTTCTAGACTGTAGCATATTTTTTAAAAGAAGTCATATTCTTTTGTATTTATAGCGTTCTTGTTAACATATATGAAACTTAGTATGTTTAAATTTTAAAACAAAAAAAAATGTTTTACAATATGTATTGTCCATCGTATTATCATAGCATGTTTTGTCAAATGATTCAATATTTGAAAGATAGGTTTCTAACTTATTTAAGTCTATTGTGATAATTATATACTTTAAGTACATTTTATTTAATTTTATATTTTATTGTATTGAAGTTTTTAATTTAATTTTCAATTTTTAACTTCATAACATCTCAATCATAGTGAGGTAACTTTTAATAGAAAAAAGTTTAAGTGTTGAAAAAACACTTTTTATAAATCTCGTGTTTTATACCTGCAATTTTCTATAATGTCCAATTATTTCATACTATTAAAAAAATATAACATCTTTTATCTTACATTTTAATGATTATCATATATCTATGTTGGCATTAATTTTTGTTTATTGTGTTTATTACTTTTTAAAGTATATAAAGGTTAGTATAAATCTAAAAATATATTAATTATTACATTTAATTATTTTTTTAAAATAATATTGTAATAGGTGTTTATACTGGGTACGCTCAAAAACAAATATTAAAATTCAAATATTTAAGAACTACAAGAGACAATGATACGATGTTTTATACATTTGTTATCGTAGTCACAAGGGCTATTAATTAGTAAGAAAATATACAGGATGTTCCGTAAGAAAAACATCAAGTTGGCATCCTAACTTTTTAACGCAACCCTGTATAAAAAATCGAGTACTTTCTGTAGATTCTACGTAAAATGTTCTACAAAAGTTGTCTTTATGGTTTTTTGCTATTTTTTGTGTTAAAGGATATATAGGGTCTGTCAATTTAAATTTTTCAATTTCCCCCTGTATCTCTTAGATAAATAGTTTTATTAAAATTTTTACTACGTCATTTTAAGATTCTCCAAAATCGAGCCCATAACTCCTACATCGGTTTTTAATAAACACAGTTATAACTGAGATGACCCATAAAAACGCCCAATTTTGCCCACCCTGTACTTCCCTACAATTCCCCACTGCAACGAACCTGCCGATTAGAGAAGAGCGATACCAGGCTTTTCGCTTCCGCGAGCAACTTACTCCCCACCACGAATATTTCCTATGATTTTAATTCCCTATGGTGGGTGAGTTCGTTTCCACACCGGTATAAATATAATTAATTTTACAAACTTCTATATTATGTCTAGTGTAATATTTATCATGGTCTTAGTTTTGAGATCAATATGTAAATAACTTGAATGTCTTAGCAATAAACAGTTAATACCTTGCTTCGATTTTCCAATCTTCTGGTGACTTCCATGATCTCACTGGAAGAGTTCTTAAAGACCTACTAGTTGAAGGTTGTGATATATCCACCTCAGGCTCGTCTAGAAAAAACATAAACAATAAATAATTCAGCATGTCTCCTATAAGCAACAACCGTAATTGTTTTTTATATCATGTATTAGCATGGTTTGATAAAGAACTAGATATACCGGGTGGTGCGTCGCCGAGCGGAAAATAGGAAATACCATGTAAATTTTAAGGGAGTTACTTATTGGCTTCCCTGTAGATTTTACAAAAAAATTGAAGATTTCTTTTTAAGAGACCAATATGACAAACCCTCGCGCAATTCGTTTCAACAAAATGTAATAAGCTTATCTTGAATTATTTAATTAAATGTAATTGCAAAATTACCAAATTTTTGATTTAGTTAAAACAAAACAGGCATCTGTAAAATAAATGTTGTCACTGACATGAGGAGAAGTGTCAATGAATCAGTGACAGCCTTACAACAAATTGTTTGTTGGTGGCTGCTGTCCGTTTAGTTTTAGCTGAACCGAAAATTTCGTAATTTTGCAGTTACGTTAATTAAACAATTCAAGATCCGCTTATTAAGTTTTTTGAAACTTGGCACGAAGGTTTGTCAGATTAGTCTCTTTAAAAAGTTATCTTACATTTTGTCTGTTAAATGTACAGGGAAGGCAATAATTGACATCCTAAAAATTTACATGAGATTTCCTATGTTCCGCTTGGCGACGCAACACTAAATTTGTCTATGCAAAACATTATAAAGATCAGATTCCAGAATATAGTTCTTTTACGATCAACTAGCATTTAAATAAAATAAAAAAAAGTAAAATTTACCTTCGCTGTTAGAAGAATCATATCCATCCACCAGTTGATGATATATTGACGCAATATTTATAGCATTATTGCCGCTCCTAAAAAACATTTTTAGATAAAAAAAATAACTTTGTACCAAAAAAAAACTTACTGTACAATCCTAAGACAAAGCTCGGTCAAAACTTTGGCGTGTTTGACAATAATACTGCGCTTTTGATTAAATTTCTCCGCGTTAGTAGCTATGTAACGTATATCAAACTGAGCTGCACTCATTCGTCTAAAAATAAAGGGAAAATAATTTGAAATTCAAAATAAAATTTTCATAGGGTTGCGCTTTTTTAAAAGAATTTACCTATAAAAATTGTTTTCAAATCTCGCCTTTATAGTTGATAAATCTATAGGGTATTCAACTATTAGCGCGTACGTAGGATATTCATTTATATCTACAGGTACTAAAAATGGTTCGGCTATAGCTAATTCCATGACCTGAAATTAAAAAAGTTTTGATAATGCTTATCAATAATTTAACTCAATTTTAATGTACAGGGTTGTCCAACGAATGGTAAACACCCGCGTAATTTCTTTATTTCAAAAGATATTGAAAAACGGTTTATACAAAAGTTGTAGGAATTTTAGAGGAGAATATGAGCTGTTGCCATGAAAACAATTGAACATCTAATAAAAAATTTATACGAAAAAAATATGGTTATCTTCCTTATTTTAAAAGGGAACACCCGGTATATTATGTGATTTTTGGATTCTCTAGAAAATTCTAAACCTTTTTCATATAGGGTGTTACATGTCTAAAGTTAAAAGTTTCCGGAGCAATGGACAATTGAAAATCAGTAAAATGTCTTATAGCCTATTCTATTAAATAGGCTGAAATACAAAAAATGTCAACAATGGGACACGTGCTCCAACAGTGTCGTTTGGTTGCCGTGCAGCGAGTGGATCAAACAGTCGTCAAACTTTTTGATAGTTTACTTGTCAAAGAATATTCTTCTACTATAACTATTTGTTAAAATGAACAGAAACACGCGTTACTCGAAAGACGAAATGATAGATATGGTGAATACGTTGGCGAGGAATGTGTATCAGTTGAGAGCGTCCAAACGACAGTATCTAAACATGTATCCCGACAGGCGGCAACCAAGATTGAGAACGTTGAAAAAATTAGGAGACAGATTCAGGGAGACCGGAAATGTAGGTTATAAGAAGAGAGTTGTTATTAATAAGCCTGTTCTCAATAAGGAAAATCAGCTACGAGTTTTGCTTTCCGTTCATGAGAATCCCATCCAAAGTACCAATTCTCGGAGCGAAGCCCTTGGTATGTCTTACACATCTGTGAAGAGAATTTTACAAAATCACAAAGTGCATCCCTATCGCATTTCGTATCTTCAGAAGCTACTACCTGGTGATAAAGAAAAAAGAGCAGATTTTTGTTCTTGGGCTATAGAGAAAATTGACCAAAACCATGACTTTTTTAAAAACGTGTTATTCACCGATTGAATCTACGTTTAAAAGTGATCGTACTATGAACCGACATAATATAAGGTACTACAGTCAACAAAATCCCTAATTGGAGAGGGAAATTATGAAACAAGGAAGATGGTCAGTGAACGTATGGGGTGGAATTATAGATAACTCTGTTGTTGGCCCATATTTTTCGAGGTTACTTTAACTGGTAACAAATATTTAAACTTCTTAAGAGAATCGTTGCCGACATTATTAGAAAATGTAAACCCTTCAAGTTAGAAGAAATACGTGGTTCCAACATGACGGAGGCCCCGCCGCATAGCACACGTGATGTCACTTTTTCTTGACTGAACGTCATGGATCGGAAATGGATAGGAAACAGGGGAAATCCATGGTATGAAAATAGGGAAGACGACGGACCGATTCCTCTGGCCTCCTAGGTCCCCGGACCTCAGCCCATTGGATTACTTTCTGTGAGGATTCATAGACAATTTCGTGAGATGCTACGCCTTGTGAAAGTCCAAATGAAATGAAAGAGAGGATACAAGAATCTTTTAGAGCTGTCAATCATGATATGCTACACAACACGTCAGAGAACTTTATAGAGCGCATGCATATGTGTTTAGCCGCTGAAGGAGGTATTTTCGAATCCTAGATGACGTTAATGGATTACTAAATGTTAGATGCTTTTGCTATGCAAATAAATGTTTCTTTTTTTTTTTGTTATTTAATTACAATTCGTTTATCTATCACAGATGTATTGCCACTTGAGTATTCCTGAATGTTTTTAATCTAAGAATTCTTAATAGAAACAGAAAATGATAGTGAACAAAAAATACTAGTATTATTGTGAAAAATCGTGGGTGCTCTGTGCCATATTTTTTGTATATCAAGCAACCCACGCTTTTCACAATAATACTAGTATTTTTTGTTCACTATTATTTTCTGTTCACGTTGTCCCATTGTTGACATTTTTTGCATTTCAGCCTATTTAATAGAATAAGCTATAAGACATTTTACTGATTTTCAATTGTCCATTGCTCAGAAACTTTTAACTTTAGACATGTAACACCCTATATGAAAAAGGTTTAGAATTTTCTAGAGAATCCAAAAATCACATAATATACCGGGCGTTCCATTTAAAATAAGGAAGATAACCATATTTTTTCGTATAAATTTTTTTATTAGATGTTTAATTGTTTTCATGGCAAACTGCTCATATTCTCCTCTAAAATTCCTACAACTTTTGTATAAACCGTTTTTCAATATCTTTTGAAAAAAAAGAAATTACGAGGGTGTTTACCCTTCGTTGGACAACCCTGTATATATTTCTTTTTAATTTTCCTTCACAAGTAATCCTACTAAAACCAAGCCTTAAATAGCAGCAAAGTAAGTAAGTACATAAGTAATACTTTTGTTACTTAAACCATGGTCTTTTAAGGCCACCCTGTATGATATAATTGGGAATATTAAATTACTGGTAATAATGTACCTGAGTAATTCCCCTAGCAATTGCTTTACAGGCAGTGTCGCGTTCACAGTTTGGCCAGTCTTCGGGGATAGGTTTTGTATAATATAGATCTCAGTTCATTAGCCAAAACAGGAATAGCAGCTTTTTCGTCTTCTCGGTAGAACCTATACAGCAAAAAAATAACCCATTATACAACGTGTCCAAGATAAGGAGGGCCAGTGTGGGCATCTTAGAAATGTAGAAGAGATGCGAAGTCGGTTAAATGGAAACAAAGCTGAGGTTTTATGTGCCTAATAATATGTTGTTTAAAAAGTTTTGAAATTCTGAGTATTTCCGAAGACATTTTAAAATAAATAACACTTTTTCATTGCCACTTTTTCTGGCCCATCCAATGGCGAAGTTAGTAGAACCATCATCAACTTTATTTTTTAAATACGGTCCTAATAATCTAATCTTAGAATTTAAAAGCTGATTTTAATACAAATTCAATTATGTATCACACTTTAGGATTTAGTCTTAATACGGACCAGTATTTTAGAAAATAAAAAAAAATAAAATTAATAAATCACTTTAATAAACCAAGAATAACTTAACAAAACCCCGAAAAAACAGGTCCGTATTACGGTCAAACCATAATGTAAATTCTGAATAAGATTAGTTTTAAAATTTCGATATTAAAATATCAGGACCGTATTTAAAAAATGTAAGTTAGTGATGCTAAGTGGGTTTTGTTAAGTTATACTTGGTTTATTAAAGTAAATTATTAATTTAAAATGCAGATTTAATGATTTTTTCAAATTTCTAAAAATACAGGTCCGCATTAAGATTAAATCCTAATGTGTGATACATCATTGAATTTGTATTAAAATCAGCTTTAAAATTTTAAGATTAGATTATTAGGACCGTATTTAAAAAAATAAAGTTGATGATGGTTCTACAAAACGAAACGTCGTATAATAAATAAAACTTCGCCATTGGATGGGCCAGAAAAAGTGGCAATGGAAAAGTGTTATTTATTTTAAAATCCGATTATAAATAGGACCAGGAAAAAAATGAAACAAATTTTCAATTTTTCGGATGTCTTCGGAAATACCCAGAATTTCAAAACTTTTTAAACAGCATATTATTAGGCACATAAAACTTCAGCTTTGTTTCCATTTAACCGACTTCGCATCTCTTCACATTTCCAAGATGCCCATACTGGCCCTCCTTATCTTGGACACGTTGTATACTTAAGTTAAATATTATGTGTAGTAGGTAAATGATCTACACATAATATTTAACTTAAGTATACACAACTTATCTTTCAATTACACTACTTGCGCTTCGCGGTCCCGTATTTAAAAAAAAATTTCCTGTGATATATAATATAATTACTTATACCGGGTGGTGCGTCGCCGAGGAAATTCCATGTAAATTTCAAGGGGTTAATTATTGGCTCCCCTATACATTTTACAGAAAAAAATGTAAAATAACTTTTTAAAGAGACCAGTATGACAAATCCTTGTGCCAAGCCTCCAAAAAATTAAATAGGCAAATCTTGAATTATTTACTTAAATGTAATTGCAAAATTATCAAATTTTTGTTCATGTAAAACCAAACAGGCACCTGTTAAATTAATGTTGTCAATGACATGAGGAAAGGTGTCAACAAATCAGTGACAGTCAGTATTTGAAAGAAAGTTATGTTTGTTTGTTGGTGGCTACTGTCTGTTTAGTTTTATCTGATGCGAAAACTTGGTAATTTTGGTAATTACATTCTATTGAATATTATTCAAGATTCGCTTATTAACATTTTTTGAAACTTGGCACGAGGGTTTGTTAGATTAGTCTCTTCAAAAGTTATCTTACATTTTTTTGTAAAATGTTCAGGGAGCCAATAATTAACCCCTTCAAATTTACATGGGATTTCCTATGTTCCGCTCGGCGAAGCACCACCCGATATGACTAAGTCTTACGATTTTCATCTATAGGCTCCATATCCCACGGACTCATTCTTTCCTGTTCTCCGTTACTCCAACGAATATCATAGCACATAAAAATTGAGTTAGGATACAGATCGCTTGCCGGCGACTTATCTGCGATTTCACCAATCCACCAATTGTCGTCTATCATGCAACGAAACCTAGAAATATGAACAGGATGTTAGAATCTGCGTTTGCCCTAAAAACACAGTTTTAACCATTACATGAACCAACAAATATAATATGTACATTCAAAATAATGTGACATTTCCCTGAATGTTAAAGTATTTTCAACCATTTTTAAGTGATTATTACTCTTAAAACTACAACTCTTATACTAGCTTTGTTTGGTATAACAAAAAGGTCTATTTTGTTTTTTTTCTTAGCCCTGGTCCCTTCAGGTCCAATTCGCCAGCTCTCCCCTTCCGGCTATGCTTTCCAGGGCTTCGTCGGCGGAAAATCTGAATTATAGAGCTTGTAGCTCCCAGAAATTAAAAAAAATAATAATAATAATAATTCTATAAATCGATGCAATGCATAAATTGACAGCTGTCAAACCAAGAACTGCTACTGGTGTTACGTATAACCTTCACTGTCACTACTAAAAGTTTCCATGGCACGCCCATCTATTTCCCGCCATTTTAGAAATACCTCGTGTTCACTACCAAACAGGATACCATCAGCTTATGAGAATCTTCACTCACAGCGCTTAGCTCCAGAAGAAAGATGCCGTCGATTTAGCGTGAATCCTTACTCGATACCCGAAGGTAAATACGCCCGCACAGTTCCTCCAACCGCCATACCGGGAAAAATTTTGCAGTCTTCTACGCTACGTCCACACCGTTAGAAGGTCGAACAAAGAGTCCATAACAAAAATTTATAACTTATATATTTTTAACTTTTTCTGTCAATAAACCGTTTGGTATCATCAGTGTAATTTAGGACTGGGTGTTTGGCATTAAGACCTCGTAAAAGTAGTTTTAACTGCTGAACTACACTATTTTCAAGGTCGTGAAGTTACATACATTTTAATAAAACACTAATTCTTGTCAAAGGAGTCTTTGGAGCACTCGTAACAACAAGAATAGAGAACGAAAAACCCTAATATGTAGAAATTATATTTATTTGTTTATAAATAAAACCATAAAAGCCTTTTTAAATTTTTGACATTTGTGACATAACTCAGTTAAACGGGTTTGGCTACAAAACTTTTTAAACCTGTTTCTACTTTTAAGTCCTACACTACAATATACTACACTACACTTTACCCATTGCCAAACAAAGCGACTATGGGTTGTTTAGGAAAAGAGCCGAAGTTTGTCCAATTTCTCCCGATTCAAAAACGACTACCAAATATTTTGAATACCGATACTGGGCTTGCTAAACACATTTTAGTTACTTTAAATTATTGTAGTGGGTTTCTTATTATGAATAATGTTTGTTTTCCGACCACTGTATGTAGTGTTGTTTTGACCAGACAACCTCGTAATTCTTTTGTATGTTTTTTTTTATTTCTTTAAGCCTATAAAGCTTTAAAAGGTGTTTATAAATTTGTTTATAAATGTGCTAATTTAATGTAAAATCAGAAATCATAAGCAAAGAAAGGAGGAAAAATCTATTCAATAGTAAAAAGCCACAAGCGTCATCAAAATAAGGACGGCAATCAACTATTGCTGTCTAAACGCGCTGAGGGATATAATTTGTGATAGCTCACTTCTCATCCTAGGTATCATATAATCCTAGGCTCACTTCTCATCCTAGGTATATAATATACTATTATTATATTTTTGTAAAAATATTATATATAAATTATATTGTTGTTATTACTAACACAATTTTAAATATCTACAAAGCTAAATAGCAAATATAGGGTTTGGTGCCAGCTTGGCGAGAGTAATCTTCTCTGGGCGGTCTTACCCGTTACCGCAATTTTTCCTTTAAAATTCCAATTTTCTTTAAAAACCCCACAAAACATTATATTTTAATAATGCATAATAAAATACAAATAATCACCTACATTTTGATATATATTAATGATGCAAATTAATACTTATGTATTGTAGTGACGTTTATTTTCACAGAAGAAAAAATGCATAAACCTCCATCCAAAACGTTTCTCGAAGACTGAAGGACTAAAAGCGGTTTTACGGAGCGCAAATTAACTAAGTTAGCATTTGAGCTTTAATTTTTGTACCAAGTGAGAGATATCAGAGCGATTAGAGTATGTTGCCTTTATAAATTATGCTGGTGGACCGAGTTACCCGCTGGGCGAGGCTTCCCGGACCACCCCTACACCTAAATCCTTAAATTAGTGTTACTCACCGATCACCAGGCTGCCAATCTCTAGACAACGCCGTTAAATAACACTGTTTCAGCACGAAAAATCCAGCACATCAGGCATATCGTGATATTTGATCGTTAAAACATTACCAGTCATCACCCCATCTTCGTCTTGCAAAGCTAATTTTAAACAACAAAGGCGTGGAGGCTTGATTTCGTACTGAATACCGATAACCTTACAGAACTCATGGTCGTTAAGTTCCATAGTAATCCATGGCAGTTGTTTTAGATCAGGTTCATACACGTTTTTCATTTGGACTGCTGCGAGATATAGTTGGTGACCTTTAAAAATTTAAAAAAATAACATAAAATAAACAGGGTATTATCAAAGTTAAGTCATTTTTTTAACAGCTTAATTAGAATTTTAAACGAATTATTGCGACACCCGAAATCAAAATTAGTTTCAAAAAATCACGCACTGTTGTACAGTGTGTCCAATCTAACTTGTCCACATTTTAAAAGTCTATAACTTTTTATTTCCTAAATTAAAAAAATGATCCAAAAACTAACTTGTACAGTGAATTATTAGGTTTTTTTTTCTGTTATGAAGATTACACAAAACAATTTTATAAAGAGAATATATGTATTGACATAAACTTACTTTTTTAATGGGAAACCCTGTATATTATACCACCCTTAAAAAGGTCTTTAAAACACATTTGATATATTTATCTTTAGTAGTTTCGGAAATATGACCATTTAAATCTGAAAAATATTATAAGCAATTTCCACTAATCCAGGACTAAGCTTAGACTGTAGATTTGTAGATATAATGAAAGTATATCCATTATTTTCTGAATTTAAATGGTCATATTTCAGAAACTATTAAAAAATGTAGTATTTTTATAAAGCTCTTTAAAAGACCTTTTTAATGGTGGTATATTATACAGGGTGTCCCATTTAAAAAAAATAAAGTTAAATCAATGTATTCTGTTAATAAAATTGTTTTGTGTAATTTTCATAACAGAAAAAACTTGATAATCCACTGTACAAATTTGTTTTTAAATCATTCTTTAAGTTAAGAAATAAAAAAGTTATAGACATTTAAAATGTGAAAAGTTAGATTGGACGCACTGTACAAATGATTGCAGTGAATGGGAAAAGGTAATAAGTAACTATTTGCAAAAATTAGATTAGTTCAGGAAATACATTAAAAACGCATTATTTACATACGGGAATAGTAAAATACAGTGTGTCCCAGGATAGGTGTTACAAGTAGGAATGGCAATGTGAGACGAGGGGTAAAACCGCGGTGGAATTGTGGTGTACAACACTCAGGAATTAGAGGAATTAGGAAAGGAATTAGTGTAATTAGTGAAGGAATTGGGGGAATTAATGAAGAATTAGGAGGAATATTAGTGAATTAGTAAATGAATTAGGGGAATAGTACTGGAATTAGGGAATTAGTAAAATTACTAAAGAAATTAGTGCTAGTTTTTGTTAGTTTTTTTCATTAGAAAATAATATATTTTACTTTTTATACAATAAACGTTATTAGGGTTAAGTTAAAAATGCATATATGTAGTAACTACAAAGTTACGATTTATTCAGAACAAGGGTAAAATTTTTATTACTTTTAATGCTGTTTAAATTAGTAAAACAAATTTATAACCGATTTTTTTTATTTTATTTAATAACATTTTGAATATATTGAATAATAATCAGTGATTTTTATTAACGCTTTCATTTAAAAAAAATATTTTTTCACTAAATTGCATTTTTTTCTTAAGATTTTTTTAACGTTAACTCTAAGTTTGCCTAGAAACCGTAACGAATTGAAAAAAGAAGCCTTTGGTTATTTTTTTATGCTATTTAATTATTTAAAATACATTTTTTGATTTTTTTATGTTTCGGAAGTAATATTTCCTGCACTTTTAAACCACCCTGTATATCCTACGGCGATTTTTAATGGCTTTTAGCATTTCAGATAAAGCAAACATCTTTATGAAGAATAATTTTATTTTCAAAACATTTTTAAAAAATACAAGTATAGTTAAGGCCATTCCTGGACAGTGTCTGTATTGGTTCAAAACTAAACGGGAATTCAACCTAGAGGGCGCACTACTCTGGGCGCTACTCTTCTCTGTGAATCACGCCGCTTAAATAACTATCATGAGTATCGCGCAATGTGCGTTGTAGAGTATAGAGGTCAATTTGTTTGAATACTGCCTTTATTTATGAATTAATAATTGTCGGAAATATCTAGACTTTTTTGGACTTGTGTTTATTATATATATTTAATTGGAATTGTAACATTTTTGTCCGATGAAATCCTTAATATAATTATCCTGCAAATGGTTTTTTACATTTTACTTTTTTAAAACTTTAATATATTTTATAACCAGATAGGCTTACAAACCCACCTGCGAAATCTCAATTTGTTTCAATTTCCTAATTTAAATATGTAAGAACATCAAAAATTTCTAAGGTTTGTGATTTAATAAAAAAATCCTTTATCATTTTTAAGTTTACGAACCACATTTAAATATCCATATAAACATCAAAGGAATAACTGGATAGTTTACATTATCCTAAAATTGGTCGATTAACCAAAAAAAATTGGTGGATAACCATTGTAATTAAGGGTATTATTAGTGAAATTAGTTGGGAAATTAGTGGAATTAGTCGGGAAATTAGTTGAATTAGGGAATTAGTTGAGAATTAGAGGAATTAGTTGGAAATTAGAGGAATTAGTTGGAGAATTAGAGGAATTAGTTGGGGAATTAGAGGAGTTTGTTGAGGAATTAGTGGAATTAGTTTAATTAATGGGAATTAGTGTACACATTTTTGGACCGCGGTTTACCCCTCGCAATGAGATATCGATTATTTTCAAATATTGATATGCCGGAACTTAAATATTGATAATCATCATCGATATTTAACTTCTCAATATATTGGTATCGGATATTTTGTTTATTTGTGGTAAATAACACAAAATTAAAAACCGTTTTTTCCGCTAAAATTTCTAAAACTGTGAAAAATGTTGTACAGTAAAATAATAAAAAAAAACTAAAGTGATAAGCTTATTTTTACAATTATGCTGTATTTGTTTACCTTCTACCTATTAAGACAAAAAAATAAAAAATGTAATATAAGAAGATATATAAATATTTTTTTCTCAAATATCGATATATAGCTTTTCAATATATCTAATAATCGATATTAGCCAAACGATATTTATCGATATCAATATATCGTCGTTTTTTTTTTAAATTTCGACATCACTAGTTACAAGAGGACAAATAGACCAAAAATTTTGGAATTTTTAAATTTCCTTTAGGGAAAACTGGTCGCATGGTCTAAACTGATAAGTACAAAATTTTATCCGATTGATAATGTACAGGCCGAGTTATAACTAAAAATGTGAAAAATGACCAAGAGTAAAGTACCATCATTTTGAAAAATAGGACAAAATTGTAGAAGTAAATGTTGTAGAAAATTTAATTTGATGTCAAAATTTAAAATTAAAGAATTAAAGTAAGAAAACATATTTTTGTCAATGTTTTTACATTATGCATTAACAGTTTTTAAATGAATGCTTTGCTTAAGAAAGCGAATTTAATTAAATATTTTAAATAATTAAATTTTTCCTTTGAATTCTGCTCCCTCTTGCCCATTATTTAAGTTGTATTTAATGCATAATGTAAAAATGACAATTAATTTTTTTTTAACTCTTATTCTTTAACTTCAAATTTTGACCAAATTCAATTCTCTACAACGTTTACTTATACAGTTTTGTTCTGTTTTTAAAAATAAAAGTATTTAGATCCTGGGCATTTTTTATATTTTTAGTTATAATTCGCCATGTAGAATATCAATTGGAGTAAAATTTTGAATTTATTAGTTTTGGACCATGCGACCAGTTTTCCTACAAATTCGATTAAAAATTTAAAAATTTTCGATCTCTTTGTCCTCTTTTGTAACACCTATCCTGGGACACACTGTACATCAATTCATAACCAGAAAAACTGTTTTTATAGTTATAAATTAACATATTATGCTTTTCTCATATGTAGAGCATGCATTTTAAATTTATTTCTAACCTAATTCCATTTTCGCTAAAAAGTGACTTATGACCTTTTTCCCACAAGCCGATTTATCACTAGTTAAATCCAGTATCACGCTAAAAACTGAGTAATATCTTTTTATAGTTATACCCAATATCAATGCAAAACAAATAATGTATTTTTGTTTTCTTTTTAATGACTACTTCATGTGGACTTTTTTATAAACACCTTTTGGTTAATTGGCCTTTCTTTATGAGTTCTACAAGCTGTTACCTGTCAAAAATAAGCTATAAAATCGTAACTTATTATTACTTTTAAAGTGTAACTCACCTTGAACAAAATACACAATTTCATCACCTATCTGAGGATAGTATGGGGATTTTCTTGGTCTTGTTTCTGCTAACCATTCACTTAGCTTGTATTGTTCTGAGATCTAAACAAGAAAAAGTCGTTTCCGTATTTCAAACATTATTTTCCTTGAAATATGTATCCCACCAAAAACATGAATGTAAAAAGGTGAGCCAAGTTCAATGCTTAAATTACGCTGGATTCGAAAAAAGAATAGAGATCCAAATGAGTGCCAAGTTCGGTACAAAATCGAAAAACCGTTTTATTTTTATATTTTTAACACTCCGTAGTTTAAAAACTAATGTCAAGTTTCACAATATATGGTTACCATCACTTTTGGGTTAACTATTTTGGCAACACCAATCACATTTCGGTATTTCGTTGTTTCTATGGTAACAAACCTATGGTTAGTGTTAACCAAATATTGTGAAACTGGCCGTAAGACGTTTAGGACATATGTTTATATGAAGTTTTTCCTTATTTTCTGTTGTAGAATCGCTCCGTAACGTTTGTCGGTTGAGTTACTGGACACCCTGTATGTATGTAGGTAATTTGATTGAAATTGATGAAAACTTTGATGTCTATTGGTGCCTAAACGGTGAGGTTTATCGACTTTAATAAAAAGTACCTTATTTTTTAAGTTTTTGATTGTCTATAAAATAGCACCCCCAGCTTTGCGATATCTGTCAAAATAAAAAAGTTATGATGTAAATAAATTTTAAGTTTTAGGTAAAGTGCCCTCTGGCGGTATTTAAAAACGTACTTTTGTCTTAAAATTTTAGAATCTGCAAAGCTCGATTTGTGTGGCAAATATCAACTGGATTGGTTAAAAAATAAATGCAATATGGCGAAAAAACCAAAATAAAAATTGAACTTTGACGGCTTGTAACTCGAAAACAAATGACATTTAAAAAAAAATTATATGAAGCTCTTATCTTATTTTGTCAAGTAGAATCACCCCTTAAGTATCGTGATCGATTTTTGAATCACCCTATATATGATATCTTCAAGTAGTTCTGATTTGACTTGGCTAGTTTTTATTACAATTAAAAAAATATTTAAATGAGTTTCTATAACTGGCCAAGTCAAACCTAACCTACCTTAAGATCTCATATATATTTCGATTTTGTACTCAAATTGGCACTCATTTGGACCTCCATTCTTTTTGCGGCGAAGCCCACAGCCCAGCATAATTAAAGACCTTAAAGTCAAAAGGGGCTATGTGCCATTAGGTATTTAAAAGTTATAAAAAACACACAGAGATACGCTAATTTTTTAATTGATGGCATATAGAACCCTATTAATATCGTTAGGCCTTGTATATGGAACCTTTTTAGGCAAAAATCTCATTTTTGGCACTTAGACCCTTTTAAAGGTAAGGTCTTTAATTTAAGTATCAAACTTGGCTCTTCTTTCTCACATTTATGTTTTTGGTGGGATATTATTACTTTTTGCAAAGAAAACTAGACAGCTATTTAGATTTAATATTTTTTCTTGCATTTCCGTTTCATAATTTTCTTTTTTATGCTATTGTCTGCATTTTCTTAAACCTTAAAAATAAAAGTGAGCATTACCCAATTGGTTCAAATGCTACAAATGAAAGAACCTTTTTTCTTGTATGAGGACCGCCCCCTAACCCACCCCCCTATTTTTTAAATTTTTATTATTTTCAGATTTTTTCCTACAATTACACACAATTACCGAGCTAGATTTTCTAAATTTCATAATTCTAGATCATCTAAAGGTGGATTAGGCTTTTGTTCTAAATGTCAGTCAGTTAGTGGAAAATTGACGAGTTTTAGACCTTCATATCTTTATAACCGTTTAAACTAGCTTTATAAAATTTGGGCTTCTAGTGGTCCTTATGTATTTGAATAAACACACATAGTTTCATTTCCTTACATTAAATATGTTTTAAGTTATGGAGGGGTCAAAAGTGGCACCAAGTGGTTTGTGTAATATTACATGCTGCGCTGTAGCCAATTCCTTTGTATGAACTTGACTTGACACACTGTCTGGAACAGGGTTGTCTGGATCGCTTTGATTTTCGTTTTCTTTGTTGACTATTATTACCTTAATTTTTGGTCCTTTTGAAGTACTGGCAGTTCCGCTAGTTGAGGGCATTGCGGCAGGCTGTTTTGGCGTGTGTGCCACTTTCGGCACTTGCTCTTTCTTGGTCACTTGGCTACTTTTGGGAGCAGCTGGCCTAGAAGAACTGCTTTGCTTAGATGTGGAAGGTTTGGGAGATGCTTTTCTGGATTTACCCTGCGAAAAAACACCTTGACTTAATTTATACTCATTTGGTATACATAACAGTTGGTATGCAACACAAGTATATGCGATATAGTGACTATGCTTTGAATGGAGCATGGCACTATAAGAAGAAAAGAGATCTAGTTCTTCTTAAATAACCCTGTATAGTTATTTAATGACTAAAATGAAAAAAGGTATCATTTTTTAACTGCTACTTACTTTAACAAGTTTAGTATTCTCTCTGCTAGACCTCGGCTTTCGTTCCGTTTTTCTCGACCTGAATTTTCATCTGACTCGTCCGAATGATCAGATTCTTCGGTGGTATCATCGTCGTCATCATCGTCATCGTTGTCTGACGATGATTGGTGATTATAATTATTATTTCGACGTTGTGGCCTAAAATATGGATGTTTAAACAGGGTTTAATATATGACTCATTGAATGGTACTACTTACCCTATATAGTGGAAAAAACTGGAACGGTGGATTATCCCAGCAACTGTCAAATATAAATGAACCAAATTTTGAGCAAAGGGGTAACTAAACATGAAAGGCGCGCTTGTGGCTGCTCCGGTTGTATCGGCAGCGTCGATCTCCGGAGTTAAGCAGTGAAGTGCGCGCCCATAACTTGGATGGGTGACCGGCGTTGTCGGTTTTGGGCAACGGCACGCGGTGTTCTGCTCGGGGGTGAATGAACGGACCGAGCAACAACCATCCAAGTTATGGAATGAATGGTGTGTGAATGGGAAGGAGTAGGGGTCAAGGTACAATAAGCCTTCAGGCTGCAGTGCACCACCTAGGAGAGCGGTCGTCGGGCCTGGGTGGGATGACCCCGAAAGGGCGAAAAAAAAAACTAAACATGAAGAATTAAAAAATTGTTTGGCAAGATTGCATAGTTTATAGCTTTCTTTGTAGGTTAGGGAATTATGAAATTTTAAATGGTATACCCTATTTTTTTATTGTAATCAATTGCTTTTATAAACTTTATTATGACCTGATATTATCTTTTTTACTTCTGTAAATTTCCGAGATATGGCAATATGTTTTTTCGAAGTTTATACAAACACGGCTAGGTATGGTCAATTTACTAAAAAACAATCCAACCAATATTTGAGGTGAAACTGGACCTTCTAAATTCATGAATAGCATTTTTGCGACGATTTCAAGATTAAAAAAAAAAGTCAAGGCAAGGTTATAAGGAAATTTAATTATGAAACATCGCAAATGCAATTTCTGAATTTAAAATATCCAGTTACTCCCTTGTACTAATTTTGAGGAATTTCGGTTGGATCGTTTTTGAGATAATTTTTTTTTTTATCTTTGGACAATCCACGAAGCCTAAATACTAACGTACCGTGGGTGTCTAATTGACCATACCTGGTCGTTTCTGTATTTATGCTCGATGCCATATCTTCAAAATTGACAGGAGTAAAAAACGATAATATCAGGTCATAATAAAGTTGATACAAGCAATTGATTAAAATAATAATAAATAGGGTATTCCATTAAAAATTTCAAAATTCCTAACCTACAAAGAAAACTATAAACTTGTCACCCTTGCAAATACAATTTTTAAATTCTTCATATTCAGTTACCTTTTGACACAAAATTTGATTTATTTATATTTAAAGGTTGCTGAGATCATCCACCGTTCTGGTTTTTCTATTGACCCTGTATAAAACAAACATTTATTGGGATTATAATAATTATAATCTTACCTTCTCTTTTCGGTTCAGCAATTTCTTCTGCCCAGTCTGAGAATGAAGATTCGCCAGAATCAGAGTCGGTTAATGCATTAAGTGGTACAACGTCGTACTTTTCATAATCTTCCGCCTACAAAAATATTTTAAGAAGAATTTAATTTTTTTAAATAAGAATAAAAATAATATAAATTTTACATATTTCCTGCGAAAAAGATTAACATAAAAATGGACTTATTTATTATTAAGAGAGAAGAAAATATCATATTTTAATAATTATCATGAGTTTAAGAAGCAACAGTGTTTTATTTCCGATGTTTTGCTATCCTTATTTTATTAATAAAAAACTAAGTAAATTTTTCTTACCGCTAATGGGCCGACATTTCTTTTTGGTTTTCTCGTGACTTTATTTCCTCGCTTCCTCTTATCTTTGGCTTTCGCATTGCTTGGTCCAGCTGTAGAAATCATATGCGGTCTTTGTCGAAGCTGTTTCTGATATTCCCTCATCTCGGCATCTTCAGTTAATTTTCTACAAAACAAAGTTCTGACTTTTAGATATACAAACAAGTGTTCGTAATATTTATAATAGGGTGTAAGAAAACTCAGAAGGGATTAAGTCAGGTGAAATTGCCGCCCAATGGGTGTTGAGTGTTTGAAACTAACTATAAATACCCCTTAAGTACAAAGATTAAAATGGTTAATATCATATACTATGTAAAATATTGGAAATATATAATATACTAAATATATTTGCTGTGTACCTTATTTCATTGGCTCTTTCTAAGACTGAAGGTGGAAGAGGTTGAAGAAGTACATTTTTCTTCCATTCAATTGTATGATCTGTTTGCCAATCGCCTCTGGACTGCCGTATTCTAAAAATTGGAATGGAATATACAATTTTTTGAACTAAATATTGGAAATATAAAAATATCACTGAAAAAAGTTCTCCATATATTTCGTTTAATTTTGGACATGGGATATTCAGTTTAAAGGCCTAAACTAGCTACTATTATTAAACAAAACGTGATATTTAGCTTGTATGGACACTTACCTTTGGCTTCTATGAGAACCTCCTGCATTCCCCCTTACGTCTTCATCTTCAGAGTCTTCCAATAAACGACGTGGAACATCCTGTATTACTTCTTGAGTTCCTAATTTAAAATATCAGATATAATCCTATTAATAACAGTACCAGGGTTTCCACTTAAGATTTTCAATCAAAAAAGTAACTATATATGATCATATAATAATATTTTAAAAAAGTAACCTTAAAAGTGACTCACCAAAAATTCGCGAGTCTATTTAAAAAAATGCATCAGAAAACCATTTTTTAATCAACACTGACAAAACAATGATACTAAAACTAACTAAAAATGTTTATTTTCTTAGTACAGGTTTTGCAAACTACTATGTGTTCCGTTTCTTGTCTTAACCAGACAGAATAAGAAAAACCACTTTCATCACCTAGGATAAACCAAGATTTCAATATTTTACAATTCTTTTCCATATTTAATTATTTTCGTATAAACAAAATGGCTCAAATTACATGCCACATACTTTCAGAACCTATTTCTATAAACAAAACTTGTTTCTGTCAAAAACTATTAAATTATGCTCACATTTAAAAGCCTGCAAAAATAAAAATTCTAGAATGAAATCCTGAAACTAATCACCCTTTAGCAAGTTAGTGGATTTTTTAATTATTTCTCAAAATTTTTTAAATTCTGGGTTGCCTTCACCAATTGTCAATGTATAATTGCTTACAACAGAATCTACATTACTCAAGCAGTTAAACATTCACAGGCGCGAAAGTAAGTAATTCTACTGTTTAACCCAAAATTTTGTGTTGAAAAACAAGACAAAAAGTGACTAAAAAGTGATTTTTATAGCACATTTTACCAAAAAAAAACTTTAATGATCTAGGCCTAAAAAGTCCCAGTGGATGCCCTGTACTACCTTATACAGGGTGATCATTTTTAAGTCGGCACTATTGCTAACCTCTTTATTATTGGATATACGAAGTCGGTTGAATTAGTAAAGTTGTAGTATTTTTTCCGCTAATTAACGTGCTGCTAACAAAAAAAACAATTGATCATCGGGTTTTTAATTTACTGCAAAAAATATACTTTTTTTTAATTGAACACCCTGTATATTATACCCCATTCAAAAGATCTATGAAAGAGCATAAAAAAAGTCCTCATGTGTTATATCCAGTTTGTAATAATTTCGGAAATATGGCCATCCTCGAGAATTTGATAGTAAACTGGCATTTTAAAAATTGAACACCCTGGATATTACATCACCATTAAATAGATATTTTAAGAGGCGTTAAAAAATACCACATTTGATATATCTGTCTATATCTATAGTTTTGGAAATATGGCCAATCAAATCTAAAAATTAGTAGACATAATGTCTACTTTATCTTTGACACTAAACTTAGTATATTGAGATAATTTTGAGATTTGGATGGCCATATTTTCAAAACTCTAAGAGATAGACATAGAAGTGTGGTGTTTTCTTTAAGCTCCTTAAAACATCTATTTAATGATCATGCGATATAAGGGGTTTTTACTTACAAAATGCCAGTTTACTATCAAAAATCCTATTAAAAATTGGATAAAACACATAATGACTTTTTTAAAGCTCTTTAAAAGATCTTTCGAATGGTGATATAATATTCAGGGTGTTACATTTTTGCAATAAACCAAAAACCCGACGTTCAATTGTTTTTGTTGGCAGCTCATTAATCAACGGAAAAAATACTACAACTTTACTAATTTAACCGACTTTGTATCTCCAATAATAAAGAAATTTAAATTTTGAATTAAACAAACCTCTATTTTCAAGCCTCTGCCTCATAAAAACATAAAATTATTTTAATCTGGAAACGTTTTAAGACCTAATTTGCTGTAATCATCAAAAAAACATTTTTTTTTAAATTTAATTTAAACTATTCACAATAAAGTCCATTTCAAATAATTTAAAATTATATAACACAATAGAATCCCAATAAAATTGATTTTTGTTAGAACAAAACCAAAGTTTCTGTTGTTGAGGAACCCTTAAACATTGAAATCCCAAAAACAGTCTAATTTGTTTTCTATTTATTGATTTTGATGGAATAAAACTATCGTTTTTGTTAGGACTTAACTAATGGATGTATTTATCAAATCAATTGTCCCATTTTTTAAAATGGTTGTTGTGATAAAAACCATATAACATACCTTCTATATCCATATTTGGTGTAAGCAATAAAAAAAAACAATAAAATGAAAATTACACTAAGAATAATACGAAAGTACTTTATTACAGAAGATTATTATTTTGTTGTAGTCTTCTTTTAATTGTTGTTCTTTAAATACCAAATTACACCTTTTTTCAGTAGTTAAGAAGCTTTATTTTTGGGAATACAACGTTTGACTTACCTTCATTTCCAATAACAATATTGGGCACCAACTGGTCCACATTACAATTTTCCCTTCCAGGAACCAACCTCTGCAACATGGGGGATATGGATTCCCGTCTATATCGACCAAAAATGGCGGCGGCATCAAATGTGGCGGTACCTGCGTCTGTTCGTCTAGTACCCAGTAGTTTTGATCTCTGACTAATGGACGATAGTCTGTGTGGAAGAAGAGTTCTTTGGGTAGCTAAAAGAAAAATATAGTTGTTATTTAAAAATAAATATATTCTTGGACAAAAAACCATAATAATTATAAACAGTTATGTTTTAAAATTAATGTTACTGTCAAACTTTTTAATTTAATTTTACAGGGAAAATAATTACCTGCTCATAGGATGCACTGCCAGTTCCAAACCCAAAAGTCAAAATGTGTCCATGAGAATCGCTTGCTGCTATGATACATCCGTCTGGACTCCATTTTACATCAAAAATGGCACCATACCCTTGACCTAAAATACATATTATTTCTTTTTTTACCAAAATCATATGAAATTAAAAAATTAGAGGTTAAAAAAACATGTATCTAAATCTACAATAAATACCTTACTAACCTTCTATAGTATTTAAATATTTAGCAACAATCTCTCCTTTATTTATATCCCACACAAAAAGCTGACCGTCATGTCCAGCTGATAAAATAACATCATCATCATGTGGATGTGGTTCCAACACATACACCTCATCAGTATGTCCTATCAAAGCAAAATAATTTATAATTACCACAAATCCAAAATAATTTGAAATAATATAAAAACAAATCCTGAAACTGTCACCAATAAAATATTGGTATTATTATTAGATGGCTTCCCATTATATTTAATAAATGAGTTTTTACTAATATTATTATTAAACATACCAGTCAATACTTTTACAAGCTGACCATTAGAAGCAGTCCATATTTTCAAAGTATGATCACTAACTGCAGTTACCACCCAGGAATCAGATCTATCCCAGGCAACCATAGTCACTCTAATTTTCTTACCATCAAAATCAGAATTTGCCTTTTCACTAAAAAATATACTTACATTGTATTTTTACATTTATGAACATCTCTGTTTGTATGCCCATAATTTGTAAAAAGCTAGTTTACCAAAATTTTAAACTTACCTGGGTAATTTTGTTGTCATGTCCAAATGGATATTCTTCCATTGCTGGCGTTCAAACCACCAAATAATTGCAGTTCCATCTTTACTGCCAGAGAGAAACCTTAAGCCAGAGTGAGCCCACTGCATTGAGTCGACTCTATCAGTGTGAGCCTCTGTTTCTAGGATTCTCTGTGGACCTTCATCGCCTAATATATACCAAGGAAAATATCTTGTAATAAATATAAAATAAATTACAAAAAAACTAGTATGAACTACAAAAATAACTTTATTATACAAAATTTTTAATAGTCTGATATCCCAAGGTGGGCTTAAACTTTGTTTTCTTTCTCTGCAAAATAATTAGGTAAATAAATACCAACAATATGTCTTTCCATTTCTTAAAATTTATTATTTAGAACTTTCTAAAGCTTTTTTATTTTTATTTAAATATTAAGAACTATTATTTGAGTAAAGTCATCCTTTAAGATTTTTAATTACCTTTCATATAGTAGACCCTAACATTGTGATCAGCAGATCCTGTGGCTAAAAATGTTCCCCCTGGACTAAAAGAAGAGCAAATCATTTGGGCTTGTCCTGGTCTAATTTTTCTTGATACAATATCGGGGTATTTCTGAAAAAAGCAAAATAAAAAATGGTTTAACATAGGGGTACTATTAAAAAGTCTCATAAGAGTGATCAACAACCACATAACTTTTTACACAAGATATTTAAAAACAGAATACAGGTCTGGGAACGAAATCACTGACCATAGGAAATTATATAGTATGTTAAAGTCTAGGCAATATTCGAGGTGTGGTGTACCTGAGCCATGTCGCTGCCCAACAAAACGCGAAATCGCTGAGCCAGTAGCCCTTGAGCTTGTTCGGCTCGCGTTGGCGCTCCCGTTCTAGAGAGGAATTTTCGGAGAATACATAGCAGATTGGTAGAAGGGATTGAATACACGTATTTCCTATGGTCAGCGGTTTCGTTTCCATACTGTTATATTGTAAACTACTCTACCTGAATTCAACTTTATCTACTCCAACCAAATTATATGTCCAGAAGGCAATAGATCCATCAGTACTCGTACTAATTAAGTATTTTAGGCCCCAACAAGGTGTTGGGCAAAAATTTACAGAGGTTATCATGCCGGTATGACCTGTAAGTACTGCTACAGGAACTCCAGTTTGAAGGTTCCACACCTAAATTTAAATTAACCAGTTTTTGACAAAATCAACAACACCGACTTATGTATGTGGTATTATATTTTAAATAATGTTCCATCTGACAGACCACACAGGGGTTTTTATCAAAGCGTTTTGTTATGCCAAATGTGGTCTTTCAGATGCAACACTATCTAAAATATATTTTATCCCATACATAACTCAGTTTTGTTGATTTTGTCAAAAACTGCAGTTTGCACATCACCTCCTCATTTCATGAGCAATATATTTCAGTTCATAATAAGATAGATTTTTATTTACCCTTAATATTCTATCTATGGAACCAGCAGCTAATAGGGAATTTTCTGGATCAATTGCAATGTCGGTAATTTCTGAAGAAGCACCCCTAAATACAGCAATGAGACGCCCTGTATATGTAGACCAAAGTTTTATTAATAAATCATCAGCTCCAGTTATGACATATCTAAAAATAGAATGTAAAATCTTTATGCTAAGTTACAATATCAGTTGTAATTTATGGAAGGTAGTAGCTATAAAAACAAATGTTACATTTTACACCGAATAAATATTTCAATATTTTACCTTCCTGAATGATCAAACAACAAACAATAAACAGCTGATAGATGTCCCAGAGTTATTCTTTGTACCTGTACCCCACTATATATCCTTGGTGTAATAGCTCTGTGCCTAGAAAATGGTCCAGCAACTTCTCTACCACGAATACTATTAACTAAAAGAAAAAATTTATTAAATTGATAAATGGTAATATCAGTTAATATCAAATAAAATATTTTTACCTATATTAAATGACGATTTTAATTCCTGTATTGGAGCCCCATGTATTCTAGTCACATAATTAGAATACTGCCTATAGTTGTGATAAACCCCATTTTTATCTTTTGCTTTTGGACGGAAACTTAAAAATGATGAAATTTTGGCACTATTTGGGTTTAAGCATATAGAGGCTTGACTGCAAAGATAGTACAAGAAATCTTGTCGAATATATGGGTATTGTTGTTCCTAAAAAGATGTAAGTAAATACTGAAATCTGTATTGTTACCTAGAATTCCTAAGTATTACATACCATATCTTCAACATATCTTTCATGTTGATATCCTTCCCAATCGATTCTTCTAGGTAATATCTAAAACATACATATTATTGTACATAATATAACAATTCACAATCCCTAATAACATTTACCTTATGTTCCTGTAGCTCCTCATTTAAAGTCTGCAAATAAAATCATGTATTAGTTTTCTAGAGATCCGTGAACTTCTATTTTTATTTTCATGACTTACCTGTAGAGTTCTTTTTAATGTCCCATTAGCCAAAAACCTCTGAATTAAAAAGTAAACATCTAAAATAAAAGCATATCATTTCAAATTCTGTTTACGAAATACCAATTAATCTTACCTGAGGTCAAACGAGAGGATGCTGGATTATTTTGTTCATCTTTGTTAAACTTAACTATCTCCATTTTAGTTAAAAATATTAATTATATTTTTCGTAAATAAATAAAGAACTGGATTACAATTTTTTTTTGAGGTTAGGTTTTTAACTGACACTTTGTCTTCTTTACATGTTCTTAAGAAAGTCTGAGCTCTAAATAAATCGCAAGAATATACTTTTGGCTCAAGTTTGTCACCTTCGAGCATGAACGTACTAGAAGCAACCTTGTCACATTACCGGGCGAAACGATTGCATGAGAAGGAACGCAATAGATGTATTTTCCTCTGATCGCCATGGATGATGACGATGAAACGGATAAAAAATACACGATGAGCTAGGTAACAACGTTATCGTATATTGTTCAGTAAAGCAACAACAAAGCAGGACCGATGCATAGAGTGAGTTAGAGAGGGATTTCGGAAAAAAAAATCGTATAAAAGTGTTATTGTACTAAAATAGTTCTGTTATTTATAATTGAGTAAGGTACAATAATGCTCTGCTAATACAGAAAGCAATGCTGTAATATTAGTATACATTTAACATCTATCTATAGCCACGGCAGCTTCCAAAAAAGCTTGGATTTCTCTTCGAGCCAAAAGTATTTTTCCCCTTCTAATTCTATACACTTTATATGTGTCCCAAATCCGACCTCCCTTGGGCTATTGTTCTCTCATATCTGGGGCATGGGCGTCCCCCACAACCCTAAGCATTCTTGATTCTATTCAAAGCAGAGCTATTCGTCTCATTAATGATCCTTCACTTACAGAAAGGCTTCCCTCTCTTGCACATCGTCGGGCTGTGGGGGATTTATCGCTTTTATAGGTACTTCCATGGCTTCTGCTCTGAAGAATTGTCCAGTATGGTTCTCTCCACTTACGGTTCGCAACAGAGAAACTCGTGGTTCCGCGCGTATGCATCCCTATACGGTCCAACTGGACGGGCCCCGAACTTCCCACTTTGTTCGGATCTTTTATCCCTAAGAGTTTCTAGGTTGTGGAACCTGCTGCCCCGCGGAGGTCTTTCCTTCCCTCCCAAATCTTCAAGTATTTAAGTCCCGTGTCAACAAACTTCCCCTCTTACCTCGCTTAAGACACCCGGTACGTTAGTATCCACGGTACCCATAGCATTGTGGAATGTGTCAGCTTAGTTTACATCCCAGTATTCAGTATTATTTATTTAATTTCCATCTGTTGGTATTCTACATGCGTTAGACCGTCTCTTTTTCACGCATTGCCACTGAACCTTTCTGACTTAAGCTCGTGCTGTATATTATTGGACTTCAGCAAAACTCTTGTTACATTAAGCTGTTTTGGTCTCACATCAGATTTAAAGGGCCAAAAATAAACTCCTTATGGTAATTTAGGTTACACTATTTATTTCTAAAGAAATATATCGGGCATATATTTTCTAACAAAGTTAGAGATTCAAGTGTTTTTGATAAAAATAAATTTTATACAAGAGGACTATTCTACAACAATTTTTGACCGGCGTCTGAAGCCTAATACGGTCCTGGTGAGCATCTGTCAAGCGGCCATGTTCTACTTTTGCGCTTTGTTTTTGTATTTGACACACTACTTTCTTTTATAATTATAAAAGGCTTAAATATGGTTTTTGGGATTATGATTTGACCATAGAAAACCTGTTATTTTCCCTTGACCACTATTTATCTTTGAAGTTTTTATTTTCAGGCTTATTTGTTGTTTAATTTAATTTGGGTAGATTGCCTTGGAGCAGACAAGTAAATACGACACCATAGTGACAACTCTTCAAAAGTAACGTAACCAACGAGGTTATAAAGTTTCTTTTAATAACCTCGTTGAACGTAACGCCCTCATCCCTAAAATTAAACGAAACTTAGGTCTGTTAAGGGCCAGTTTAGGTACCTATGAAATAAACAAAGGGCATTCCGGATACATACATAAATAAACACCTTGTTTACTTCAATTTCTTCATAAGTAAATAGTTTTCCCGTAGATTCCAGGAATTTCGAGTTCACTGACCGGGAATTTTATCGGTGTTTCTAGAATTTCGAACGCACCTATAAAAGCTGTGAAGTTAGATGCGCAGCCTTTAGTAGCCAATTTAAATTCAAAGAAAGAGGAAGATTACGTCGCCATTTTGTTGTGAAAGATTATAGAATATAACGTGACGGAAGTTTTTAAATTTTTGCTAGATTTCATAGTAAAAGTTGTGATAAAACAGTTTGAAAAGAGTTGAAAGTGTTAAAAAACGTTTAAGAAAGTTCTTCATATTTAAGTAAAGAAGTAAGAGAGACAAAGGTGTTACTCGTTCATGATGGTGTCGAATAAAAAACGTTCCAGATATAATTCTGAAAGCACGACAGACGAGGATACTGGAGACATGGAATATATGCCGAATAATCAGGTATTTACCACAAAATTTGGCTCTTGTGAACAAAACATAACTAATATGCATAAATTTCAGCCAAAGGCAACCAGAAAGCCAACAAGGACACCGAAATGCTTTTCAAAAAATGCACTTATGGCACGAGAAAACCGCTTGAAAAAGAAGGTTTACATTTCCAGTCTCGAAACCCAAGTGTCCTCATTACAGAAAGAAAATGGAAAGCTTAATGTCATTGTTGAGAACCAGTCTTTTATGATTGAGGAACTGAAGAAAGAAGTCAAATACCTGAAAAGTGTCATTTCAAACAGTGAACAGATTGGCAACCTTATTCGAGCCATCAATTCAAGCACTGGAATGTCAGTGACTTCATCACTCAACAAAGAACTAACTGGCAATACAAAGAACATTGCAAATAACAACCTAGAAACAAAGATAAAGCCTGAAGTGGACAAGTGGGGACGAACAATACAAAACAACAAAATATCAACAAGCAACTTTGATCTAAATAAACATCCATGGGAGGAAAAAGATAAAGCTTACATCAACTATCCCACACCAGAGTCCACTAATTCTTACTACAGCAGTCCTGAATTTGAGGAGCTCAACAATGACGGTCTTCTTTTGGACCTAGACATACCATTGACAATGAATAATGATGATTTACTGGGCATAATAGATGAGCAGTCTCTTGATCCAGCCAGTGTCACTGTTGATGAACATAATTACCACAACCCAGTGAAATATGAACAGGACACAGTTAGCAATGAAGATGACGTTGGAGTCTGTTTACATGTGTCAAAAAATAAAGTGTCTCTAGAATTTTGCCCATCATGTAGTGACAATGCTTTAAAAAGCTCAACTCTAACTTGAAGTTGAAATCATAACAAAGCATGGGATTTAGATTAAAAGGTTAAAAAAATGTCTGTATCGGACCATGACTTATATTTTATTAGAGAGTTATCATTCAGACATTTTTTGGAACATGCATAAAAACATAATTTTTCATTCATATATTGTTCGTACTTCATTTGTGTTCACTTTTCTTACACATTGTTTTAAAACCAAAAAAATTGTTTCTTCTTGTGAATATTATGTTTTAGGACGAGAAGAGATTTGTTGCGGGAAGTTTTATGATAATAGTTGCTTTGAGCAATAATAAATGAAATGAAGAGATATTCTGGAGGGTTTTGCCCTCCCCAATACCTACTTCAAAGTTGTCTTAAGGTGTGGTATATTTTTATTTTTGAGTTTGCATTTTGGAAAATTTACCTTAGAATACTTAAAATACCTAGAACAGTTTAGCCCAAAAGTTTGGGTTTCTACTATGCTGATATTTATATATTTTTTTTATTTAGGCACTTTCTTAAATTGCTTCAAAATAGCTTTTGAAGGTAGATATGCAGTTTTGTAATTTTTGTAATATTTTATTAGGGGAATTGCAAAATAATGTTTTAAAATACAAGGTTGACAAAAAACACATGTAACCTTATTTTCTAAGCATTTCTTTAATTTCAAAAAGTTTTCATAATTATGGCTTCCTAAATGGAAAGAAATTACATAACTATTTTTAAAAAATATTTGAAGCGTGGTCTATATTAGACATATTTATATCCTTTATTAAACCTAGTAGGTGGGGTATATTTAATATCTATTTTATAAAAAAGTATTTATCCTTAATATTCAGGTATAGTTCTTTTGCAGGTGTATCAAATAATATCAGGAATGTAATTTGATACCTTTACTTGAATATATTTGAATTTTGTGTAAAGCTTAGCGACAAATTGAATTTCAATGTGTAAGACTTGGTTTTACGCAATTCAAATATGTTTCATTAGTTTGTGATATTTGCCTTTAATGTTTTTGGTACACCATGCATTTCTTAATATATACATTTATTTTAAAAAACTTTTAAGTTTTTAAAATATTTATATTAAACTATAAAAAAATGGTAAGTAGGTATAACTTAAGAATATCAAGTAAAGTTAGAACAATTATAATATTCATTATAAATAATATAATATTACATCCATTTTAAAACTATTTTCTTCCTAAGGTTTTTATTTAAGTTTATTTTAGCTAAACATCTTTAGTTAAATCTGTGATGCTTGTAAAGAAAAGACTAAATAAATATATAATTTTTTAAATTGTGGAAAAATAATTTATATATTCTATATGTAATAATATTTTTTAACCAAATATTGTAAATATTCCCAAAAACAAATAAACTATAAAAAATAATATTATTCTTTATCCATAAGTGAGGAAAAAATAAACAAATAATAAAAAGTTGATATAATGGTCTGTTTTTATTTTTATATTAAACATTAAGAGCTACAATTCAAAACGCAGTTTTGATAAAACCAATTTTAAGAGTATCCCACAGTTTTTAATCCTCATTTGATTATTTAGAATTAAACAGTTTTTTAATCAAAATTATATTATTTTATAAGTATGGCATATTAAAATTAAAAATCGTTTAAAATTCATAAATAGAATATATGTATAGTAAAAATTGTGAAGCATTCTAAGAATTTTATTTTATCAAAAACTACGTTTTGATTTGCTCCTCAAATATGTTGCAGAACCTGAATATTATTTTTTTTTCAAGAAGCATCAGTTTTAACTAAAGGTGCTTAGACCTTTTTATTATTAGTGCTTTCTCAAAGGTAAATTTTCTAAAATGCCCTATTACAAGCATTTTAGTTCCATTTTTATCAAAATTTGTTTGCTTTCAGTAACTCTTATTTTAAAATGGAGCTCAGATATTGATTATGGACTCGTGGGACCCCTGAGTTAAACAGGAACATAGTAGTAGAGTATCAAAAAAAAATGTATCGTTCCTATTTTAAACACTTAAATATTTTAAAATTTTAAACTTATATTTTTTCCAGATCTGTAAAGTTATTGTTTAAACAAACATTGTATTATTAAAAAAATATATTTTTGAGTTTCAGCATTATGGACCTTTTGGCAGATTGACGCAATGCAATGATATATATAATGGGGCCCCATTTCTTCATTTTAATAGTTAAATTTATTTTATAAAATTGTTTGTATGTGTAAGGAAAGATTATGTAATATATGTACTTTTGTATTAACTGTGTGTTTTTTCTTCCAATAACATTTTGAAAAAGTTTTGAAATTATAAAAAAACAGGCATAGATACATGTTATCTTACCCCTACAGTGGTTTAATAGTACCACAATATAGTAAACTTGGTGGTGGTGAAATGCTGTATCTGCATGTTATAAAACTGGGCTAAATTACTTTAAACTTTCATATAGATTAAAAAAATGTATGTATGATTTGAGATTATTTAAATTTTTTGTCACATAATTGCTTATTAAAAATTATAAAACCTAATTAAAAAAAAGATCACGCAATGCTTCTTTTCTGGTCTAATAATATGCAAATAATCGAATTTCTTTTTTTCTCTTAAACTAAATCAGAAACGGAAAAAAATTAAGAGACATAGAAGCAGTATTTTTATTTGCTTAATCTAAAGGAAGCACAAAAATTTTACACCTATTTACATAGTTTGTGGCGTACCGTTTTTTTTGTTGGAAATATTCCTTCAGTTGCCTCTTGAGACGCCACTGGACTTGTTAAATGTAATTAGGTTAGTGATAAATTATCCCCCTAATGTCATTCATAATATTGCAAAATTGGGTAGTAGAATAGTTTGGATATTTTATAAAATAGATTTTTTTTTTTGGAAATTTTAACACTATCTCAAAAGTTAAGAGTTTTAGGACATATGTTTTTAGAACTTTTCTTTCTAAAATAAGCTAAGGAATCATACCCTCTATTTTTAACCATCAATAAAGTTACACCCTGTAGAATAATGGTAACGAAATAAGATTCACAACAGAAAAACTATGCTTAAAAAAATCTTTATTTAAGATCTATAAAATGTATTATTTTTTAAACTTTTCTTTGGGTTTCTTAGCTACTGTTCCATAGATGTCCAAAATGCCTTCTCTCCGTCTTTTTCTGTCAAAACTTTTTCCTTTAGCTGTAGAAAGTCCCATACTGTTTTTGCCAAGTTGTTGAAACTTTTCTCGACTTGCCAACTTCTCTTTTTCTTTTCTGCGTTCTGCCAGTAATTCTTTGTAATTTTTATTTTTGTTCTTGGGTGGTTTTGCACCTAAAAATAAAAATAAATATAATAAAACCTCCTGTCCTAACCCCATCTTATGATAATATATTCATGTTTTGCTCAGTTTTTTGGCTTATTGTGCGTTCCTTTATTGTCAAAAAGCCTACCTACCTTAATTATGTCTAATAGGTGTAGTACATGCAGAGGAGGTTTATCCAGATATTTGAAGGAAAATGTGCTTATAAACGGGATATAACTTCCTTACTCACCTAGTTTAATAAGCAGTTGAGTCTTAGCTTCTTCTTTCTTCAATGGGTCAAAACCTGACATACCAAACTTTAATATTTCTTTCTTCGTTTTCTGTATATTAAATTCATTGGCTGTATTTATTTTCTCAGGTTCTTTTTCTTCCTTTCGTTTTTCTTGTTTTTTAGATTTATAGGCCACGAAGGTAACCTCTTTGTAGTCCTTTTGGGACCTATTTTTTAGAAGAGATGCCCTAGTTGGTACAAAATCTGTCTGGTCAGTCATAACCTATTAATTTAAAGTAAGAAGGAATTTAACAAGAAATAAAATACTGTTATTCACTACACATTTCCCATAAAAAATAAGATCTTTATTACTTCGAAGGGCCCACGAAAGAGAAAAGTTTGGAAGGGCCATAAAGTAAGGTTAGAAAAATTGTTTTGTCCAAATCAACGACATGACATTCGGTCCAAATGTATTTGTTTTAGGCCTCTGATACTAAGTCAATTCGCCAGTTCTCCTGTTCCGGTCATATGAGCTATTGCTCATAAGCTTTCTCGGCTTTGTTCGTGGAAAATATGTATAATCAAGCTTGAAAATCCTAATTTTTTATTGCATATGAATAAGAAACACTGTAAAGAGTTAAATAAAGCGATGAACTTCTAAACATGCATAAATAGTAGCTGTCGAACCAGAACTGCTACTGGTATCGCACAAAACCGGTCACTTTCACCACTGACGATTTTACGCAAGGCGCGCGCGCCTCCTCGACCATACAAAAACGTTATGTGCGTAGAATCCTTGGGTTGTAGGTTGTAGGAATCTTCACTTACAGCGCTTAGTTTTAGAAGAAAGAAGCTGCAATTTAGCGTGAATCTTTCTCGATCCCCTAGGGCACAGAAAACGCCCGTCTGACACCTTCAGCCGTCTTCCCAGAAAAGCTATGTAAACCTTAATGCCTTCTACGTAAACGTGACCGTACTACTCAGAAACCGCGGAAAGAGTGAAGAAATTGTTTATCACTTACTTTCTTGCGGTTTGCATAACCTAAAACAGTATAATTGCTTTTAGGACACGTGACCACGGCAGAAAATCAGCCGTGACGTGACTTCTGCCTAGTCTAGGGTGGTTTAACAGTGGCGTTGCATGACCAAAATTAGGCGTATGCGGTGTCGTGTCCACGAGGCCCCTTTAATGACGAAAAAATTTTGAGGAGAAAAAAAAGGGTCCTCACCTTTCTTGCGAGGCCCTTTGGGCGTAGGCGAAGTTATTCGCAAGGCCTCGCAAGATCGTAGGCGACCGCCTTCGCCTAGCTAGGCTACTGTGGCTTAAAATAAAGAAAAGACACTAGTAACCACAACTCGAGCGACTCCTCTAGACGGGTTGCAACCATAAGTATTGTTTGATGGGTAGAAGCCAAGAAGCTACTCTTCCAGATAGGGGACATCTCTGTTTTGTTAGATGGCTATAGGTCGAGCGACTCTTCTAGGTAAGTTATATCCATAAGTATGTTGGATGCTAGAGATTGAGCGACTCTTCTAGATAGGATACACCCATAGATAATTTTAGGCTCTAGAGGCCGAGCGACTTCTCTAGATAGGTCATAACGATACAACTATTGGAATGTTAAGACCCTAGCAACCCTTCTAGATGGGTTATATCCATAACTACCCTTAGTTGCTAAAGGCCGAGCGACTCTTCCAAATGGGTAATAATTATATTAGTGTAAAACGGATAATGGCCGAGTGACCCCTCCAGATGGGTTGTACCTTGTATTGTCAGATCGCTAAAGCCCGAGCGACTCTTCTAGATGGGTTACACTTGATTCCCGGATAGCGTTTGGGCCTGGAGTTAGGGTTGCCACATGTCCATCAACGGAAAATTTTCAGTATTACCCAGGAAAAAGTCTAAGCAAATCACAAACTCCCCGATGCTTACCAGAACCAACAACATAAATACTTAAAGTCAGTTTTTTTATTTATTAATTATTTATTTTTCTCAAAAGTTCAGCTGTGTTATAAACAAACAAAAGAAACATTTACTAAAACACTAGAAAACTATATGCCATATTTTAACAAGGTTATGCATTTTTTTATCTGTAATATAGTCAATTTAAATACAATTTATTGTAAATTTAATGTTTTCTTTAACACTTTTAAAAACATATGTCTCAATCTCTTACCATATTTTTACTTTAGCATTGTCTTGTTTTTTACAAAAAGAGGGTACCGTATTTTTAGAATTATCAAAGAAGCATAGTCGACTGCATTGGCAAACCGGGTTACCTTACTTTTAATACACAGAGAAGATAGTCGACTGCATTTGCAAAGCGGCCAACCGTAGTTTAAAGTACGGTACCCCTTTCCAACTGCAGTCGACTATGTTTCTCTGTGAATTAAAGGTACGGTGGCCAGCTTTGTAAGTGTAGTCAACTATGCATGTGTAAATTAAAAGTACGATAGTCCGCTGTGCAAATGCAATGAACTATGTGTTTTGGTGAATTTAAGTACGCTAGCCCGGTTCGAAAACTGCAGTCGACTATAGTTTCTCTGTAAAATAAAAGTACGGTAGCCCGGTTTGCAAATGTAGTCGACTGTTTTTTTGTTGAAATAAAAGTACGGTAGTCCGGCTTTGCAAATGCAGTCGACAATGTGTCTCTGTAAAATAAAAGTACGGTAGCTTGGTTTGCAAATGCAGTCCACTATGTTTCTTCTGTAAAATAAAAGTTCTATAGCCTAATTTGCAAAATGCAGTCGATCTATGTTTCTCTGTGAAATAAAAGTACGGTAGCCCCGGTTTGCAAATGCAGTCGACTATGCTTCTCTGTAAATTAAAAAGTACGGTAGCCCCCAATTACTGTAGTCGATTATGCTTCTGTGTAAATTTTAAAAAGTACGGTAGCACCTTTTTTTAAAAATTAGTAGCTCATACACCCAATTTAAAAATGACATATCCCACAACAATCAGTTGTTAAAAGTAGCTGCATTTAAAGTATATTAAAGAATAGTTTAATTATATTGTACTTTATGTATCTATGTTTTTTTATCATTTTCGTGTTCTAGATAGAGAAGCAGAATGACAACGGATTCCTATCGATATTAGATCAACCGACGTACACATAATATACAGGGTGTCTCTAAAATATCTGTGCAAAATATTACTACAAATTCCTTGTACCAAAATACGACCATCTAACCTGATTTACAAATTGATCGTTTGCAAGATACAGGGTGTCAAATTTTTTATTTTATTTTAGTTATTTTTAAATATTTTACTTATCACAAAACATTTTTTTTTCAAAATTTTGTATTGAGGTTTTTAGGGTGGAAAATCGAAATATGCTAATGTGAGTCACCGCACTTTATTTCTTAGGTTTAAAGTGTCATAACTTTTTTTGCCTTGGTATATTAAAACATTTTTAAATAATTTTTATTCTTCCACATTTCTTGCACCAAAAGGTATACTTGATTAATATCGCTAGGAGCAAGCGTTTTGGAAATATTTTAGATTAAACATTAAATTTCATACAAAAAGTTTGCCGGTTTAAAATCAAATGATTATTCTGAAATATCGTAAAAACGCTTGCTCGTAGCCATATTTATCAGGTATACCTTTTTGGTACAAAAATATGAAAAAATAAAAATTGTTTTCTAAAATTATCTTATACCGAGGCAAAAAAAGTTCTGACACTTTGAAACTAATCAATGGACTGCAGATGGCACCCTCTACATTTTTAAACAAAAAAAGTGTATTTCGATTCCCCACCCTAAAAACCTTTAGATACTGAATTTTGTAAAAAAAAATTACAATAAGTAAAATATTTAAAAATATCTAAAATAAAATAAAAACTTTGACACTCTGTATCTTGCAAACGATCAATTTGTCGACTAATGTAAATTCGGTTACATCGTTAAATTTTGATCCAAATAATTTCTGGTTGCATTTTGTACAAACCTTTTAAAGACATCCTGTATTTAATTTCAATATTCTTACTTTCATGTAATAAGATTTCTTTTAAAGCCATAGTATATGATTAAAAGAAAATCACTACATACTTATTTGTGACACCTAGAGGGTGTAACAATATAGATATTGTTACGTTAAAAAGTAATTATTACTTGCATTTATCTCAGAAGTATAGCAAAATAAATACTACACGTTTTCTGGCATCACATTTTAGATTGATAGCACTTGTTTCCTATTCCTTCCTATATAACACAAGCAGTTGAAAATTTTATACATTTTCTTTAGTAAATATTTCGTATGCTAAAATGCCAGGTCAAATAACTAATTAAAAAGTCGCTTGTTTTGAAAAATACATTTATTATATCAGGGCTTCCCAAACTGTGCGTCGTGACGCCCTGGAGTGTCTCAGTGTCCTTCCAGGGGCGTCGTGTGTTGATGGGACAAAAAGTGGAGTGAAGGTGTATTCAAAATTGAAATACTGAGATTGGTGCAGTATGGGGCTGTTTTTGCGGGGACCCTTCTTTTGGTTTTTAAAATTTTCAGAATTGAAAGCAGGGGCTGTAAAAAATGGAGCGAGGCCCTTTTTTTCTTTTCAATTTTTTTGTTGTGAGGGTGTCGTGAAAGAATAGCATGTGCCCAAGGTCACCACAATACAAGTTTGTTTGGGAATCTCCGTTATATATAGAACAGTTCAGTGGCGTAGCTAAGCGTGAGCGAAGTGCGCGGTCACCTATGGCCTAGCATTGAAAGGCCTCGCGAAACGTCTTTAAATACGATGTCAACAGGTGAGTAGGTATGTCCTATCAAAGGATTTATGGTAAGATAAATTTATTGGATAGATCTTGAAACAAAAAGAAGAGGGGCTACGCTAATGCGACTTCGCCCACGTCTATATTAGTCCACGCTACGCCACTGGAAGAGTTAGTAAAAATAAAATCATCACTCTGTAGATGTTTAGGCAGTGATTAATTATAGATACATATACAATGATTGTATATGTATCTATAATGTTAAACGTTTCCCTTTCTAACCTAATGACGGCTAGAATAATCTGTTTTGTTTTTTCGCCTGTTTAACGAATAATGGAACAACATCAAAATGTAGCCGCCATTAAAATCAAAAACTATTAATTGAAAGTAAGTATATTATTGTAATTGTAAGTATGTTATGATAATATCTACATCCGGTTGCTATTACCAGATGTTTTCCACGTGCGGCGTAGAGTAATTCAAAACCAATTCTACCTAATTAAAACAACTACGAGCACAAAATCATTATTATTACAAACAAAACTTTTATTAGTTTTGATTGCATAAAGCGGCTTTATTCAATCAAAACTAATATAAGTTTTAAAAAATTAAAGCCGGCTTTTCAGTCTCGCCCATTTTACATCAAATTTTCTTGCTAACCGTATTCGTCCCAGTGGTCTAAACCGTATTCGAAAATGACAATATATATTTAATTATGAGAATTAAGAAAATGTAGGATTTCAAACCGTTGCTTGCTTTTTCTCGGCCACTGCGTCACAGCCCAATAAATTTGTAGGTTATTACTATGATTTTTATTTTTTAGGGTTAATATGTACTTTAGTTTACACCCAATATAAACATTTTTCACTTTTCATGTAAAAAGTTTACGAAAAAAGATCGAAACAACGTTTTTAATGATTACGATGCATAAGCCGCCCGACAGAGATAAGTATATTATTATTAAACCATTGTCCGGGATGTATTCAAACACGGTTAAATACGCGACGTACATGACGTCACCGTTTAGCAAGAAAATATAATCAGCAATTTTAGGCGTTCAACCAACTATAACCGCGGTAATGATTGGTGACAACTTTGACGTATAATACATTGTTTAAACGTCAACATAACCAATTGGTAAATACCGTTTTAGAATTGGTTCTTCGCCTAAAATTGATGAATGTTTTAAAAATGTTTTGATCCGTATTAACAACAAAAAATGACTTTACACCGCGTATCTTATTTTTTTTGCTAAAGGTAAAAATTGACTGCACAGTTAAAATTTCAAAGCCTATTAGACTATGCCAAGAGCTTGCGTGTTAGTATTAGGAACATAAGAAAGAAGAGGAATTGGTAAACATTAAGGAGAAGAACGTTTAAAGAACTCATATTTTTGGGCACTAATTTATTGCACGAGTCACAATAGATTCTCTTATTAATATAAGTTTTTAAGTGACATTAAGGTCGTCTGTTTTTCCAAAAGCTGTTTATTCTGCTTAAAGACAACGTTCGCCCATAAACTGTATAGTTCTAACTTAGAGAAAATGACATGGAGCCAATTTTATTATCTTTCTTTTTATAGGCCTAACCTGGTACCCTGCGATTTTCATTCTTTTGCATTGAGAGAATAGTCTGGTCAACATGTACCTTTTTGGGTAAAATTTTTGTATATTCTTCGAAAATTACGATCGAGGTGTCATTCGATTCGGAATAATGTATAGAAAGTTTAAGGAAAAGTCCCGAAAAGGGCCGATAAAAATTACAAAAGTTATAAACAATAAATGAAAAAAAGTAGGGGTCTGATCAACATGTACCTTTTTGGGTAAAATGTTTGTATATTCTCCGAAAATTACAATCGAGGTGTCATTCAATTGGGAATAATGTATAGAAAGTTTAAAGAAAAGTTCCGACAGGGGCCGATAAAAATTACAAAAGTTATAAACAATAAATGAATAAAAGTAGGGGTTTGTTTTTTTTTGAATATCTCAAAAACTATAAAAAAATATTTAAAATTAAAAAAAAGATTTAAAAAGAGAAAAAAATCCTAAAAAAGTCCTACCTTCCGGAACTGTATCTTGAATATTTATAATTTTTACAGAGCCCCGAGAATAGCGCTAAAAGCGGGCAGTCTGACTTCCGTGCGAGGTTCGTGTATCGGATACGGCAACAAAAAAAATCATTTTGTCATATAAAATATAAAAATTAAAGAATAAAAAAAATTGTCACAATTGGGATTGTATTGTATTGTATCAAAGTGAATGAGGTCGTTCGGCTTAGCTAGCCCTTCTCCCACTTCGATCTAAAAGATCTTTTGTGGATACCCTACATTAGTTAATCCTCCTCGGAAATATTTCGGGGGCGAGCTTTTTGTATCTTCTGGAATCAAGAAAACTCCTTTCAGATATTTTAGTCTTTGGCCTGTTAATTTCGTACATTGGCATAGTAAATGCTCCGAGGTTTCGCTCGACCGATCACAAAACCTACAGCTGTCGTTGTCGGTCATTCCAGTGATATGATGAGTTCGTTATTTTGAAGCTCTAATAGCTTTTTAGTGTATTTAGGCGATTGAGAGATAAATCTCTTCGCCTGTCTTTGTCCTGGAGCGTTATTCCAGTGAGTCTCTTTTTGCCTCTGTTCCCATTCTCTGAGTTTTTCCCTTAGGTGACCTCTCGTTATGCCCACAATTAAGATACATGAATAAATAATTATCGGCCGGCCAAAAATTTTTTATCCCCATTTTTCTATTAGTTATCCATTAGTTAATTAACAGCTCTTTTTATTTGTATGTTAACATAAAAAGCACTTTACCTAAAACTTAAAATTTATTTACATCATAACTTTTTAATTTTGACCGATATCGCAAAGCTAGGGGCACCATTTTATAGACAATCAAAAACTTAAAAAATAAGGTACTCTTTATTAAAGTCGATAAACCTCACCGTTTAGGCACCAATAGACATCAAAGTTTTCATCAATTTCAATCAAATTACATACATACATACAGGGTGTCCAGTAACTCAACCCACAAACTTTACGGGGCGATTCTACAACAGAAAACAAGAAAAAAACTTTATATTAACATAATATGTTCTAAACGTCTTAGTTTTTGAACTATGGGGTGTTAAAAATTATTATTATTTTTTTAATATTTAACACACCGGAGTTCAAAAACTAAGACGTTTAGGAAATATGTTTATATGAAGTTTTTTTCTTATTTTCTGTTGTATCGCTGGTGGTAATAATTTGCGGGCTGATAACGCCGTGTGCTATTTAAAATAGCGAATAAAATTGTCATGCGCAAAATATTTTTCTTTGTTTATTTTTTAAAGTTATAATATTTATTTTGACGATTTCTACAAACATTTTTGTAATAGAGCCACAGAGTAAAGTTGAAATACTAATCTTTGCCTTGCATTTTATATTTTAGGATAAATATCGCAGGTGGAAAAGAAACGAAAAGGTTGAGATTCTCGGCCGACAATGACCTGGCTTTACTAAAAGAATGTCTTAGTCAAAATTCGTCTGGAACAGTGGAAAAATGTACAGTAAAATGTGTTTGAAATAACGGAAAAACTTTAGTATTCGCACATGAAAGGACCCTTTGTTTCTGATTTTGTAAATTCGCAGACAGGTGTAATTAACCGTTCGTAATACGGCGCGGCGTCTTCCATATCTCTAATAACAAACACTAATTTTCGTATGCAGTATTTAAATAGCGCCTTGCGTAAATAACGAACGTAGGCGGTAACCAAAGTACCCATATCTCTCTATTTAAATATTCATATTTGCAGTAGTATTTAACAGAAATCCAAACTTAAAAAAATAGGTTTAATATTTAAAACCAGATTACATGAAAACGTCTGATTTGACAACAATTTACGAGGTGAGCTTTTTTGTAGGAAATTAAATTTTCTTCAAGAATGTGTGTCGGTTAAATTTTTCAGATCAACAATTTGCGAGTTTTGCATAAAAAAACATTGTTTTCAAAAAACCGTTAGAGGTTTAGTTACATCTCTTGGCTCCAAAACAGACCAAGGAGTTGGAGCAGGTATATATGGGGACAAACCAAGAACGAAAATAAACTTGGGTCTCGGACAACACCCTACTGTGTTCCAGGCCAAAATTGTAGCCATAGAACAATGTGCTAGGGAAATCATCAGAAGGAGCTATGAGGATAAAACCATAGTAATCTATTCGGACAGCCAGGCAGCCATCAGGGCACTCAGTTCATGCAAAATCAGCTCCAAGCTGGTGCGGGACTGCGTAATTGCCCTGGAAGAGGTGGGTGCGTCCAACAAGCTAACCATTGCCTGGGTACCAGGACACGAAGGCCACGAAGGCAATGAAGAAGCTGATAAATTGGCAAAGGAGGGGGCTGGCAGGACAATGGTAGGTCCCGAGCCCTACTGTGGTATTCCATCATGCCAGGTAAGGTCATCCATTAGATCATGGATTATGAGGGAATCACAAGACTGGTGGATGAGAACACCAGGACAGCGTCAGGCGAAAGTGTTCATCAAGGCTTACTCGCCAGAATTTACAAAAGACCTTCTGAATTATAACCGGAAGGCAGTAAGAATAATAGTGGGTCAACTGACAGGTCATTGCAGACTGAATAAACACCTGGAAACTATGGGCCTGGCAGAAGAAAACCTATGTAGGTTCTGCCAGGAGGAGGAAGAAACCGCAGAACACGTATGGTGCTACTGCGAAGCCCTTTGTCGTCTGCGGTTTGCAAGGCTGGGTGAGAAAAACCTAAAGCGGCAAAATATACCAAGGGGCCAGTTTCAAGCTTGTGGAGTCTGATTAAACAGACCGGCTTGGATAGCGTGCTCTAACCTATGGACGGAGGACACACAATAAACCTGAGCAGGTTGCAGTGTTAGAGGATATGCAATCCACCTCCTAATCTAATCTAATCTAATCTACATCTCTTGTTAACAATTATTTAACAATTAAACCATATTACACTGCATTTTTTTTTTGGTAATAAACAGGGAATGAGAGTTGAAACTTGAAACCAATTGATTGATAGATATCTTACGTTTAGTTACCTAGTATTATAGGTATAAATAAAAATGTATGTGTATATTAGTTGTCGGCGAAGTAAGTTAAAGATGAAATTCAGGTTAAATTTTCTAAATACAATCCAAATAGACAGTTAGGGCCAATTTAAACTTGCACAATTTTTAACTAATGATAACTTTTTATCTGTTGCAATTATCTTTTTTATTTTTACATGGCTAATAGGTAAATATATTTTCTTTGGGTTTGTTAATTTTGGTCGAATAGATTTAGTCAGAACCAAAACTTTTTCCAAAATGATGCATTTAACTTTGTTGCAAAAGAAATTAAATCTACAATTAAGGTAATACATAAAATATTAATTAATTTACTGTTAGGTTGTGTCAGCATAAGAACTCAGGAACCATGGTAACTTTACATTTTTGATTTTTAAAGCACACTAAAAAAGTTTTCTGGTAAAATCGAGAAAAATGCATGCTTTGTGGGGCGCATCAGTTATCAAAAATATTCATAATTTCTGAATCCATAAATTATTGACAGATTCGCTTTTACTAAATCATTTCCCATAGTTTCTACAAGAAAAACGTATTAGCTCAATTGTAGCTAAGACAATGCTTCCTATATTTAAATATTATTTTAATGCTGTCTTTAATGATTTTTTGGGGACCTTTTGCAATTGCTGCAATGTGGAGACATTTAGAAAAACAATAGATTGTTATACATAATACGTTTTTTTTTAAATATTATTTTATTGTATAGATCATAGGAACTAAAGGCCTTCAATTCCTATGGTGTAGATGGTGACCTATCGATAGCATGCCGGGTCTGATGGTATAAGACTTTTTATGTCAACTTTCAAAAATTGAGATTCAAACAAAAAAATAAATTAATAGTTAAAATTTTATCAATATCTAAAAAAATATTTGATAACAAAATAGAATTTTTATGCGGTGGTCACTTTAAAAATACAAAGTATGGGGCTGACTTTAGTTAAACCGGAAACCATAAATTTTGAGAAGGTTCCTGACAGATTATTTAAAATGAATAATTCATTTGGCCCATCTTATTTACTTTGAAAAATCTTGTGAAAAAGACAGCTGACAAAATTTGAGGTATAAAAAAATTGATAAGATAAATTATTATCTGCCTTTTTACAAGCATGAAAAAAAATGCATTTTGCAGAAAGATTGAGTCATCGCTATGGTTGTTGTATTGGGACATTTACCATTTGTAGAGTAGTACAATGTCTTTCAGAATAAAATGCTGATCATAAGGAAGAAGAGTTAAAATAAATCTATGTTCTAAATTTCTTTACAGATTTGATACAAGAAAGCAAAATCTTTAAATGAATATTTTCTATACCTGTAATAGCACTCTAAAGCTTTTAATGAAATCTAGCGCAAAACCAAATGCATTAAGTGACATTTTTTGATGTATTTTAAAAATATTTAGAAAATCAAATTGATTTTAAACTTATCGAGAATATAAGAAGAAAATATATTTTTAATTTGCAAAAATGCAGTCGCGTACCATTTTGTTTCTATAAAAATTTGTACCAAATCCCTCACGGAGAAACTGATTAATAGTTATTTACAATAGAAAGAAGGTAAATGAACTTTATTTCAGAATAAATATAGGCAATTTTTCATACTATTTTTTGCAACATTTTTAACAAAAAAATAATAATTTGGTGGTGATATCGGAAAAAAGTAGTCTAATTTAATTTGCGGGTCCCTATATAGCCTAGTTCATTAGCTTGCGATTTGCAAATTGCGAATCGTGTTCTGATTGGTCCATTTGTAACGAAACATTCGAAAGTCGTTAGAAGTTGACCAATCAGAACACGTTTCGCGATTCGCAAATTGCATTTCGCAAGCTTATGAACTAAGCTTTAATTAAAATACCGTCCTCCTACAATTGACATATTTGAAATCGACCAATTATAACACGTTTCGCGATTCGCAAGTATATGAACTATGCTTAATTGAACACCAGTCAAAACATGACATTTGACATCGTCAAACGTCATAGGCTATCGTTGTCAAGGCGCTAAGGTAGGTATACAATTTAATAATAGAGATATATGGATGGTGCTATAACGTCATGCGGTAATAACGTAAGCGCTATTATGACAGTTAAGTTAGGAGCGATTTGATTCTTATCGTCGCTGGTGGTAATAACGTTACCGCATGGAGTAATTTGCGGGCTGATAACTCCGTGTGCTATTTAAAATAGCGAATAGAATTGCCATGCGCACAATATTTTTCTTTGTTTATTTTTTAAGGTTATATTATTTATGTCGACGATTTCTACAAATATTTTTGTAGTAGAGCCACAGAGTAAAGTTAAACTACAAATCTTTGATAAAGTCTTGCTTTTTTATTTTGAGATAAATATCGCAGGTGAAATAGAAACAAAAAGATTAAGATTCTCGGCCGACAATGACCTGGCTTTACTAAGAGAATGTCTTAGTCAAAATTCTTCTGGAGAAGTGGAAAATAATTTACAGTAAAATGTGTTTGAAATAACAGGAAAAGCTTGAGTATTCTCACATTACACGATCATTTGTTTTTGATTTTGTAAATTCGCAAACAGGTGTAATAAACCGTTCGTAATACGGCGTCTTCCATATCTCTAAAAACAAACACTAAATACCGTATGCGGTATTTAAATAGCGCCTTACGTAAATAACGAACGAAGGCGGTAACCAAAGTACCCATATCTCTCTAATAAGAGGTTAAATCTTATCAAAAACATTCTATAGCCCGTACATTCCTGGTCGAAAATGTACATGTCCATATCTGACCCTTTTTCTTGGGCAGGCCGAGAAGAATCTGGAACTGTATAATAATAATTAACCAGTTTTAGGTATTCCCACCTATGCAGTCGAATACTATCATGTAGATTTATGTTTATTGCGGAACACCCTCTTTTGAATAATAATAAGTAATTAACTTCACTTCTATCGTAAAGCGTCTGGTAGACCAATAATACTACCTTGCCGACGATTATATTTCAATGACCATTCAAATATTTATTACATGCATACACGAATGAATGTCTTTGATAACTAGAAAATAACGACTAGTTTAATGACTCTTTCTAACCAGACATGCAAAAACCCTTTACTTAGTTAAAAACCAAATTACAGGTTCCCGTTTCGGAAACAATGGGTTTTGAAACGATGCATGGTCAGTTTGGGCCGATAGTTAAGTGGAGTCTAGCCAAAAAATCTTACAGACAACCACAGAAATTTGGCCTGCTATAATGACCAGCAGGCCGTTGTTATAATTTCTGTTATCCTATAATAGGTTGATCGGTATACTTTTACCTTTGCTTAAGACTGAGTTTTGATGTTTCTGACATTTTTAACCATAAACTTTCAAAATGTTATTATTTGATTAAAATTGGTGCTGTTTTTGCTGTTGTGGCACTACCGTGTTGTCTAAAAGGTGCAAAGGTGCTGTGAAATGCAAAGACTGTATGTTTCAATGCTTGAACAACGTTGACGAAACAGGAGAAAAGATGGTATGAATAAACATCTAATAAACCGACACCCACGTTACATCTTTGCTTCTATCAAATATTAAACATTAAACCAGTCTTATGAATTTGGACTTGGACAACTTTTGAGTTGAATTATAATAGACGAGGGCAAAATCATTTTTCTTTCATTCCCAAGATGCTTAGTTATATGGAAAAGATTATGACATAAACCCGAATTTAGACTGTTCGAGGTTGTGGACGCCAGGAAGGGTAAACAGGGTGTTAAAGAAATAATATTATTTACTTCAACTGGTGATTCCTTGCATTATTCTAAGCAAAAAGTTCCTTATAACATAATATGTTCGAAAATCAGCCGTTTCGGAGAAAAAAGATTGCTGTGAGAACGTATTTATTTCTAGTCATTTAATTAATTTTGCAGCTTAATTAATTAATTAATCAATACATCTTATTTATTAATTTACTGTCTCTAAAAAATATATATTTTCTTATTCAATATAATTTTCCAAAGAAACACAGACAAACAAAATCCCTCACACAATTGGCAACGTCGTACGCGACATGGTGTTGGAAAGCAAAAAATAAATCCCTACGTCGGGAAAAATATTGTTTGATAATTTCTTGCATACATTAATGCAAGTAATGTTTACCTGAATTAAAATAACATTTTATTTTTAGTATGTATTACTGTATCAGTGCGTGCATGTTGATACGAAAGAGATTTTGGTACGCGAATATCACGATAATGGGTACTATATGCTTTTTATTTACGAAGAGGTTTATTGTAATTTTTAAGAAGCTAGACGCATGTTTTTTTTTATGTTTTTGACATCCCACGAAGGCATATGCCTAAATACCAGAGTACCGTGGGTGCCGGGTTATTAGATGTTTAACCCATCGTTCCCCTGTTCCGTCAACGTTGTCCAAGCACTGAAACATGCAGTTATGCATTTCACAGTACCTTTTAGACAACGCGGTAGTGCTACCACGGTCGTTATTTTTAAATAACTACTACCTAAATATGTCTCCCCCGCTGGAAATCGAACCGTCGACCTCTGGCTTCGAAGATCAAAGCTCTGTCCACTGCGCCACGGAGGAGACAAATTTACGAAGAACGTTTTTCTGATTGAAGGCTACCAACTAGAAGAACCTTTGTAGAAGACTTCCAAAGACTTGAGAGTATTATGATTACTAATACATTTAAGTGTAGGTTTAAGTAAATTAGGAATGTGGTATTTTTTTTCTTTTTTGGTGCATCGTATCATTTTAAATAAGTGATTGATAATCAATAATATTGGTTGTGTGTATCGCCACGTATCGTGCGGGGATACGAGTCTGTTGTGTGGAAACGTTGCGAAATATTTGGAAAAAATAATTATTTACGACTCAGTTTTCTAGGAAACGATTGATTTTTGGACATAATTTATTATAATCTTTTTGCTTAAAATAATGCTAGTATTCACCTCTTAAAGTTATGCACACAATTTTCCTTACACCTTGTATAACAGGAAAAAATTGGGAAGACTGGGTAAAAATCACTATATTTTGTCAGCTAATGATCAATCTAGTGGCGTCTAGAATGTGTGCTTTTCCTTTTGCGTTTGTTTGAAAGATGTGTTCCCAAATATTTTTTATTAAAAGTTAAAATAGTTGCAACATAATAATAATAAATACATTTTTTTATCTTTAGCCTAAATACTAACGTACCGTGGGTGTCTTAAGCGAGGTAAGAGGGAGTTTGTTGACACGGGACTTAAATACTTGAAGATTTGGGGGAAGGAAAGACCTCCGCGGGCAGCAGGTTCCACAACCTAGAAACTCTAGGGATAAAAGAACGAACAAAGTGGGAAGTTCGGGGCCTGTCTAGTTGGACCGTATAGGGATGCATACGCGCGGAACCACGAGTTTCTCTGTTGGGAACCGTAAGTAGAGGAACTATACTGGACAATTCTTCAGAGCAGAAGCCATGGAAGTACCTATAAAAAGCGATAAATCCCCCACAGCCCAACGATGTGCAAGAGAGGGAAGCCTTTCTGTAAGTGAAGAATCATTAATGAGACGAATAGCTCTTCTTTGAATAGAATCAAGAATGCTTAGGGTTGTGGGGGACGCCATGCCCCATATATAAGAACAATATTCCAAGGGAGGTCGGATTTGGGACACATATAAAGTGTATAAATTAGAAGAGGAAAAATACTTTTTGGCTCGAAAGAGAAATCCAAGCTTTTTTGAAGCTGCCGTGGCTATAGATACAATGTGTTTATGCCAGTTAAGGTTACTTTCAAATGTGACGCCCACAAGATTAAAGGTGTCTTTGCTCTGTAAAACTTGGCCGCTCATAAGTAGAGGATGAGTATTTGATGACTCTTTTCGCGACAAGGAACATGATTGTGTTTTGGATGCATTAAAATGGACGAGATTTTTAGCGCCCCAATCCAATATTAAATTAGGATCCTGCGAAAGAGATATCTGCATCGCTCTGCGTTTTTTTTCCAAGTCAGGTTTAGTAATGGGTTTAGGAACCTGAAAACTGGAGTGAAGGGTACTATCGTCGGCGAAACTATGAATGGAATTAGTTGTGGACGAGAGAAGGTCGTTGATGTGAAGAAGAAACAATGTTGGTGCCAGAACTGAGCCCTGAGGGACTCCAGCATTTACTTGGTGAAAGCTTGAAGAATGGCCGTCCACAATAACTGATATACGACGATCAGATAGATAACTAGAGAGCCAAGTACAGAGTTTAGTTGAAAGACCATAGGAGGGAAGTTTATTAAGAAGTGCGGCATGCCAGACCTGGTCAAAAGCTTTGGATATATCAAGAGCAACGATCTGGGACTCACCTAGAAACTCAAGAGACTTATTCCAGCAGTGTGATACGAAGGAAAGAAGATCTGCTGTAGATCTTTTGTGGCGAAATCCATACTGCCTGTCATGCAAAATTTTGTGTTTTTCCAAGTACTTAAGAATTTGTGAATTAATTAGTTTTTCCATTACTTTACAAAGAACTGAGAGAATTGAAATTGGTCTATAGTTAGATGGAAGAGATTTAGATCCTTTCTTGGGAATAGGTTGAACACGTGCAGCTTTCCAGCTTTCCGGAAAGATACCTGTGTTGTAAGAAATTCAAAAGAGTCGAGTTAAGATTGGTGCAAGTTCTGGAGCACATTTTTGCTGGTATGCCATCCAGCCCAGACGATTTCTTGGTGTTAAGGGAAGAAAGGATACGCTTAATGTATTTTACCTTAAAATTAATATCGGGCATTTTATGAGGAACTGGGGTAACCGCTGGAATTGGATGATTTACGGGAGGGTCAAGGGTTGAATTGGCAGCAAATTGTTTAGCAAATAATTCTGCCTTTCCTTTAGCGGTAGAAACAATTTCATCTTCCAAAGCTAGTGGCGGAAAAGAACTGGTACAAAAATTCCTACTTATGTTTTTCGCAAAGGACCAGAAAGATTTGCTGCCATTTGAGCAAGAAAGAACTTTATTTTTAATACGATTGTCGAAGGAGTTTTTGGCTTCAGAAATTGTTTGATTGTAGTAGTTTCTTGCTTCAATGCTGGCCTGTCGGTTTTCTGGACTAGGATCCTGTAGAAACTTTTTGTGAGCATGAACTTTTAAAATTCTAGCTTTATCACAAGATTTGGAAAACCAGGGTTTGTTATTGGATTGTTTGGGGTTCTTGATGGTATGTGGAATATAGGTTTCAATGCCCAATTGAATTGATTCCGTCAGTTGATTGCAAATTTCAGAAGGATCACCAGAAGAAAAGCAGATGGAATTCCAGGGGTAAGTGGCGAAGAAGTCTCTCAGGCCATCCCAGTCGGCTGAGTTGTAGTGCCATACGGTGCGTGGTGGCATGTATTCATTTACCTCGGGATGTG